>JAOXXN010000162.1:13731569-13746625 GCA_026770055.1 Myrmophylax atrothorax | reverse complement strand
GATGTGTAACAGCTTTTATTGCAGTGTGAGCCCCCTCTGGTGCAGATGGACTCCTGAAACATTCATTTGTCCTGGAAGCATTGATGAAGTTGTTCTGCAGCATCTGCTGAGCCCCTCTGCAGAATGTCTGTGACATCCCCCATGTGCACTGGGAGCCAAATGCCATTGCCACAGTGCAGCATCCTTGTGTTCTGGATCTGGGATGCAGGGCCTCAGTCCTGCTGTTCCCTGCAGTCAGTGTTACCCTGCTGGAGTGCTGCTCTGCCCTGCTCCATTTGCATTTATGCAGTTACAGAATTACTGATTTAACATCCTCTGTGGTGTTTGATGTTCCAGTCCAGAAGCACAGCACTTGGGTGGAGGCAAGAAGCTGACTGGGAGGAGGATTAGGGATGTGTGTGCTTTAAGGTGTATTTTGATGAGCAGTTACTAAGAATATCCGAATTTTAGTGTTTGCCCTCAGGTACTTTACTGAGACGGTACCACTTAAAAGTTGCTGGGAATTGTGCATGATTTTTAAGTGCATTTACTGAATCTTTTTTTAGCAAGCTGGAAGTACAGTTTCTCCAGGTTAGTCTTGCCTTTCCCTGCCCTAAATGTGGCCCAAGGTCTAGTGTATTAGTATTTTAAGTCTGTTCTTGATAATCCTTGACACATGGCAGTAATTGGCAGCTGCAGTGAGATCTATTGCACCTGATGAGGTTCAGTGTGGACATAAGGAAACCTTTCCATTTGAAGCACAATGAGGTGCCAGAACAGGATACTCAAAAGAAGTTACAGAATCTCCATCACTGGAGGTTTTTGAGACTTTTCTACATGAGGCTGTGATTTACTTGAACGGGTCTTGGTTATCATACCTGGGTTCAAGGGAGGTTTCACGTGGAGCTGCATGAGTTCCATATGTCCCTGCCACCTGATGACTTCATGATCCTGTGAAGTTTTCAGAGGAATATTTCTAGAGTGTTTGGGTTAGCTTCTGTTCAGAGCTCATCTCCAAGTAACCTCCTTTTTCTGTGGGTGTAGAGTCCTGCATGTTAATGCAGTATGTTTATGGTGGGCTGCTGAGTGGAGGAAGGAGCATATTCATTAAAACACATTTTGCCATTAATTCATATTGTTAAAGGTCTATTTCTTCTGTTACTAAATGGTGAAGTATGAAGAACGTATTTTCTCAAAGACATGAGCATAATGTTTATTATAAATCCTCTTTTGTAACTTGCCCAACAGGAAGGCATTAATCAGTGGGAATGAGATGAGTGTCTGAAGTGTGATGATTAACCTGAAGTGTGCTGTGTTGTTTGATTGTTCACTCTTTTGAAGACATACTTGATGGAAGGCTCCTCTCAGATTTTTTTTTTTTCTTTTAAGGTAACTTCCTCCTGTCATTTACCCAAGAAACTTCTGGTAATCTGAGTAATCTCAGCAGTCACATTTATTACTTCTCTGCCTTTTGTCAGTAACTTTTTTCTTGCTCTGAAAGTTTATAACTGTTGGTATTAGAACTGTTACTTGAAAGGGAAAAGAAGAATGAGACTCTGACATGTGATAGGCTCCAGTGTGCAGGATTTCTCTGATTTTCTGTACATGCAGTTTGATAATAAGACTTAATTCCTCTGGAAAGCTGTTCTGAGTCATCAGGCCAATTTGTTTGACTAATTACGAGGCGATACTTAGAATAGAGCAATTTTTAGAACAATTACATTTTTGTTTAGGTATTGGAAACAAAGCCAGAGAAATAATTATATTCCCAGTCCTTCTGAGTTCAGTTTATTTCTTCATGATGTCCAGAGCTGAAGCCTCCCATGGTCAGCAGGCAGTGAGCTGAGGCTTTGGCTTTGGTCTGGTGGCAGCTGCTCAGGGCAGGACACAGTCAGGCTGCTCAGCTCTCTCTTGTGGGACCAGTCAGGATCCCATCAGTGCTATTTCTGGCAGGTTCATAAATGATCAAGTGTGAAATCAGCATCCAAAGTATTTCTAATATTAAAACCAACAAGGGTAATGCAGTACTTAAAAAAGCAAATTCTGTAACTGCACTGAATTTTTTCTTCATTATTTTCAGTGTTCTCTGTGTAGTCATAATTAGATCCTGTATTTAATGTATGGATTAGTTAGTAAACATTTGAAATTTCATATTTTACATTAATAAGACAAATAATTTTACTTACAGTAAGGTAAAGTTTGTTTTGATCCCAAAATGCTCTGTGGAGTGTGGAAGAATAAAGATTAAAGCACAGTCCCTGTTTGCAGTTTCTGACAAATTGATTGCTCTAAGTTTTTTGGGGAGTGGATGAAGTTGTTTGTCAGTACAGTCAAAACTCCTCTTACATAGAAGTTGGGAATTGTTAGTGATTATTTTCTGAATATTTTTTATAACTCAAGTGTTATAAACTCTGTCCAGTGGGACAGACATGGGTTGTCAGTGAAGTAAAATCCCTGTTGTAGTTGATGTAGAACTGATGCAGGGACAGCTCCAGGCACATTGGTCAGAGGAAATGCAGCTGGGGGGAGGCAAAGGTGTGATTTAATATTTTAGTTTCATGAGTGATGCAGGGAGAATTACACTAATCTTTGTTTTACTGGATGCTTTGGCCCTGTTTTACCAGATTGCATTAGAGAATGTGAAAGGTGTTTGTTTAATTAGCTGAACCTCTGCAGCATTTCCAGTCCCTGTACTTGTGTGTCACCACCAAGCAAGAAGTGCAAAGGCCTTCCCCTCCCTGCAAAGTTTGTGTTCAGTAGAGCTGTCAGAAATCTGGGAGTGTTATATTTTAATCTCTAGTACTGTTGGGAACTACCTCGCTTAATATTTTCCTTTCTGATGCCCCATGACCTTAATGTCTGGGATTCTGGAATCAATGTGCAAAAAATGTAGTGCTTTATGTGTATGTTAATGCTTCAGGTCCTTCCTGCAGTTGAATGGACATTAGTAATTATGTATTCTTTAAAACGAAGAAAAAGAGAGTAATTTTTCCTCACTGTTTTTTTTTTGTTTTAATTCTCCCAAGGAAAGCATAAAATTACACTTTCTTGAGGAAAAGCCTTTGTTAAAGTGTCTATTTGTATTGTATAATTTACAGAATTGGTAACAAATTATTTTAATATATACTTTGTTTTTAAAATTATATAATCTAGTGATTTTAGTGCATAATGTGTTTAAGTACGAACTTCCTAACTTGAAAACTTGTTGATAGTATTTCTGGGTCTTGTTTTGTTTGTGATGGGTATTAGTCATGGAGTAAGTGAAATAAAAGATGTATCACTATATGGTTGACATCAGAAACTCCTTCTGTTCTGAATCCAGATTGGTAAGTTCTTTTATTATATTGAAAGCTAGAAATCAGTCTTTTAAAATTTAATGCTTGAGAGCTGGGTTGAAAAATTGTGCTGAAGTAAATCCTCTGTCAATACACCACCAGCAAGACCTTGAAATGCATAATACCAGATGTCTGGTTGCAAGGTGAGAGCAGAAATGCTTTTTCCAGATGGTCTCTGACATTTGAAGACAAATAAAAATGCTGAATGGTGTTTAAGAGGGGGAGAAAAACCAACCCACCGCCAAAACAACCCCAAATTTGCTGCATCATCATTTTATTAACATAAAGGTTAAGCACAAATTTCAACTGAAGAAAAGCTCATAGTTCTGAAAGCTGTCAAAGGTGTTAAATTTTACCCTGGGCTTGAATTATGATACCTCTGGGGTTTTGTTGTTTTGTTTTCTCCTCAGCTCTGTGGGACTGGCAAAAGCAGCTTTGGAAGCAATTAATGGTTTCAATCTCTTTGGAAATCAGGTAATAAAAGTGTTTGTTTTCTCCACCTTTTTTTTTAGCAGCAATGATTTACACAGTGGATTGGGCACTTTGTTAAATTCCAGCCCCCAGGTTTGCAACCTCACTGCTCCTGTTTCATGTACACCATTGGTCTGCCCTTAGTATCAAGAATTACTTTTTCATTTTCTTAAAAAACCATTCTAAAATGGTTGCAGCTTAGTCTGAAACAGAACTTTGTTGCCAAAATGTTTTTTTTTTCTGTCAGGGATGACTGGCTCTGTTGATGATAAAAGAGTATAGCTCTACCTACAGGCATTACCTTTTGTCTGCTTCCTTCATGTTGCTTTGATCAAGTCTTTAAACAAGCTACTTTTACATGGTCCCACTGTTTTACTGGGGTTTCATTTCAATATGTTGCACAGTTGTAAAATCTTTTTCCATCCTTTGCATGGTTTGGATCAATTAGAACAAACCTTTTCTGAGATTTTTATATCTGACTTGTATTCCCTTTCTATGGGCATCTTTCTCTTTGGTGTTACACCTACAGTAGTCTGGAGCTAAAATAAAAGAATACTCTTCCAAAATGATGGTTTAGAAAATGTACAAATGGAAGATAAAAGCTGATGTCAAGTGTTAAGAACTAAGAGCTAGTAGGGATCTTCAGTAATGATCAGACATTATCCATGCATTGTCAGTATTTCAGAAATAACATTTACCTGTAATCTTTACCTTCCCAAGAGTTTCAAGCACCAGTGAACGGGGCTGCTGGGTTTTTTCCAAATTGTTTTTTACTAAATTCTGCAGCAGATGAATAAATTGCTGAAGCAAAACCAGTTTAAATGCTTTGAGAATTTATTTGCGATATATTTAGTTGGCATAAACAGAAACCATTTTGCCCTTCAGTGTGTGGCAGTTTGCCTTTGTGCTTAACTCCAGCTGTGTTCCAGTAGCTTTGAGGAATCCTGTTGAGCCCCTCCAGAGAGAGCCTTGTTTGCACCTGCAGCTGCCCCAGCACAGCCTGCAGAAGTCATTGCTGGGCCGGCAGATCGCTTGTGACAAGATAAAATTGTTTAAAGTCTGACCTAGTCAGAGTGTGGTCAGCTGTCTGTTTATGAGCCACATATCCTATACTAAAAACTATTTGTGAGGTGCCCTTACTCCTGAACTTTACAGTCTTTAGAGAAGTGAAAAATTGTTCATTTGCAACATGATGCTTGTGAGTTTAGCCTGCATTTAAATCCTCAAGGAACACTTTGCTGTAGCACAGATTCTGACACTGCACATGCACAGGTGTAGGCAGGGTGGGCTCAGAGTTTGGAGATGAATTTGGAGATTTGTGAATAATCAGAATCTGGATTAAGAAGAAAGTAAACTACCAAATCATCAAAGCAAATGTGATTATTTGTGTACATTCTTACCTCAGCACTATTCATATATACACCTTGCTAGAGTGGTTAAGAAAACAAAGAGAGGATTTTCCATGGGGACAGTGAAAAAATGTTTTGTTTAGTCTAGTAAA
The DNA here is from genome assembly GCA_026770055.1 of Myrmophylax atrothorax. Lineage (NCBI taxonomy): Eukaryota > Metazoa > Chordata > Aves > Passeriformes > Thamnophilidae > Myrmophylax > Myrmophylax atrothorax. The sequence goes on along the minus strand of JAOXXN010000162.1, from coordinate 13,741,339 downwards.
GCAAAAGCTGAGAATTTGTATGATAACTGTGTATAATTACAGTGCAGCTAAAGACTAAGGAAGAGAAAACCCTCTGGAAAGGCATCTCAGGGGTAGCACTGACACCCAAAGAAGGGTGGCCAACTACCTAGGGAGAAACTTCATTGGATATGGAAGTGTTTAATAATTAAAAAGGGTGGATTCTGGAGGAGTCTCCCTAGGGGAGTAGTGTACCAAAGAAACTGGCTGCTTTTTAGGAGAAATTTGGTAGATTTATGGAAACTTGTGATCTGGTGTTTATGAGCATAATGGAGTAAGTTTGCAGGGAATGTGTCTTCCAGTGGGGAGATCCTGAGATTCGTTATCAGTTGCAATGTATGTGAAGAAACCTCTTCATTAACAAACTGCACTGAGTTTGCAAGAAGTTGCCTATTGATAATAATTCTAAATGTTCTTGATTGTGTTTAAACTGTATCTCAGATAGGGGAATTTTTCTGTGTGTTTCGGGAAGTATCAAAAAGATAACAGAGTGTAAAATGAGAGAATGCTGTTAGGAAATAGATTTGGAAAGGTATAGATGTTGATAACACAGACCTTACAATGACTGAAAAGCAGACCACTTTCTTTGGCTCTGGAAGCCCTTTCCAAAGCAGAACCTCTGCTGAGGATCCAGTTAGTGTGTTCTAGCTGACTTAAAATGAAATATTCACCATCACTATTTGGAACATTTCCTGCACTCCCAGGGATGGACAACTGCTCTTTTTGTTTGTCCTTAAATACAGTTATTTTTCAAGAACTAATGGAAGGGTTAATAGCTTGAATGACTCATATAATTAATAATCAATGTTAGATTCTAATTTTGGTTATACTTAAATGTATATAAAAATCCAAATTATTTTCAACTCAGTGCTATTATATTTACCAGCTCCCAGACTACGACCAAATAAACTAAATAAAACACAGACAATTCGTTTCAGCAGGATACACTAAACTTCTTCCCTTAAAAAATGTAATGTTGTGTTTGCAGGGCTGCTCTTGGTCGGTTATATTTGTGGATTTTGATGCCCATAATCGTAACAGACAGACTCTGTGTTCATTGCTGCCCCGAGAGTCAAGGTCTCATGTAAGTAATTAAATCAAATTCACCTTGACAAACTGTGGAGAAAATAAATGGATGTGAATTCTTAGTTGCATGGTGGCCCTTTTGTTCTGCTTGATAAAGATGGGAAATTGCTGGGAAGATGAGGCATTTCTTCTTCCTAAGTGTCAAAGTCATGTAGTTGTTTTTCTGAAGTGGAATCACAGTGGTGTTCTTTGTTTTGTCAATACTTAGGTTACAATGGGAGCACCTTGATGGCTTTCTGAACAATTTTGAAATAAAATGGGAAATAAGTGAGGTTTGCAGTCTTGGTGATTGTTTTTCTTTTGTCCTAGTTTCCACTATGTGCTCTGTGCCTGGGTTTTTGAAACACTTTGTTTTAGATTTAATTCTTTCTTTTGTCTAGAAAAAAGCCTTTGAGGTTGGCTTATCAGAAATTGCTGAATATGGACAATTTCTTGTTGTTATAAGCTACCGTTACAAATTTATTTCCTTAGTGAGTAAATCCAAGCAACATAAGTATAGATTAGTTAAAAAAGGATCTATTTCTGTACTACCATCAAAGGTAAATTTGGGGTTTGTAAATCAGTGGTTGGAAATGAGTTTTAATAGAGTTCTGCTTTTTGGTTTGTTCTGGGATATAACAGCATTTTTGTTCATGAAACAGACTATTAATCTTCAACATTAATAGTTTACTTATTGTGCATAAGAGTTATAATGCTGGATAATTAAAATAAAAGGCACTGTCAGCTACTTTTTTATAATCAAGTTGTCTTTTATCACTCTTACTGTTTGTTATTTGCTGGAGAACTTGAAATATTCCAGCAGAAGCTGATTTCATAACTTACTTATCCCATAGGAGGAATCTTTGTGTCCTTTTCTTCCTTTCATGTCAGTCATAGTGGCAAAAACATGTTATGTTAAACAGTTGAATATCTTGAATTTATCAGCAGGAAAGAACAGTCTTTTGTGTTTCTGTAAGCTTACCTGTAGTGGTGATGCATTGGTTAGTAATTTTTCCTGTGTTTTTAATTCATAATAGATGCACATGGTTCTTGAGAAGGTTGCTCATACCTTTTCCTGGAATTATTCCCTCATCCTCATAATTGTAAATAAGATAGGCTTGTTTGTTGCAGCACCTGAAGACTGTTGATGAAAAAGCTGTTCAGAAATTATAATTTAATCATAAATACTTAGCATTGCACCTTTATAAAACATTTGTGATTCTTTTTGAGCATATGTAGCCAAATGTTTGTGTTTCCTCCAGGAATAACCTGGAGGATATATTAAAAAACCAACAGAATACTAAGTTTTAGAATGTTTTCACTTATGCCTGCATATCATCAACTGTAAAACAGGTCAGATTCTGAGTCAAATGAGTTATCTTTTAAACCCTATGTCTGGATTTTTGGCTTGCAGTTTATTTACCCTCATGCCTCTTTAGAAATCTTATTTTGCAGCCTATTTTCCTATATTAGTACTATGATTTTGATAAGATAATGTTCCAAATGTGTCTTTCACTTAGCAAGTTAAACAATCTTTGTTTGCGCATCAAATTGTCAGGGATCTAATTAAATTTGTGATGTCCCGTTCCTCCCTCTCCTCCTGCAGAACACTGATGCAGCCCTTTTGCCCTGTCTGAGCTACCCTGCCTTTGCTCTGGATGACGAGGTTCTGTTCGGGCAGACCCTGGATAAGATCCTTCGGAAGCTGAAGGGCAGGTACGGGTTCAAGCGGTTCCTGCGGGACGGGTACCGGACGGCGCTGGAGGACCGGACCCGGCGCCACTACAGACCTGCCGAGATCAAGGTGAGGACCCCCATCCACGGGGCACAGAAAGGGGCTCCATCTATGGCCCTATGGACAGAGATTGTCTTTCTGAAGTGTTTGTATGGCCAGACTGCAAACGAAGCTTTGGGCAGGGCTCTCCCCATGTGGGTGTGCCCTTCCAGCCTGCGCAGTGGATTGTTTAGGTGAGGCACAGTGTGCTCAGAACTGGCCCCACTGTTTAAGTCCTAAGGTCCATTTGCCACGGCTGAGCGAGCTTGGACAGTGCCAGGGAAGTCCTCGGGACTGTCAGAGCACCCGGTACTAACCGGGGCTGACCCTGCTGAGCATCCGAGATCTGACGGGATGGGATGGCAGGGAGGCTTGAACTGCTCGGGACGGTCCCACTGAGACTCGAACTCACGACCTTGGGATTCTGAGTCCGGAGTGCTCTCCATTACACCACGGGACTGCCCTGCAACACCCCTTTAGCCAGTTTGCAAATCCTTGTGGAAATCTGCCTGAATTCAGTCTTTTTCTGGAATTCCTCCTTCCTGCCCTTGCCCAGTGGTTCTTTGTCCTGCAGTCTGTGACCTTGTCCCAGGTGTTGTGTCTCCTGGGGAATATCCTGTGTTCCCAACACTTGCAAGCCTAATCCTGCTGTGCTGAAAGAGGTTTGAACAGGCTCCTACAGGAGCATGTTCTGTGCCTACAGCCTGCAGCTCTTCTCTAACATCTTGTCTGCAGGAAGTGGTGGTTTGAAGGGGCAGTAGACACATCTGGCATTATGAATTATTGAGTGAGCCTGTGCCCTCACCCTCTGACCTCTCTGCCCCCTCTGACCTCCTCCCTCGTTCTCTGCTGGTGGCAAATGTGATGATGCTGCATCAAATGGAATTAGGATCCTGTCATAATGACATCTGTATGTGTTCCTCCTTTGGGTATTTCACATATGATAATGATAATATGAAATCAGTGTGGTTGATGGTACTGAGGCCCTGGCACAGGTTGCCCAGAGAAGCTGTGGCTGCCCTGGGAGTGTCCAAGGCCAGGTTGGACGGGGCTTGGAGCAACCTGGGCTGGTGGGAGGTGTCCCTGCACATGGCAGGGGGTGGAATGAGATGAGCTTTTGGGTCCCTTCCCACACAAACCAATCTGTGAGTCCTATACTGACAGCTCTGAAGCTCACATGGACAACTTAACCCCAGTGGTGCAAGTGTATTTGCACATTTTTGTTCTGACAGAACCACCTGCAAGTGCAGACAGCAATTTCAGTCCTGCTTAGGTGTTGTCATTGCTGTTGTGCTGTAACACAGGAGGTGACCATTCTGCTGATGTCTGTGTCAGGCTCAACCCAGGCTCAGCAAAAACCGTCTCTCAGGAAATTCTTCATTCCCTGCTGCTCTGGGTCCAGATCTGAGCAAGAGGTGAGGTGCTGCTGTCAACATGTTGTGGTCCTGGCCCTCCTTCTCATCCTCAGACTCTTCCTTTGCCTCTGTTTTTAAATGTTACTGCCCCAGGAGCCTTATTTCCTCTCTTCTCCCAAGAACAGGAGAAGCAAATTCACACAGACAATATAGTGTGTCCATGTTTTACAGTACTGACTTTGTGTGCCACAGCTGGATGCCCTCCCAGATCTGCATGGCTGTGCCATCCTGCTGGAGAGGACACCACAGGGAAGGAGACCAGGTACAAGCTGGAACCTGCTCGCCTGAGGGGCACCTGAACTTGGGCAAACCGAGTCTCCTTGTTGAGGTTTTCAGAGGCAGCATCAGCAGGGGAAAGGTGGAATCCCACCATCACCCCAAATGAGACTATAAACCAGAGTCTCCTCTTCTGGGGGAAGTGCCACAAACAACAAGGTTTTGAGGCTCTCCATCAGGTTCTACTGTTTTCTTCAGATGGAATAGAACGTTTCTTTCCAAGGAAATATAGAAAATATGCAGGAGAATAACAGTTTCTCCCACTCTGTACTCATTTTTGTCAACTTACGGTGGTTGTTCCCCTGCCTTTAAACTGAGGGAGGGGGGAGCATTGGGATGTCACCCACCTGGGACCTGCTTCTGCTCTTTGCTTGTCTCCTCCTCCTTTACACACCACTCAGTGCTTGTCCTGTGGCTCTTGGCCAGATAAGGAACTTAGTGTTCAGAACTTGGGAAGTTTGACTGTCCTTGGTCTAATTGGTTTGTTAAGCACTGGGGAGCTCAGATCGCAGTTCAAATGGCTGTAATTTGAGTGAACTGGAGACAACGGGAGGGGCTTAGGGAGCAAAATTGTGTCTCTTACTTCGGCCAAAAAAAATAACTATTCCATTTGAGTTGAATATTTAATTTTCAGAATGTGAGGGTTAGGTATTAATATGGGCTTGGCAGAGAGTTCATCAGTTGTAAGACTGTGCCGAGAGTTCTTCACGTGCTGAGATCAATGCTTGGAGTCGAGCACGACTTTCTGGAAATTCTTCTCTGAACAAATAATTGGCCTCAACAAAGAAGTGACTGGGGAAGATTTAATTGCTTTTTTTTTGTAGGAGGTCTTCTTTAATAGACTTCTGGCATTAATCCTGTGGCTCTCTATAAAATTTTGGAGGTGGCATTTTTCAGAGAGGGGAACTGCGAGTGTCTGCCTTCCATTTCCCAGGCTAAGAGCTTTGCTGGAGGAGATCCATCTCCATGGGTCCAGCTCCACAAATGGGCACGGTGGAAATACAAACACCAGAATACCAGGGGGGTTCAAAATAATGCAGTCTGGGGTGGCTTTTCTCTCCCTCCTGGCAGCAGATGTTGGAGTCCAGGTGTGTGACACGCAGTGGGCTGGAGCACGTGCTGCATCCCTGGAAGTCCTGGTGTTGTTTTCATGCTTTTAGTGGAATTGTGCAAAGCATGGCTGAGGGACAAAATAATTCTTTGCCCATCTGAGATGGGTAAATGAGGTATTTTAGCTGTTTTTTTTCTGTTTGAATATTGTATGCCTGCATCTGTTCCAGTAGGGGAAAAACAATGCTAATTGGAACGTTTGGAGGGTTTTGGAGTAAATGAGAACAAACATTACCGGGATGAGAAATTTAAAGGGAATTTGGTCAAAATACTAGTGATGGCTTTAGTTAAAATATCTGAATTTAGGGACTTAAAGCAGTGGTTTTAGTTGGCTTAGACTGGTGAGAATAAAAGACAGCTGATTTCTGCTGAGCTTGCAGGGCAGTGTGAGAGCATCGAATCACTGAGGTTGGAAAAGCCCTCTGGGATCATCGAGTCCAACCACCCCCCAGCACTGCCAAGGCACCACTGACCCCTGTCCTCAAGTGCCAGAGCTACACATCTTTTAAATCCCCCCAGGGATGGGAACTCCACCACTGCCCTGGGCAGCTGTGCCAGGGCTGGGCAACCCTTCTGGTGAAGAAGTATTTCCTAATAACCAATCTAAACCTCCCCTGGAGCAACTCGAAGGCAGGGCTGGGCTGCTCCAGCCTTTTATCTTCCTGAAAGAAGTCAGGTTGGAGCCTGGCATAGGCAGTGCATCAAAACCACATGGCTTTGTCCTTGCTTGCTGTCTCATCCATGTCTGTGACCTGGGGGGTGTGATAAGGTGTCAGATTAGCAGATCCCTGCTGGCATCAGGTCCTTCCCATCCAACCACCAGCTGCTGCCAGGAAGCACCAAACTGAGCTCTTTCTGCTGCTGGGGGATATGCTGAGGTCCCACACAGCCATGGTTGCATTCTCTGCACAGGTGTATTTAGGATTTAAAAATGTTTTGACTGAGAACTTGCTGTGCAGAGCAAAGGGACACAGAAGCACCATAATGCTGACCCCAAACTCCTTTGAAGTCTGGGCAGAGGTCATGTTTACCAGTGGGGTTTTTTTTTCATTTTGGCCTATTTCTTCATGCCTGCCCTTTTTCTCCTCTAGCATGAAGGCTTGTGCTTGTTTGGTTCTCATGCTGGACACCTCTCAATCAACCAGAGAAAGACACATTGTGTTCACCAACATTTCATTTATTCCTTCGGTGTCTGCTTCTTTCTGATGGCCCCTTGGTAGGCAAGGGGTTAACAGCATCCTCGTGGTTCTTCCAGTTACCCCATCAGGGCTGTTCAAAAATTAGCTCTCCCCACTTACAGCACTATAATTAGGATCCAGGAGTTGTGGGGAATGATTTCACAAAGTGACTTGGTGTACTCGCCCGTGCACCCCAGGGAGCCAGGCAATTATGCATACATAATTCTACTCTTTGAATATTTTCTCTTTCTCTGCATAATTTCTCTCTATTCATCTTTCCAGTGTCCTTCTGAGATAAACTTAGAAGTCTCAGCTTTCAGAATTTAAAAAAAGCTCCTGTGCCTGCATGTGCACTATTTGCATTCAAACCAGCAGCCTGTCCCTGGGCTGCAGTGGAGGGGCAGGGCTGGGCCAGGGGCTGGTGGAGCCCTGCAGGGCAACAGCACATCCCCACTGGCTGGGGAGGGGTCATAACATGCAATCATGGAATTGTTCAGGCTGGAATAACCCACTAAGCCCACGGAGTCCAGTTCCCCCAGCACAGCCAAGGCCACCACTGACCCATGTCCCCAGGTGCCACATCCACATGGCTTTTAAATCCCACCAGGGATGGGGCCTCCACCCACCACTGCCCTGGGCAGCTCTGCCAGGGCTGGATAGACCTTACTATGAAGAAATTTTCCCAAATATCCAACCTAAACCTGTCCTGGTGCAACCTGAGGCTGTTCTCCCTGTGCCCTGGAGCAGCATCTGAACCCCTCCAGTTCCCCCCTCCTGGCAGGGAGTTGCAGAGAGTGAGAAGGTCCCCCCTGAGCCTTCTTTTCTCCAGGCTGAGCCCCCCCAGCTCCCTCAGCTGCTCCTGCTGCTCCAGTGTCTTCCCAGCTCCGTTCCCTTCTCTGCACACTCTCCAGCCCCTCAGTGTTGTTCTTGTGAGGGGCCCCAAACTGAGGATTCAAGGGGGTCCCCAGCGGTGCCAGCACAGGGCTGGGCACTGCCCTGCACACCAACACTCAGGTTCAGACCTCTCCACCTCCATGGGCACCCCAGGATAACTGTGGAGATGCCCCTTTCAGTGCAGGTGTGTTGTGTTTCTGACACCCTGTTTGTGCTGTTGTCACTGAATTCCTGGTGAGCAAAGCCCAAGGAAGTGTGGCATCTTCCCCCTGCTGCAGTCAGTTTATCTCTATAAACTTGCTGTTGACATGATGCAATTTCTCCTGGCTGCAGAGTAGCTGTAGAGCAGCAAAGTTGTGATAAAAGACAACTTGTTGAAGGGATTCTTTGTCATACTCCTGATTCATCTACAATTCCTTTTTTTCCCTGGTGCCAGGAGTGTGCTGATGCTTTGCAATTATACCTACACTTGATGCCTGTTCCTTCCTTTTTTCCCCTCCCTTTCTTTCTGATTCAAGTTCCCCATTCATTCTCTCTTTCTTTTAGCTTCTTCTTCTTCTTTTTTTTTATTTTATCCACCACCTTCTCAAGGCCCTGAAGCTGTAACTGCTTTACTGTGGTCTGAGGAAAAGCTACAGTTCTACTTCCCGAAGAAAGCTCATTGTGTGGTGCCATGAAAAAAGGTTTAAACAACACAAGGGAATAAAGGCATCACATTTCTCTGAGAGTTTTTCTCTTCTTTTCCTTTTTCCTTTTTTATTTTTTAAAGAATTATACATAAGCTTCTAGGAAAGGGCAGAAATGTCTCCTGCTTCTCTCTGGTTGTGCCTGTCAGGCTGTGAAATTCTAAGGAAATCTGCTTTTTCCATGGGAGCTTGAAAGCTGGACCACCCCACCTCCAAACCTTTGCTGTTCTCTGCATTACCCTCATAAGCCTAACAAAAAATCCTCAGATTGTTCCCAAACAGCACAGAATCAAAGTTTACAAGGCAGTGGTGTAATTACTTGCGTTCTTTTTTTTGGCACCAGTTTATTGCAATCTTATGTAAGACACTCCAGCACATTCAAAGAGGCCTTTTTAGCAGCGAGAGCTCAGCTCTTCCACTCTCAGCAGAGTGGCTGGAGCCTGGCAGCAGGACAGGGATGGGTTTGGATCCTGCTCCAGTCCTGCTGGACCCCTCTCCATGTTGCCCCCCACCTCACTCCTGTTTGCAGCCAAAAAGGCACCATTTTTGTCTGATTGATTGATTGATTAATTGATGTGGCTGTGATTTTTTAAAAATCAAAATTATTTAAAATTGTATGTTTATAGTATATGTTTTATATATATGTATTTTATGTCTGTTTTGTATATTTATATTATTTATTTTCATTTCATTATTGAGGTAATTATCATCATGATCATTTTTACCACTATTAGCATCATTCCTGTTCTTTTCCATCATCATTATCCTCACCCCATTCCCTGCTGGCTGGGTCTCCCCCAGCTGTGCTGCTGCTGCCTGAGGTGATGAGTTGGGGTCAGAGAAGGAAGGGCAGAGCTGCCTCCTGCTTTGCCACTGGACATCTTTATCCCCAGGGATTCCCTCCTGGAACTGTATGAAAGAGCAAGCCTTGACCCCTGCCCAACACATGGCACTGAGAGGGAAAAAAGGGGCAAAGAGGGAATTTTGTCAGCTCTTCCCATCTCTGCTCAGCATATCCATGATGGCATTGTGCTGTTTAAAGAAAAGGGATTTAAAATTCAGATTTCTTTTTGCTCCTGATGTGCTGATTGCTGCTGGCGCTTTGCTGGTTGTGGACAGTGAATATCCACCAGTCCCACTTCCCAGTTTTGCTACTTTTCCAGTGTTTTCTTTCTCACTCAGACAGCTGAGGGAGCTGGGGGGGCTCAGCCTGGAGAAAAGGAGGCTCAGGGGGCACCTTCTGGCTCTGCAATCCCTGCCAGGAGGGGAAAGCTGGGGGCACAAAATTAATTATCTCTAGGATAGAAAACTGTTATTTTTGTTACACAAAATAAATCAAAATCAATGTTAGGTA
>JAOXXN010000162.1:13718543-13731469 GCA_026770055.1 Myrmophylax atrothorax | reverse complement strand
GGTTTGTTTTGTAATGAATGTGCTTTCATTTACATGTAGGGTACAGTTGATTTCACATAACAAATAAGGAAATTATTTATCATTTCATTTAATTTCACAGCTGACTACAGTCTGAGTGTATAGAAAACAGTTCTGCTTTTGATCACAATATTTATCAGTAAAGGTTATCTAAATGAAAATTTATTTCTTTTTCCCCCCATAGTTTTTCTATGAAAAATAAAACGTAGATTATTTTAAATATTCAGCTTGAGAATGAGCCACAGCAGATGTGAAGGCACAGTTAAAGTGCCCATAGGATTAAGAAGTGGAGATCTGTACGAAAAACTGACTTACTAAAGTGTTTTTGCATTTATGTTTGTCTTTTGTTGCTTGGAAATTATTCAACAGAATTATTCAGATTTATTTCCTTCAGTGAAAGTGACAAAATATCTGAATTTTTCTTCTTTTCAGCTTTTTGATGGCATTGAGTGTGAATTCCCTCTGTTTTTTATTTTCATGATAATCGATGGTAAGTATAGCTTTACATTCTGCTCTTCAAAGGCATTAGAAAGATGAGCTGTTAGAGAAAAGACCCCAAATTTTCCTGTACTGCTAAAATAAACTATAATGCAGTGACAGTAAATACTTCATTGAGAGTTCTGCCTCCCAGATTAAAAAACCCCCAAGCACCCCAATCCCCTTAATTTGAGCATTTGTGACCTGTTTTCAGAATGTAACTTGCTAAGGGTGTTTTAAAACTTCAGTCTGTGACTGTCCTGCATTGCCTTTTAAGCCCAAAAAACTTCCATAGTATCTCACAAGTTCACAGAGGCACACGAGGGAAAAGGAGGTGGGGGAGAATACACTGACACACTGAATGCTGCAGCAGGTCTGCCCAAGTTGAATGTTCTGTGCTAATTGAAACAGAATTTGGAAGGGAAGAAAGTGAACCAGAAAAGGCCTAGTTTCCTCCTGGCCACGATTTTTCATATAGTCTGATTGAATAAAAAAAATAACAAAAAATCACAACAGCAGCAAAACCACCACTACCTCTTGAGGATGGGAGACACACTAGAGACGCTCGGGGGGGATTTCAGGATGGAAGCTAAAACGTCCATAGAACAGAAGTCTGAATAAGAAAATGAGCAGGGTTACACTTGTCGAAAAGATTTTTAAATGGATTTAAATCTGGCCATCTTTTTTTTCTTTTCCCTTTTATTTTTCCTCTTTAGTATGTTGAATAGTTTTCAGATAAGGACAGTGAGGAGCACAGAAATCTGCTCTCTGCCTCGACTCCTCTGTGGCCACCCACAGATGAAAATGCTGTGTTTGAAGATACAATAAAGTTTCACAATTGAGATTTCTAAAGGAGTGCTTGGTGTTTTCAAAGAGTGAGGCCCAAAACTGAGGAGAAAGGCACAGACATTAAACGCTGCCCACTTGCAGTTTTAGGAGGAACAAAACATAGTGGTCCTTAACTGAAGTTAGCAGAAAAGTTTCAAAAGCATTTTGCTCTTCTTGTATGCAAAGAAGAGTAAAAAATACTTTACACATACTCTCTTGTCTGTTTTTCCTGGATGGCACTTTTAGCAAATAGACCAGTTCTGTTAGTAGATTTTGTGGAAATACCTCCAAATCCAGAGGTTTCCTTAATGCCATTAGGGAAGTCATTTCCAGTGAGCTGGGCTGGTTGTCCAGTGCTGCCCCTGCAAGTTCACAGCTTTATGACCCCATGGAACTGGGCTCTGATTGCAGTTCAGGGCACTAACAGAGCAGCTGATTCATGACCCCTGGGGGATTCAGCTGTAGCAGTGAGGATCTACAGTTTAGTCTTTTACTTTTGTGTAGGCACTAAATGGTTTGAAAAAATATTTAGGTTTGAAAAATAAGCATGGGATTTTTTTTTCTTTTATGAACATTAAGCTCATGGAAAAATTGTTTCTTCCATTAAATTAGTTATTGTTTGGTTATTTTTAGGTGTTTTTAGAGGAAATCCTGCACAAGTCAAGGAATATCAGGATCTTCTGGACCCTTTGCTTCAACATACATCTGAAGGTATTGTCTGGAAATCATCCTTGGGAAACACTTGTAGCTTTTCATTGATCTGAAATAGTGAAAATGCTGACCTCCCTATTAATGTATATTGTGGTCTGAGCAAAGGAGAAGTAATAATATCAGTATCTTTCCCCATGCCATAATACTGATACTAAAATAATCTCTTTCATGTGGATACATTGCATCATAAAATGTGATAACCAGAGGAACATTGTCTGGAAAAATGGTGCTGATGCTGATACAGGATTTGTGCTGTAGCCCTCACTCCTCCCCTTCTTTGCCTGTGCTTCTTTGTTTACAGTTTACGTTGTTCACTTTGGCTTCCCAGGCAAACATGAACTGCCAACAGTCAGATTGTTTCAAGTTCCACCTGGATACAGTTGAGAATTGCCCTCATCTTTTACTGTCACTTAATTACACAAGATTTAAAAAATAATTTGGTATATGCATATGAAATTGTTTGTAGCTTAGAGCAGGGAAAGCGGCAGCATGATCATTTTAATATAAATGTTCTCTTACCTAAATTGTGCACTCCAGAATTTTTGTGGCACTCCAGACAAGGCTGTTGGTGGCCTACAGGCAGATCCATCCAGAATTCAGTTAAAAAAAGAAAAAGACCATAAGTTCGAGTGGGAGGAAATGGCCCAAGAACAGAACAAGCTTCAATATACTGACAATTCAATTTTAAAACTCAGTGTTTTAGTCACCTGTTATTACATCTGTGGAACAGTTACAGGTAGATGTAGAATGTTTTAGTCTGACTTCTTCAAAGTTTTTGCAGTGAAGTAGTTTCTGTAAGAAAAACAAACATTTATGTACGAAAATTTCATAATGTAGCAAATTTTCTGATCTTGCTGATCATTTTTTTTTCTGATTATTAATGAGTATGTGAAGTTTCATGGATTCTAAATGAATCATGTGGTTCCTTTTGTTGAATGTCATCACAAATATGACATATTAAACTTTCTCTGTGTGTTTTGATACCTCACTCTTTTGAATATTTTTTCTTTAATAACCCTTTCTTTTCCATTTTTAATCTGCTTTTTGCACCAAGTTTTGTGTCTAAGCAAATGGACGCTGCAACTTTATTTTTCACCTGTTCTTTATCCAAACAAATTCAAAATTAAAGCAATATTAAGATGAAAATTAATTAGCAGGAAGCATATTTATTTGTCTTCTATGTCATATAATTAAGTCAATCATTTATAATTATATTTCTAAATTCCATGTCTACTGAAAAAATGTTGAAATACAGGTTATTGATCTGCAGTGCCAGCAATACCTGTGGCATAGTCCTAGAGAGAATATATTCTATCCTCCAGTGGAGAAGTTGTGCCATTTTATTTATGATGTTTCAAAATTTTAGTGCTGCCTTAAACATTTAATTAATAAAAGAATGTAAAACCAAGTTGACTGTTTTTGATGAGGATTTTAGTTTTAAAATGTTGTCTGATACTGAGCATGTGTTAACTGTGGGACAAAACACCCCAGGTGTTCTGGGAAGAGATTCTGAGGAAAACTTTGGTGAAATATGAAGAAGTTCAGTATTGCCTTGGGTTTCCTACAGTGCTGGAGGCAACAGTGAATAACATCCATCTCTGTTCAATTAAACTGGTAGTGAAAAGTGCTGCAAAAAGAACTGCTAAGAGCAAGTTTTGTATTCCATGAGCAGCAAAGGTATTTGTTTCTGCGCAGGAAGCACAAACTTGCTCACCCACAGGTGTCAAAGCAGGCTAATTGATACATTTGAACATGAGTGATTACAACATTTCTCATTCATTATGCAAATGATTACAACATCTCATTACATATTGATTACAGGCGGAGTCTGGGTGGAGTTGGGGCGGTGTTTTCTTCTGGCATCAGTTTTGGGAATGGGTCCTTCTGTTCTTCATCCCTAAAACAAGGGTCTCAGTAGGTCTTCCTCGCTTTGAGCCAGCTTGCTTCTTTTCATAGGTGACCCAGCCAAATCTAGTAGAAAAAATCTTGGCTAGCTACCATTCTGCTCTGTTCATATGTCTACTACTGTCTGGTTTATCGCCTCTGGTTTATGGTACAACAAACTCAGTGATAACCAAGTCCTGGTAAAGAGAACAGAACATGCTTAGTGATAAAGATTGAACAAACAGGCCTAAAACTTGTGGAGGGGGTTTGGGAATTGGGCCTTGCTCCTTCTCATAAACTGTTCTAGGGTGCCATTTTTTCCATTTTGGATCTGCTTTAACACAGCACCCCAATGAAACAATGAGGGGCTGGGACTCACTGTGGTTCTCTGCCCACTCCCAGGCTGCCCTGTCGTGCCCAAGTACTACTATGTGCCAGCTGACTTCGTGGAGCTGGAGAAGAGGAGCCCTGGGAGCCAGCGGCGCTTCCCCAGCAACAGCGGCCGCGATGGGAAGCTGTTCCTATGGGGCCAGGCCATGTACATCATCGCCAAGCTGCTCGGTGAGAGCCTGCCGGGGTGTTTTGCCTGTTGCTTTTCCTGGCTTATTTCCTTTTCTTCATGGCAAAATATATTCATGTGATGCTTTCTGGATTAACTGTATCAGCTGCACCTGTGCAGTGATGTTTGTAAGCACCATATAGCATTTAATTCAAATTATTTACTGATTAAAGCAAGAAAAGTTTAAACTTAGAGTAGTTGCAATCTCAGAGAAAGTTAATGATTTATTCAACCTGTGTTATTTTTACCCTTTGAAATGCACTTTCAATTGCCATCTGATTTCTTCTTTTTTAGAGTTAGACCACTGAAGATTGTTATGGTGAATTTCAGTCACAAATGAGCTCTTGGTCTCACTTGAAATGATTTTATTAAAAGCTAATGCAAAAAGAGAGGTTAAGCCAGAAAAATCTTCACAGTTGGGGTTTTTTTTCTTAGTATTTTCTTTAGGAGGGAGATCTGTCAGTTTATTTGAACATCATCAGCATTTACCTGGTAATCAGTAGACAGCTCTAGAAACGTTTTTCTGTGAACACTGTAAAGGGACACAGGCTGTTGGTGGTGAAAATGAGAAACACTGCAGGGGAGTTTAAAAGTTGAAAACTTGGCAAGGAAAGTGGATGTATCTTTAGGTATGTCTATCTGGTGCTCCACCTGTTTGGTTTCACGTATTCCTTGCATAATTCCTTTTTTAGCCAACATTTAAAATGCAGGCAATCTCACTGTTAATTCAAAAAACCAACCTAATTTAATCTCTAAGAATATTAACCAAGTAATCCTCAAGTGTGTGTGTAGGAATACAATAGAAAGTCTGCTAGTATTGATTGTGTACTAATATTTGTGTATTTCTGTGTGTTTGTGTATTTATAGTTTGCTAAATGTTGTTTGTGTAACATTCTTGTGTTTCAGTTCTTTCCTGAACATTCTTACACACTTTTTTTGTTGTCATTAATAACTGTTTCCTTTATTGTTTTAAAACTTTCTCTCCACTGTGTTCACTGCTTTGCATTCACCCTCTTTTTTTCCCAAAATATTCAAAATTTCAGAAGTCTTTTTTTCCTTTTCTCTCACAGTCCTTGCAAATAGAGCCTGGAGGTATTATTGCAAAGTCTGTTCACCGGTGGTTGTTATATCAGGAACTCCATTTATTCCTACTGATTCATAACTGGTGCGTTTAATTTGGCTCCTTTCTGGGGGAAAACCTCCCTGAGTAACAACCTCGCCCTTGGTGAAAGCGTTGCTTTGCTTGGTGGTGGGTGCTAATTAAGTGGAAGCCTGACTCCAAATACTTTGATATCTGGGAAGGTGCAGTGTTCCCATTTCATCAGCCATTCAGAACTCTGTGTCGCCTCCAGGGTAGCAATTACTGTGTGTTTGTTCGGGCTCCGGGCTGGGCTCTGCCTGTGCCATCCCCACTGCGAGCTCCGGGTGCAGCCCCCGAGCCAGCGCTGCCACCTCTCGCTGCTCCCACCGAGGGGCACAGCCAGGGAAGCCACAGTTTGGCTCCTGTTTATAAACACTGAGTAACAGACAGCCAGAGTGTCTGTGTGTCACTGTGGGAGGGCACTGTGTGTTTATGCAACTGAAAAAAATTGTTTATGAAAAAAAAAAGGATGTGCTTTGCAGATAGTGATGGTGTTTTTCATAGAAATTCCCCTCTTGCTTGGGATGAGGAGGTTTGTAGAACCTTTATGATAAAGGTCCCAATTTTGGAGTGAGGAAAGGAATGCCAAGTATTCAGCTCTTTCATGCAACTAAAATTCATTCAATCTTTCAATTAGTAGCTCTCTTATCTTTCCTTTGCTTTTCCTTACAATTTTTATATCTTGTTCTGTGGATTCAGTGCTGCCTAGAACTAAGAATTTTAACAATATTTTTTAGAGTGTAGACGAAATGGATTAAATGTTGTCAGCTGCTGCTGCTGCAGATAGTGAGCTAAAAAGAAATACCTGCTCTTGCATACTGATACACTTGTTTTTGTGATAATGGTGATGAATATGCACTGAAATTCTATTTTAAATACATTGTAAATGTTGAAAGTTAGCTTAAATTTTATATTAGTCTATTGGTATAGTATATGAAATTATTCTGACTATATATTGTAGTTACTGAGCGATGTAAATCAATGTAAAAAACAGTGGGAATAGAATGTGTATCCTGGAAACCACTGTTGCTTTTAAGAACTATGAGGCAGAGCCTGTTGATCTTGAAATCATTGGATTAATCAATTTTATTGCATGAACGGCACTACACATAATTCAGGTAACTTCCATCCTTTAGCCAGCATAAGAATTCTGTGTGGACTGGAGCTTGGGTGTCTGGTTTCCTTAAATATGATTTGGTAACTCATGTGTCAGTGTATTAATGATTTCTCCATAGCAGTTTTTTATAATGTAGCGCTTTTTTCATTTTTTTTGTCCATGCCCAGTGCAGAGCAGGGTCCTTTGCTGGCAGGAGTCCAGGAAACTGGGCAGAAAAAGTCCTGCCTAGTCCCAGCAGGCAGGACAGTGTGCAGTGGCTGGCAGAGGTCCTGGCAGAGCAGCAGCAGCTCTGGCACAGCCTTCTTGGTGAGCTGCCCAGCCAGGGCCCTCCACTGCTGCCTCAGCATCTTCCTGCCCCTGCACCCCCTGCTCTGCTCTGTGCTAACACTGTGAGGCTTCTGGCGGGACATATTCTGAATTTACAAACTGCTGTCTGCACTTCCTGCACGGTGCAGTGTTCAGAAACATTCTTATCAAGGCAGGGTTGGTTTGCTCTTGTAGCTGAATGGAGTCATGAGTCACTTCTTTTCTGGATTAAGAGCTGCTTATTCCCTGGTGTGGAGCCTTTTAAGAATAGGTACAAAATTGTTGACTTCTAGATAGAAGAAATGAAAATGCATTGTGACCTACTCTGTAGCAGAAATTAAATAAAGCTGGGAGAGTTTCATGTCAAAAAGCAATTTTGGTAGGAGAATGCTTATTTGAAGGGAGATAGTGGCTCAAAGTAGATTATGAACCTTTAGTCAAGGATTTTGTTGAAACTTTTTAAAGCATACTTTTATTGCAATTCTTCATTTTTTTATCAGGAGAAGGTTAAAATAATGGATTTTTAGGTGGGGTTTTTTCCCCATGTAGAAATTGCAAGATTTCAAATGTCTTTAATTAGGTTATTTTACCATTTGTTCTTCAGATACCATATTGAGAGGTATCTTTGATAGCTTTTGTCCCTTTGTGGATGAAAGTTGTGTGATTACCTTGATGTAGAGGCTGTCTGCTTTTCTTCAAAGCTAAACAGTTTTTGATGGTCATTGCTTTAAAGTTAAAACTCTAGAATAATTCCATGGTTGTGAATTGAGGGATTTTTACCTGACTTGTGTGTTTTGGAGTCTGTTTTCTGCATATAATCTATTAACCCATCTCTGTGAGCAAATAAAGGATTGTAGTTATAAACTACAATATTGTAATTAGCTGTAGTGAGCGATGCTGGAGTGATTTGGTTTAAAAGTAATAGAATTTTAATTTTACAGAATATCCTTTTGATCTGTGAGTGGTTGATCCACAACAAAGGTTACAGCAGCAGAACCAACTCCCTCAAATAAGTTTCCATGCTGCCTTCACAAAAACTGCAGGAGGAACTCAAGTAATTCTGGATTTTTATTACCATTTACTTTCAGCTGACAAACTGGTCAGTCCTAAGGATCTTGACCCCATTGGACGGTACGTGGCTCCCCAGGACCAGCGGAATGTGAGCATGAGATTTTCAAATCAGGNNNNATATTTGGACTGAAAAATTGTCATCTATGTGTTATATGCAGTCTTCTAATAGTCCAGTTAAAGGACAAGGAAGGTATTATCTGTATACACATTCTCTGAGTTGATGGAGGATTGCTTTTAAAAGGAAGGTTGTAACATCTGTGGTTTTGGGGAAGTGGTGCCTGTTTGCCTTCAAATTAAGTGATGCAATCAAAATGATACAGAAAATAAAAGTTTAAATAGCTGCTAATAGGTAGGTATGTTTCTTTCAGTTATAAGTTATGTCAGGAAGGCAAGAATGAGCCTGATTTTTTTCTATTCCTTCAAAGTAATTTCAGCTTCTCTGTATTAATATTTTTTGTATTTAGAGCTCCTAAGAGCTGCAAGGATGAGGCTCTTTTTTGTGTGGTTGAGACACCATTCCTGGAGGTATTTAAAAGATGTGCAGATGTGGCACTGAGGGGCAGGGTTCAGTGGTGGGCTTGGGAGTTCTGGGCTAATGGTTGGACTCGGTGGTTGTAAAGGTCCTTTCCAGCTTTAGTGATTCCATGATTCTGTGTTCTCCTGTATTTGGATTGAATGTACAGCAGGAATGAGTGACCAGGGATGGAGGATGCTTGAAACACAGCAGTTCAGATCTGTAGTGGGTAGGATAGCAAGACATAAACATGGTCTGTATGCAGGGGACTTCTTTTATTGAAGAGCTGAGAACTGTATGTATGGAAATATGTAGCTAAAAGATGTGCCTCAGCCTTTTTATTTCTTGATATGAGGAATATTGATTGAAGAGGTTCCTTGTTCAGCATGTGTATTTGTTACTGACACATAAAAGATGAAGTGTTTATCTTAAGATCTACTCCAAGCTTAGAACTGAACAATGTTTTTCTTGTTCTATGCTAAACCTGCTTAAGCCTCAGTTTCCCACTCTTGGCTGTTGCCAAGGCAATCCCTGTGCCTGGCTGTTGGCTCATTCTAATGATGCTGTCCCTGTTGGCAGTGCAGCCCTTCTGCCACATCCCTGTGACATGACGAAAGCTCAGTGACTCCTCCATTTGTTCCCGGTTCCTTTGGCTGTTCTTACCTTGTGGGATTATGAACGTGGCAGAGCTCGTGAGCTGCTGGCACCACGTGTCCTTTTAGGAGTGCCCTTGGAAGGAGCCTCTGTGAGTCAGGGTTGCTGCAGCCCATCCAACTCTTCTTTCTTTGATTCCTCAAAACTTTTGATGTGCCACAGCTGAACACTTGGAAGGAGATGAGGGTTTGTTTTAAAGGCTCTGCATGACTCATCAGGAAATAGTTTAGTAGAAAAGCATGTTTACTACTCTTTGGGGTACCCGTTATATGATAGAGAATTTCCAGATCTTCAGAGAGAAGTAGCCTCTGCCCTAAGAGCTTCCCAAAAGTGATAATAAATAATACAATGAAAATTTATTTTCTTGTGACTTACTCCTTGGTGGCTGCTTTGTGATTCAATAAAGAACTAACTTAGTAACATGCAGCTACCCAGTAAAATTCAGCAATATAATGGGGACTTTAAAAGTCAACAGTGTTGAATGCCTTGAAAATAAACAGCCCCATTTGGATATTTTGCTTCATCTGCAAGCAATGCATGAGGAAGGAAGGAAATTGTGGACTTGCCTAAGCCTGCTTATGCCTCTGTCCTTCCCAGTGATGGGACTCTTTGCCACAGATGGCGCTGCATGGGTTTCTTTGAATGTAAATGATGGAACATCCCAGATCCTGCTGCTGCTTCCCGGTGTGGGTTAGAAGGAAGGGATGCCCTTCTGAATTAGAGGGAAATCAAACTGTGGCATTAGGCCTTGGCCATTGTAGCCTCTGAGCAGCAGTGTAGAGATGGTGACCAGAATGGTTTGTGTCCCTGCAACTCCAACCAGGTGGTTGTGGAATTTCTTGGGATTGGCTGTGCTGAAACAGGTGCTGCAGTATTGTATTCTGTGTGGCTTTACTATTACATTTGTGTCAGGGCAAGGTGTTTGTTGATACAGATGTCAGTTAAATGGGTTGTCATGAAGAGAAGGATAAAGAGTGGAGGGCAGATGAATACAAGGCCTATGGTGAGTGAGATGTGCTTTACAAGAGCAAAGGTCTTGCAGCTAAAGTCAACAAACTTGGAGTTCCAGCTGAGAGTCTTGAGTTGGACTTTTTTTTGATCTACATTTGAGATTTGCTTAAACAGTTTGTCTGAATATTTGATTATGCCATTTTATCTAATTGAGCAAGTTTATGCAAAATCAGTATCTAGTATTTGCCTTAAAGTGCAAGGAAAATGACTGAAAATACCATAGAATATGAGAGCACAGAACATCTTAATTATGCCTTCAGAAATCCAAAGGAGTTCCTTCTCTTTCATGATGTGTTCTCTTTTCTGTGTAGCTAAAGAATTATTCAATTAAATTGAATTGAACAGAAAAGTATTTCTACTTCTATTAATTTTCATTTGTGTAAGCAATAAACAAGGAGATGTAAAAATTTCAGATGTCTGCGTGTATAAATTCTGTTGAGATACAGTGTTTTGAAAGGTCATGTACCAAAAAGAAGGATTTTTTAATTTTTATTTGGAGCCCTGTGCTGAGGAAATATTTCTTAGAGAAATGTGTTTTCTATGTAGTCATATTTTCATACTTTGATTGCATTGACTATAAACTTTATGAGCACTTGCCATTGAAAAATGTGATTAATTTAGTTTATTTGTGGTTTTGTTGCCACTACAAAAATGTCTGATGCCCCCACAAAAGTGTAGATTTAAGCAAGCAGTTGAAAGTATTTAAAATATTCCAACCTTAGTTATAAAGTTTTGAAGCCCCATTGAAGAATATTCTAGAATTAGTTAAAGGAAAGCAAGGTAATGTAGGTCTGCAAAGACAAAAGTGCCATGAAAACTACATATAACTATATATAGTTATAGCTGGGAATGCATTGCTCAGCCCAGAAAATCTGATCAGAGATCACTCTCATTGCTTGGAGAAAACTGTGGAATGAAATGAGCACTGTAGTAAAAACTTAATGCTAAAATACTCATTTAGTCTGTTTGTAGTTAGAAGGAAATGTTTTCTCTCCTGATTTAATGCCCAGAAACCTTATTTTCCCTCCCAGGAGGCTGTGTCCATATGCTCCCTCTTGGGGGAATGCCAGTGTGTGCTGGAACAGGGCTCTGCTGCTGGTTCTGCTCTGTGCTCCAAAGCACAGCCAAGCCCCAGAGAGGGCAGGGGGGTTCTCCTTTGCAGAGCTCATGTCAGGTCAGATCCCACCCAGGAGCTCAAAGGAAAGTGCAATCATCTGTACACCATTGAGGGAATTCCCATGCAGAGGATTTTAGTTCAATGAGGATGACTCTTTAGAACTGGATTCCTTAGAACAGCCTATTTTGTGATTCCTTTTTGCTGTCTCTGTATTCAGGAGAGATTATGCCACAGTTTTGGTTGTTGCATTCTGTTTTGGGCAGTGGAGTGCCTAAGTGGGTCTGGATGGTAACAGCAACATTTGGGAAATGAGAGAGGGTGGAGATTTTCTGGGTTTGTTTTGTATTTTACTGGCACATGTGAAAGCTGATTAATTGCTGTGTTGTGTTTAATTTCATATTTAACAAAAAATCCTAACCGTACTAACCTGCCACAGTAAGAGTAATTTATTTGCTGGGTTATGTTGAAATATGTGCTTACAATTAATTAATTATATTCTTTCAATGTTTTGCTATGTAGACTTGGCAGTCATTTGTGAGAACTTCATTTCAGTTACTGGGAGTTAAGGTTAATGCCTATTGATGAAGAGAATTGGGAAGAGAATAGTCAAAATAATAGACTGCTTTTTATTATTTTCAGGGAAATAGATTATGTGCAGAGAAAGCACTAAAATGATTAATTGGAGGTAGACTGAGATATTTTAAGATTTTTCAGCTCCCTGAGTTATGTTTAGGGTTGGAACATATCTAATTTGCGTGGTTTAGAGACATGTACCATATTGGATGATTTGTTTTGTCATGTTAATTATAAACCTGTTCGTGCTTTCATTGCTGGTAATGCAATTGTCTGTCACAGCTAACACAATTCTGAATTTGCCCAGTGCTGGTTTGGAATTTGAGGCACAGGAGTGTTGCAGGCTGTGTCAGTGAGCTGCTCTGGGGTGTCAGTGGCAATGGGCACCCTGTGGGCAGCAATGGGCAGCAAAGGGCATGCAGTGGGCACCCTGTGGGCAGCACTGGGCACCCAGTGGGCAGCAACGGGCACCCTGTGGGCAGCAATGGGCAGCAAAGGGCATGCAGTGGGCACCCCATGGGCAGCAATGGGCACGCAGTGGGCAACAATGGGCAGCAAAGGGCACGCAGTGGGCAGCAAAGGGCACGCAGTGGGCAGCAATGGGCACACAGTGAGCAGCAATGGGCATGCAGTGGGCAACAATGGGCAGCAATGGGCACACAGTGGGCAGCAATGGGCACGCAGTGGGCAGCAATGGGAAGCAATGGGCACGCAGTGGGCAGCAATGGGCACACAGTGGGTACCCCGTGGGCTGCCTGGAGCAGCTGCTCCCTGGAGCAGCTGTGCCCTGTGGCACCGGGGTTGCAGTTCAAGGTGGGTCATTTGGGGCAAGCACAGTGTCTCTGTTGTGTGCTGTTTCTGTTTGCCTCCCCTTGCTCCATGTGCTTGGAAAGCCCAGTAGGTGCCATTTCCATCGGTGTTCTTGGATATTGTTCCCACTTTCTC
>JAOXXN010000162.1:13693416-13715978 GCA_026770055.1 Myrmophylax atrothorax | reverse complement strand
GACACTCCAGCAGTTAGTGGCAAATGAAGACAGTCTGCACAGCGGGGACTCCAGTGAATGAATGGATTTTTTTCAGGGTTCTGAGATTTCCTGGCATTGTGAGCAGAGAGGCATACAGGGATAACATCTGTCGAGTGAGAGTGCAGCAAAGACTAATACTGAGCTGCTTTCTCTCCTTGTGCCCAGGATGGAGTCAAGGATTTTTCCCTGTGTGCTACCTCTGATGGTTTATAACCTTATTAAAAACTATGGGGGGTTTAATTTTTTTTTTATTCTCCTTTCTGGAGTGGGAGAACAGCTATTCAGTACTTTATCTTGGCCTTCAGAGGTATATTTATCAGCCATGCAGAGTATAGTTGAAACAGCCCCTTCTGCCCACTATCCAATGGAAATGGAAGGCAGAAGGGTGAGCCTGGCATGGAGGGCTCCTGTGGTGTCCTGGGCAGGTTCTGTTCTGGTGATTGGTGGTGTGTGAACAATACCTGAGTTGGCCTTATTAGACAAATGCGAAAGCCAACATATTAAAGTAGAATTTTTAACAACAGGATTTATTTACTGAAATATTTAGGAGCTTAATGCCTTTCCACATCTCTTTTTGAAACAAAATATACAGCAAATGCAATATAGCACAATCATTACTGAAACACAGTTTGAGTGTTGTATCAATTAGTTTGATCTGTGTTTCTCTTGTCATTCTTCAGGCTGTGACATGTCAAATGACAGTGAAAGTAACTTTGTTTGATGTTACAGCACTCCTGTAGCTGTACAGCAATCACAGTTAAATTTTTCTACAATATCTTGGAAGGTCCAACAATTTGTCACACAGATTTTGTGTTGTGCCAGTTGTGCTGCAGATGTGTGTGTGTAGTTCTGGTGTTAGAACCACCACTTACTGACTGCTCTAAATGAATTATGTCCTTGGGTTTGACTGAGTGTGAGAGGAGTTAATGCTGGGATTGGAGAGGGCTGTGCCTCCCTGGGGACATGGAATACATGGATTTTGCACAACTGACTGTCTGGGGTTACACAGTCCTACTCAGTTCATCACTGAAGGGAAATTCAGTCTTAACTTGAGGACCACTCCCCAAGTGAGATCCCAGGCTGGCTGTAAATCAGTACAGCCTTGGAGGGGCTTGCTCATTTTTCAGAAGGGAGGGGCCTTTGCTTTTTGTTTTAAAAACAATGATTAAGGTAAAGAATTGGTTTGAGTTTTCCCACTGTTTTTACAAATGCAACTGATGGCACAATGACCTTATTTTGAGCAGGAAAATCTTTTCATGTCACTTGAACTTCTGACTTCTTCATCTGGTCTCTTTGTGCACATACTCCCATCACAAACTTACTTCATGTGGCAAAAAGTCCAACATTTGCAGTGGAAGTGCAGTGCTGACAGACTTCTGGGAAAGTGTTATCAAGAATTCTTCTGCAAATCCCCAAGACCTAACTTGATATCAAGCAAGCATTCACTGTGAGCTTCTTGCTCCAAATCAATGTGTCTATCCCTCTGTCAGCACAGAAAATGTTGTCTTTTTGTACAATTGATACAAGATGTGTTTAACTTCTCTTATTTGTGTTCTGGTAGTTTCTAGGCACAAGTAGACAAAAAGCATTTTAGCACTGACAGTGTGAGCAGTTGGTTCTCTTGGTTTCAGTGGTTGAACACCAGAGAAGAAACGAACAGGGAATAACTTGGACATGTCATTTTTTAGCTCACAGTGCTCTGCCAGTGATGAGAAAGGTGAATTGTCATTCCAGGACCCAGGGAGCTGAGTCAGTGTTTTCACCCAGCATGCTGAATTCACTCCTATTTTCAAAGTTTCCTGATGTAAAATACAAGCATTTGTTTCAAACATGAAATATCTGTGGAATAAACAATGCAAGGAAGTGCAGTTATCTCTGTAAAATGTATCTTTGCTGTAACTGTGAAGACTACCTGTCTGATCACAGTTTTTCAGAGTAAAGATTGAAATCATCAGTCATTATTTCTCAGTGAATTTTATTATTTACTCAAAATGCATCTTGCAGAGTATTATTGATAGGACAGTCTTCCCATAGTTTGAGATTTACAAGTTTTAGTGTTGTTCTTCAAATTTATTCATGCTGTGAGAAAAGCAATGCAGACAGTGATGTCTGTCATAGTTGTGAATTGTTTAAACAGCCATTGTGCCTGTCCATGCTGTATTGAACAAACCCTCTAGTTAGCAATGCTAATAATATTTTCTCCATTATTTTCTAGGGTCCTTTAGAAAATGATTTGGTAGTACATGTGGCCCTCATAGCAGAAAGTCAGCGGTATGTATTGACTTTTATTAAGAATATATCTAGTAAGGAAGGGCCGAACAATAGATATCTTGAGTACAGAATACAATACTGCTGGTTGTGTATCTCCTGCCAAGATAATTGTTAAAACTGAGACTATTCCGTGATTAAATTTGTCCTTATTTCATTTACAGCCTGCAAGTTTTTCTGAACACTTATGGAATCCAAACTCAGACCCCCCAGCAGGTGGAACCAATCCAGATATGGGCTCAAAAAGAGCTTGTCAAAGTAAGGAATTTTGCATTTAAGATTATTTATCTAACTGTACATTTCCTTTGCAAAAATAAGAATTTATATCACTTGTATCTCCCCAAGCTTGTTATCTACCCTTTTTTGGGCAGTGGTGATATGAAAAGAGTAGGAAGAGGAAGACAAGTAAATGGGATAAGATACATGGAATACATCTGAGGTGGAAGTATAGCACAGGAAAGGAGCAGAATGTTCTGTAGGCATAGGTGAGAGTAAAGGGAACATAGAAACAGGTGCTGTGAAAGACCACTGTGGTTTGGTTCATGGTCATAAATCAACCCAGCAGTCCAGTCTGCTTTCACAGCTATTTCTTGCTATTAGCAGGTTTAATAATTCAGAACTGAAGGGCATTTTAATAAAAAAACAAACCACCTGCTTGAAGCAGCTGGACTTGCCTGAAACATGTCCTGTTCAGTGCTCTGGTGCTGAATCTGAACAGACTTTGCTTGCAGCAGGTCAAGGTGGACAGTCCTTACTAAAGACAAAACTGCTGTAGTAGCCTGTGTGTCAGTGTGAGGCCTCAGGCTGGAGAAAGAGTCTTCAAGGAAAGAGACAACGTTAAAATGTTAAGAAAGCAATTTCTGTTTTCCATTCTAGCAAAATGAAGGTCCTTCTGGTGTTAAATTGTCATGTCTACATTGTGGTGTTACTGCCATTCCTTTGCCTCCATTACTTCCTCCAGAGGTTCAACTTTGGGGTTTTTATGCAGAGATTGGTTATTTGAAGCTGTTATGGAGCTGATGGCTCCATTTCTTACCTTCTTGAATGTGGTTACTTAGTCTGGGTGAACAAGTCATGTAGGTAATTCTATTTTCTCTTCTAAATAGTTCTTGGTATTGATGCAGAAACACAGGCAGGCTCAGGGAGGCCCAAGCTGACAGTGATAAAAAGCTATTGAGTGTCATGTTTGTTCAAGTGTTCACTTTCATTGGCTTCTGAATTATCTTCCTATAACATAAAGAAAGATTGAACTTGGGAAAACGCTCAGAATTCTGAGGATTCTGCAGTAATGGTGGGTTCCTTACCTCAAACAGCCCAAGTAAGGAAAAATTACACCTTTCAGTCAGGTTTAACTGGTGTATTTATACTGTCTTGCTCACAGCCTCATTGTTTTCTTATGGTTTTGTTCTCATATACTGTAATAAATAAAGATTATTTTTTCATATGCAAGCCTTAAAAAATTATATCAGTTGAAGTAATACTAGGCATACATAAATAAGAATCAAGCTGTGAATAATGAGATAATTCCCTCTTGCTTGTGTTGTTGATGCATTAATTTTTCAGGCTTTTACTAAAATCAGAATAAAGATCTTTAAAGAGTTCCTATATTAGTCTTTTACCTTTGTATCCACACTGGAAAAGCCTGACAGATGGCAAATTTGGCCAGATAATTAATGCAAATGATGCTTTAAAAAAAAGTATTTCAGTAAGCAATTTGAAAAATTAAAACATATTTTAAGTATATAGATTAGAAAAGTAATAGGAGCAAGAAGGTAAAAAGAAGACCTAATATAGGAAACAACAAGTTAAAAAAATCCCCCACAACTGAATAGAAATAACAACCATATGTTATGAATCATTTTCTAATCAAAGCAGAATGCACAAAGTTTTCTTTGAGAGATGTACCAAGAGCATAAGGAAGGTTTTTATCAGTTTTCATGATTCTTTCTCACAGGCTTACTTCCATTTGGGAGTCAATGAAAAATTGGGATTATCTGGAAGACCAGACAGACCAATAGGATGCCTTGGAACGTCAAAGGTTGTTGCAAGAAATGTTTATATTCCTGTTATTGATGTATAATTTAGATAAACATTGAGTTAGTCTCTGAATTATTTTAGGCAGAATTGAAATGTAATTTTATTTTATGCATATATCTTACCTTTAAGTCCTTGTATTTGGCTGTTATGGATGTGTCAAGTAATACTTGGCTGAATGGGGATAAGGGAACTGCTTTAACTGAAATCAAATGTAGACCTGCACACTTGATAAAAACCAGAGTGCCTAAAATCACATATGTAGGAGGTTTCTTATTTTTTTTTAATTCAGCTGTTTTACAGTGTTTATGACTTTGATAGTTTCGAAATAAATTTTCAACTACTTCAGTGCTTCAGATATTTGAGAAGAGATGAATGGAAGTTTGCTCTCTCAACAGATCTATCGAATTCTGGGGAAGACTGTGGTTTGCTACTCGATCATTTTTGACCTGAGTGATTTCTACATGTCTCAGGATGTTATGATGTTGATTGATGACATTAAGGTATGTGTAACTTCTCCTTTGAGAAACTGACAAAAACAGAGGCTAGAGAAGACTAAACTGTGAAATCTGATAAAGGAGGAGACTGAAGGAGGAACACTCTGTAGTGTGTATTCTTTTAACACAAAAATGAACTTGCTGTTGGAAAGTGTATTAAGATGAATATCCTGACAGCCCAGTATGAGTTCTAGTGAGCATCTCTGTCTGACAGAAAAACTGCCCCAGAGGTGATGGGGAATGCTGCAGGCAGCAAGCAGATCATCATTTGCATTTTGGGGAAAACAGATGTTGGCTGTTTCTTGGCTGAAAAGAGGGACAAGACTGGTGTTACAGGAAATAAGAAAGCCTTTTCTGGAAGAAATACTACTTGATTTAGCACAGGTATTCAAAGTGGCCTGCCTCTAAGGTGGGCAGCAGTGGGGAGCTTACCTGCCATGTGTCCTGGGCTTGAGCAGCTACTTGCAGTGTGCAGAAGGTGTCCCTGGTTATTCCATGCCCATGGCTGGGATTCAAAGCCTGGGATCCCCATGTCCACTTCCTAGGTCATTGCATGTAGTTCAGTACCCTGCTCACTCCATGATTGTTATAGAGGCTTAGGAGTATTTTCAGAACACTTATGAAATAGCAGGACTTGAAAAGCAGCTTGTATCTGTTGGAGAAACCTGCTGGTGATTGATTAGATTGATTGATTTTAACCTGTTGGGTGTTTCAGTGCTGTCATTTTAAGATAACTCTCCTAATGTCTTGTACTGTATGTTGTGGTGCATTGTGCTTGTCTTGCTGCTTTGGGGGTTTCTGTAACCCACATGTTACCCCTTCCCTAGAATGCCCTGCAGTTCATCAAGCAGTACTGGAAGATGCACGGCCGGCCCCTGTTTGTGGTGCTCATCCGAGAGGACAACATAAGGTACGGAGAGAGAAAACCATCACTTGCAGGGTGCTATTTGCTTAAGTGCAGGATTAATGGAGTTCTGTTTCAAATTCCAGAGGGAGCAGATTCAGTCCAATATTAGATATGCTGGCAGCCTTTAGAAAGGGAGTTGTTGGAGGAGTGAAGGTTCACGTTGACAGAGTACAGGTATGGTGTTTTTTCTGAATGTTGTGTTCTTATCTCCTAATATGGGTATGTGTGTTCTTACTGCTTTGGGGTTTTATGTGGTTCCAAGGATTTTATTTAGTATCATGTCATTAAGGAGTCAAGGCTCAAGACATTTGGTACAGTTTGGTTTGTCTCAAAAGAAACATGGGTTTATTTTAATTCCTTTTGATAAGTCTTTTGAAAGTCAAAATCTTCATAGAGGATTTTCAGAAAGGAGAAGGGTTTTTTATGTTAGGCAATCTTGTGAAATTACTACCAAAGGATAAAGGAGAGTGTCAAGCATCAAGGGGTTTCTTGTGATTAGGTAATCAGCGAGGGGGAGAAAATGGTGCTTCACCTATATTAAAATTCTTACAAGCCCCAAGATCTAGTTTTAACATCTTTGCTGTTTGAATTCATCTTAAAGCAGGAATATTCCTTCATTAAAATGTGAAAATTACTGGTGTTACATACTTGTATGTGCTTCATTTTAGTTTACACCTGTTGAAGAAGTCTTTTTTTTTTCAAAGAGAGAAGACCAAAGACACAGTTATGACTCCTTGTTTGCTAGAAAATCTTTAATTTGTAGAAGAGCTGGATCATTTTTAAAGAAAATGCACCTAGCTATGATGGTTCAAGATATCTTTGGGATCTTTAAATATTTATGTGTTTCTCCTGGTCCCATGTTGGTCATGTAGTCTCTTCTGATGCCATTGACTCTTTTATAGCAAATGCCATTACTGTCCAAGGAGAATCTTCCATTTGGCTGCAGGGTTTGTTGTTGTGGTTTGGTTTGTTTATTGTTTGTTAAAATTTAACTGCAATGACTTTCTTGCATTGCATTGATTCAACTGGTGTATTGTCAGGCAAGAAATTTCCCTCTCTACACGTCCTTATTTTAAGCACTACACTAAACAGCTGTCAAGAACTAAACTTTCCCTTCTGTTCTCATTGACCTTCTGGAAAGATCCTTCTGTTTAATGTAAAGGGTTTAAGGTGTTGGCAGTCGCTGGTCTTTGCTTTGTTAATTAGCCAGAAAAAAAGAAGACAACTGCAAAGAACTGTTTGTTTGACTTCAAGGCCAGTGGAGGTGCTGGTGGGAGCCTTTCCTGCTGGGATACAGTGAACTTCCTCCAGCAGTTCAACCACAGTCTCTGTCTTACTGCACAGTTGTCACATTTTGTTAACACTCTTGTTTCATTATAGGAAAGGATTTGGGAAAAGAACAAGGGACATGTCTAATTCGTGGTGTTTTGTTGAATAATTCATCTATTCCAACAAAATATATATTGATCTCTGTGAGCTGTATTCAGCTGCCTCATTTAGATGCACATGTTAAACGTGCCTAGAGAGAATGTGTGTCTCTAACTGGATGAATGCTCTTTTTTCCTGTATAATATACCAAATCTGATTTCATTTAAAAATATGTATGCCCAGAAGATTTGCAGCTCCTTTCTGCTTTTTACCTTCATTGTCATCATGTGCTCAAGCAGATGTGCAAGGCAAAGAATGAATGACACTGGTAATAAAGGCAAAGCAGGTTTTTTTATATTCAGCCATCTCACAGCATAAGAGATCAATATTTTACTGCAACTCATGTACAATGAAGATGGAATATAAAAGTTCACAATAGACACTCAGTTTTATTTAGCTAATGAGAACCATCAAAAGCAGTCTTAAAAATGCTGTAGTACAATACATTTCCTCTGGCAGCAGATAAGTAGGGAATTCATACAAATTCAGAGTGAGTGAATTGTAATGACCACATCAGATAAATGCAGCATTTGGTTTCAGGTGTGTAATCATTTGAGATGGATGTATTTGTAAGCTGCATTTGATGTGCACACTTAGGGCAGGCATGCTTGGATTAGGGAATGACTATGGAGTAGGAATGTTGTTGTGTAGTGTTTGCTGGAAACATCACTGAGACTGACAGGAAAACTGCCCACCTTCAGCAGTCCCTGAAATAATGAGCAATATGATCCAGAGCAAGGGGATTGTGCAGGACTCTGGAATGCAAATCCTTGCTCTCAGGTGTTTCCATCAGATCTGCCTTTTGGGGGTGGGCATTGCTTGGTGAAGCCATAAATTGCAGGCAAAATAACAACAAAACAGCAGCAAAGAGACAGCAGCCCCAGGAGACTTCTGCTGTCTTAAGCTGTCATTTTCCTTATGAGAGAAGAAAAATACTCTGAAAGTATAAAAATATTTGGAACTGTAGATAAAGAAACTGCTTTCTCAGTGGAAACCACCAGCAGCATACTGAAATCAAAAGACAGTTATATAGTTGTGTACATATTTTTAAATTCTTTTTTAAATTTTTCGTTTCAGACATTAATATCTGGAGCAGTTGTTGAACAACTTGACTTCCTAAGAATCACTGAAACTGAAGAGTAAGGCTTTGTGTAAATAGTAACAATGTTGTATTTTGTAATTAAAATATTCTCTGAACTATGAAGAAATGAAATACTTATTTTTCAGGGCTCCTGTGTTTAAGAGTTTGGAGGAATTGGATCTCCCAAAACATTCAAAAGTCAAGAGACAGTCTAGTACTCCAAATGCTTCTGAACTTGAGCAGGAACCAGATGTAAATATTAATGACTGGAAAACCAAGTCAACATATGAGATCCTGCAGAAACTTAATGTAAGAAACTTCATAAAGATACAGTGTAACTTTTTCTTGGGAAATAAGAAAGTCTGTGCCAATATTCTTTTCAACAGCAGCCTACTGGGATCAGCATTAGTGTCATGGTCAGTGTTATAATACAGCTAATAACATGTCTGATGTTCCTCTTCATACCCAGGGAACCTTCCCCTTTCCAGTCCTTTACCTTCACAGAACTCCCTGGCCCTTGGTGCTGGCACTGTTGCCTGTCAGCTCTCCCAGCTGCCCCAGTCACTGCTGCTAAATGACCATCTGGAAGGGGATCCATTTGTCATATGTTTTAGGAACAGATACTTGATTCATAAATTGTAGTTCAGAAAGACTTGAGCAGGTTGTATTCACTCAGATAGACTGGGAACATCTTAATGACATCAAGAGAAAGTTCCAGTCTGGCATTTTTCCTGTGTCTAGAGGAAAACTTCCAGTGTATCTGTTCTAGATGTCATGTTTGATAAGAAACCACAAAGTATTCTGCTTGGTTCCCTATGCCATTACAAGCATTTCTGCTGTAAATGAAAGGGCCTGAGAATGAAAAATCAACCAACATTTCCAAGGTCAAATTATCACAACTTAATATGAACCCCAGAGAAGCTCCTGCAAGCAGCAGTGACATGGATACAGCATACATGGAGTAGGAAAGAGTTGTGAAATCCCCTTGAAACGAACATTTGTAGACTTTTTCCTAAACTAAAGGAAAAAAAAGAGGCCTTTTGGTTGCACTTGAAATTTTTAATAGCTGTTCTGGTTTTGCTTCACTGAAAATCTGAAGGCTATTTGTGGTTTTGTTGTTGCTGGTTTTTTTCCTAAGGACTGCAATTGCTTAGCAAGTCAAGCGTTGCTCTCGAGTATATTGCTGAAAAGGGAAGGGCCGCATTTTATCACCAAGGAAGGTAAGAGCTGCTTTCATTTGCCTATTCAGAGTATTTGAGGAAGCAGCTGTATGTTTAGTTGCAATGAGCATGAATAATAGCTGTGCATTCCAGCAGTTGTGTAGCTGTTTTCTGTGCCATTTAAAGCAATTTCTGCATTAAATGGGACATGCAAATTCATTGTGTGGTGGGGAATGAGCTGCTGAATATATGAACTCCCTTAGATTATTTGTAGGCCAGTGCTACATCTAGTTGTAATTTTCAATGCATAGATTAAAAAAATAGAGGATTTGACCTTGTACAGAAAACTAAAACTTAAGTCTGTATGTCTGTAACAGTCTGAAATATATGGAGCTTTATACTGAATTTTTATTCTACTTTGATGTATTCTGACTTTAGTGTATCTGTGAAACTACTCCAATTTTGTATTATGGCTTTTTCTTACAGCACAGAATTTAAATTCCTGTAAAATAATT
The DNA here is from genome assembly GCA_026770055.1 of Myrmophylax atrothorax. NCBI lineage: Eukaryota > Metazoa > Chordata > Aves > Passeriformes > Thamnophilidae > Myrmophylax > Myrmophylax atrothorax. The sequence goes on along the minus strand of JAOXXN010000162.1, from coordinate 13,706,067 downwards.
CTCAAAAGGCTACCAAGGTCTGTGGCCTTTGTGCTACGAGTTTTGGTGTTTAGTTGTTTTTTTCCAAAGAGTGCTTATTATCTGCCTTTATAGATAAGAACACTGCTCAGAAAAAGACAAATGTTCAGATCAAATAATATTCCCTTAGTTGGCAGTGTGACTTACCACCTCATGTTATAGAGCCCTGCTTCTTAATTTTGATATAAGACAGCTGGTTCTTGTCACGAAGAGTTGTCATTTTGACATAAGCATATATTGTATCCATATTGCTGTATTAAAAATGCCATAGAATCAGAGAATATCCTGAAGGGTCCCACAAAGATCATCAAAGTCCAGCTTCTGGCCCTACACAGGACACCCCAAGAGTCACACCCTCTGCCTGAGAGCTTTGTCCAGACACCCCTGGAGCTCTGGCAGCCTTGGGGCCCTGCCCACTGCCCTGGGGAGCCTGTTCAGTGCCCACCACCCTTTGGGGGAAGAACCTTTTCTGATACCCAACCTAACCCTGCTGTGACACAACTCCAGGCCATTCCCTGGGGTCCTGTCCCTGCTCACACAGAGGATCTTCACCATCTTCATATCCCTTCTTTGAACACTTTTTTATATATTTCTATCTTTCTTACACTGTGGTGCCCCAAACTGCACTCAGCACTGGGAAACGATGTCAAACCGAATACAACTCATTGGCTGACACCCAGTGCATTGTGCAGCTCATGGCTGGAATCTGCTCATGTAGCTTTTCCACCAGTTCCCTGCACTGTTGTTTTGAGAGCCTCAGGAACTTTCTGTCAGTCTTCTGCAGGTTGTGTTCTTTGCTCTTCTAAACTCAAGGCAGATGCCCAAACCTCTAAGCAACCAGCACAGCTCCTTGTGACAACTTAAGGTCATCACAATGACCAGCTTAAAACCTCTGAAATCATTTAGGTCAAAACAAAGTGCTGTTGTGCCTCAGACTGTTCAGAGCTAACTTAGACTAACTTGTGCAGACCTTTGTGTGCCGTCCCACATGAAGCAGTGGGTGATGATAACCTTTTTAATATGCACTTTGTATTGAACAGGCTGAGTCACTGACTAAAAGTTCCCTGCCTCCCACGACTGGAGGCTACTGAGGCTGACATTAAATAATCACACAATCAATAAAACCTAAACCTAAAACCCGCAGCTGAAGGACCTTGGGTTCTGCAGTTCGAGGATGTACCTTATAACGAGGTGTGCCTTTTTAGGCCAAACCTGTATGGAGATTGATTTTCCCCAATACATTGCAAGAATAAGTTCATCTGGTTTGGCTCCTTGCATAACAACCTACACTGGGAGACAGGGGACTTGATTGCATCTAAATTTGAGATGTTAAGCATAATGGAAAAGTGCTTTACTAAAGCAGATTCAGAATTAACTGATCTCATCAAATTTATCTTCCTACTATTAAATGAAAACCTGTGCATTTTTTTGCTTGTGTTTTGTTTTCTTTGTTTTTGGTTTTTTTGTTAATTGACTTTAGGTACTGTTGCTGAGCATATTGAAAGAATCTATAGACGAGCTGGCAGCAGAAAGCTCTGGTTTGTATACATATATCATGTTCCTTCTGTTTTACACCAGGTTTTTTTCCTTATGTGTTTTATAGAGAGTAAGGTTGGATTCTTACACACTTAGAGGGGTAAAAATGACAGCTTTACTGACAAAATTATATTGGTGCATGGCAGCTGAAGATCTGGTTTAATATGCTTTAAAAAATTAAGAAATATCTTCTTCCTGTTATGTTTTAAAATAGAAAAGCAATAGGCTGGCTTTGCACTGAGTGCTATTGCCAATGTACAGTTCTCATTAAATTGAAATAACGAGAAAAGAATACTAATATTCTTATTTCTTACAGGGCATGATAAAATATTATCAATAGCTTTCTGTAGCAAGGCTGCTGATCAGATGTAAATCAGTTAAGCTGCTACACTAACACAGATATATTGCCCTGAAGTAATTTGCTTTGAGCCTGACTTTGTCACAGTAACTTTAAAAGGTTTTGGCAAATAGGTTGATGTTTACATGTTGTTTATTAATTTCTCTGCCCTGAAGCTCAGTAGACATTTAATTTCTTTTTATCAAAGAAATTAGTTGAGCCTGTCCTGAGCTCTGTTCTCTCTGTAACTATTCCTAACAGATCAATCTGTAACTATAAAAGCTGCTTTTCATTTTTGTCTCTTCATACAGTTAAATGGGCCTTTGCCAGTAATGACATAGAACCAAAATACCTTGGTGGTATTTTTTTTGTAAATGATAAAAATCAGAAGTATTTTTAGAAACAAAATATGTAAACTATCTTTCATTTCTCTTCCCTGATTGCCATGTGACACACGTATAGGTTGGTGTTGCGCTACAGTGCTGCATTTGCACAGAAATTTTCTTCTTCTATAACCCCACATATTACTACTTTACTGGTACATGGGAAACAGGTAAAGTGCCCAGAAGTCTGAAGTGCAGCTATGTGAGATTTTTTTTTTTGCTTATTTGCATTTTGATGGTGTCAGCTAATGCATTTTTAAATGCTTTGCTCTTGATCTTAAGAAGTGTGTAGCAGTTTTCCCAGGAATCAACATCAACTGTTTGAGCTTTTACTAACACTGTAGGATATTCCAACTTGTTCCTTAACTCTGTGAATAAGTGATTCTTAGTAGCCTCCAAATCTGTGGTAGAAAAGCTCAGTTACAGGCCTGTTAGGTTTGCATTTTGTCAGGAAATTATTATTAAAAGTGTTCATATATTTAACCATCAACTGCATCAATGGAAAAATGGTTTTCTTAGCAGTTGCAGCTTGTTTTTAGCCTGTCAGGTTACTCAGATCTCTTGTTTTCATGCTACATGTGCAAAATATTACCTCAGCATGGAACACACAACAAAGCCTTGGTGTTATGTGTTGTACTTTCTCTTGCAAAATCTGACTCTTAGCCTTGGTAATTTTTTAGTCTATTTATCTTGCAATATAGTGAAAATGTTATAAAAGAAAAGCTGGCATCTCTTACCTGTCTGTTTTCAAGATGCTGCTGAGAAAAGAACAAGAAGCTTTTTTGTGGAGCTGGTAGTTTAATGAGTTCTAACTAAATATATTTTTGATCCATTAACCAATATCTAGACTAAAAAATGAAACCCCATAGAAGATGACATAAAATCTGATCCAAATTCCACTTTCTAAATAATGCTGTATTCACTGAGTTAGCTTTGAGATCTCTGCTGTGGCAGACTTTAAGCTGATACGTGAATTCATTAAACTGGCCTGTGATATGTAGTGGGACTGCTCTGTTTTCTGCCCTCAGGTCTGTTGTGCGCTTCGCAGCAAGTCTTTTAGGTAAACTAGTGGACAGCCTTGCACCATCTATTACTAATGTTTTAGTTCAGGGCAAGCAGGTAAGTGTCTGCTCCTCAGAAATGTATTAAGGAATGATAACAGAGAAACTAAACAAATGGCTTTGTCATTTTGAAGGCCTCTGATGCTTCTTTTAAAAGTACCCAATGGCTTAAAATATCTTTACTGCAGAAGAAAAATCCAGAAAAAGTAAAGGTATATTTAATAATTGCGTACAGAATTGACTAATGATTTTATTTATAATTAATGACAGGGTAAGACTGAAAAGACAGTTCAGCATTTAGGTAAGAGGGGAAGAGGCACAATTTACGTGAAACTCCTGAGGTTTGAGATCTCTGCAGGGAACTCAGACCCCTTCCAATGCCTAAAGGGTCTCCAGGAGAGCTGGAGAGGGACTTTTGACAAGGGCATCCAGAGACAGAACAAGGGGAATGGCTTTCAAGTGAGATCGTCTTAGATCAGGTATTAGGAAGAGATTGTTCCCTGTGAGGGTGGGCAGGCCCTGGCACAGGTTGCCCAGAGAAGCTGTGGCTGCCCCATCCCTGGAAGTGTCCAAGGCCTGGTTGGATGGGACTTGGAGCAGATGGTCTTTAAGGTCCTTTCCCTCCCAAACCTTCCTGTGATTTTATATATATGCCCTCTTACTTCACAAAAGTATATGGAGTGAAGTAGTAAGGCATCTTTTGAAAGACTTCTTAAATGAAAACTCACCCACTCTTTCCCTGTTTGAGCATAAGACAATGCGTGGGTGGCAGCTGAGCAAAAGGTCTTCCAGAGTTTTAGTGTTCTATTTCAACAAAGTTTAATCATCACTGTTTCTTCCTTTCCTAAGGAGGAGTAATTTTCCCCCCAGCACAATAATTTTAATTAAGTTCATGAATAGCTGCTTCTAAATAATGCTGATTGAATATTTATGTATTTTTGTATTAAATATGTGTTTGTGTATACTTGCTTGTATGCAATGTTGTTGTGACAGATTTGTCTTTGTCCTACTCCAGACTGAGGTCTGGGTTTGTACTTCTGGAGCTACACAGCTGTAGTGGAAACTACACCTGCATGCAGCTTGATTTGAGGCTCTTTTCAACTTTTTAACCTAACTTTCCTTCACTGATCACTTTATAATAATGATCTTTATTATAGAAGAAAAACTAGTGTTGCTGTTTTACTGACAGTAGATTAAAACCAAATCAGAATTCTAACAAAATTCCTTTTTTGTGGTTAAACAACCTGGTAGCAGCAGTATGTTTTCTTAAAATGAAGGCTGTAACTTCTAGGATGCTATTAGAAATAAGAAAACAAAACTATAAATTTGATTCTGAATTTTAAGGGAACTTCACAGCTGAAATGTAAGAGATGAAATACTGTCTAAACCTGATGTAGAATCATGATTATAACCAAAGCATTTTTAGTTTAGAAAAGTATATTCCATATAGCATCCATTCAATAGCATCCAATTAACAGTATTAACAAGCATCAGCCATTGACATACATTTATTTTTGTATTGTGAAATTTTAACAAGCAAAGCAGAGTTGAAGTTGGATTTCTGAATTGCTTCTGCAGTGCTTTTATTCCTGTCTGTATCTTCTGAATTGTTTCCAATACACCATAGGTGACACTTGGAGCTTTTGGCCAGGAGGAAGAAGTTATTTCTAACCCCTTATCCCCAGCAGTGATTAAGAACATAATCTATGAAAAATGTCATTTACAAGATGAAAGAGAAGCCGTAGTTCAGCAGGAACTGGTCATTCATATTGGCTGGATCATCTCAAATTCCCCTGAGCTGTTCAGGGGCATGCTGAAGATACGGATTGGGTCAGTACAGTGTCTCTTGCTGTTGTTTATTACTGCTGTTGTGGCAGTGGAACATGCATGATCCAGGTGTATTTGGATGGCTGCTACATTGCAGAAATGGTTTATGTGAGATGATGCAGCAGAACTTGGGCAGTTCTAGGAACCCTGTGTATAGTGTATAGTCCATTTGGCACGTTCCTGCTGCCAGTACAGTGAATGAGAGGATCTTTCCAAGCGTGATCCCTGTGATGGCACTGGGTGGTGCTGGATGCATCCTGCACAGCAGATGGGCAGGGCAGTGTGCTGCCCGCAGGTCCCCGGTGCTGCCCGCGGGTCCCGGTGCTGCCCGCGGGTCCCCGGTGCTGCCCGCAGGTCCCGCTGCTGCCCGCGGGTCCCGGTGCTGCCCGCGGGTCCCATGCTGCCTGCAGATCCAGGTGCTGCCCGCGGGTCCCATGCTGCCTGCAGATCCAGGTGCTGCCTGCAGGTCCCATGCTGCTGGCACCAAGGCAGGGTGCTGTGCCTGGCTCACGCGGGGCAGGGAGGCAGGAGCAGCTGGAGCCCAGCCTGGGCACGGGGCTCTGTTAGCAGTGCAGGGGGAAAGGGGATTCTGGTTTGCATTGCAAGGGGGATGTGGCCATGGAGCTGAAGAGGCTTCATGGGTCACCCCAGCCCACAGTGCTCCTCCTTCCCAGAGCCCTGCAGGGTGTGCTCTGCCTGCCCACAGCAGCCCATGCCAGAGGGACGTGGCCGGGGACTTGGGATGTGTGTACTGTCAGGGAAGGGAGAATCGAGAGGTGGAGTGGTCAGTAAGAGCTTTTACTGTGAGAGATTTTCAGGACTTAAGGGAGAAGGCAGGCAAACTGCTGTCTAGGATTAAGGCCTTTAAAAGCTTGTTCCCACTTGAGCAGTCAGGTCATGTGGGTTTGGGGCAAATGTGAGAAAGGCAGAGGCTGCACAAAGACAATAATCTGAGAAGGATGCAGCAGGAGTTTGATTCCCTTGTGAAACCATACAATTCTCCTCCAGGTCAACATATGCTTCTAGTTCCATTCTCTGGTTTCTAGTAAGTGCTCAGCTCATAATACAGCCTAGTCTAAATGGGTCTTAAAATCTGGCAACCATAAGCAACAAATGCTTGGAACAGTGTTTTCAAGTTACTTAAACTATTTCTATTCAGAGTTTCAGCACAGTAACATGCCTAAAAAAGACCTTGTTCTGTTAAACTGTTGTGCATAATGGGGACCAGGTAATAAGACTTCTTCAAATGTACTTACCATTACAGCTTTTTCTAAAATATTTTGACACATCAGAGTACACTTCTGATACTCAGTGAACCTGAATATCTGGTATCTGGCATGACAAGGACATTGGTCATGAACAGTTCTCTACACAAAAATGCTTAACTGCCATGGTAAAGAAAAACCTGATTTTTCCCTTGAGGTTGCTAAATATGTCATTTTGTTCTTCAAAAAACCTCAAACCAAACACCCCCACTCCCCAGCTGAATAGTATTCCTCATACAGACATATACAACACTTCTTGACAATTCATCAGTTGCCTAGTTGTCCAATTCTATACTAAAGAGTTTTGTCTGAGCCAGGAACAACCAAGCTGAATCAGGTTTAAAACATCTTTTACCTACTAGATTGTTCTATTTAGTTGACAAGGTGACCTACAAATAGACTGTGCTGGAGTGTTGTCATATTCCATGGTGTCTGCATTTACTTTGCTATCTACAGAAGTTAATTATTTTTCACATTTAGGAAGAGACATGCATTTGAATAAGCACTTCTTTGAAGAGGCCAGGTGCTACTGACTGAGATATACAGAATTAGTGAGCATGCTTTAAAATCACAACTTAAATGTTCCATCTTCCATATTTTTTTCCATAGACAAAAATACAGCATTTCAGCACTGGAGGTAGATACCAGCAGCCTTTTTTCTAGCACACAAGATTCATATTTCCACTTTAGCAGTACATTCTAGTCATCATAAAACCAAAAATGTTACAAATTGCCTATATTAGATTTAGCTGGAATACATCTATCCTATGGCACGTAAATGCTTTGCTGTCCCCTCTACAGATCCTTGTTACTCCTCTTTGCTTCCCTTCCTTATTCTCAGGAGCTAATCCTTCCTGCAGTTTTTTTTCCCTTTCTTCCAAGGTTAATGCTAGATATTCAATTTCCTTTATTTCAGTGTTATCACCCACTCCAGTGAGCAAAATTAACCTTCTCACAGAAATGCCGTTCCACTTTGATAATGATTTGATTTAGTGTCTTGTTATTGATTTGTTTTCAGGGGTTTGTGTTGAAATAGATCAAGTTGCTGACAGCCCTATTACTGCAAAAACTCCCAACCTACTGCCCTCTCCCCACCTCTTACCAGGGAAGAGCTCAGCAGAAGGTCCACTCTTGACTTTGCTGTGGTTTGTAGGCCACTACAAAGAGAAAATACCAGTGAAGGACTTACACAGAGACACATCTGTGTCATCAGTGAAGAGAGGACAGACTCCTGAGCCAGTTGTGTTGTTACTCCTATTAACAAGAGAAGGTCACTATTCCCCTGCTAAAATAAATGAAAGTACATGTTCTGCACAATGTAATGTGTCCACGTTGCCTGATCTTCTCTGGTATCTTGCACCTCCAGGTCATGGTCCTGGAAACATCAGTTTTAAAGCAGTGTTGAATCAGCTGGGTGGACATCTCTACATTCTCTGTAGAGTAATTCTAATAATTCTTTTAGAAAAGACTGTGACTTGACTTACATAAACACAAACATTCTTCACCCTTTGGCTCAATAATTAAATGTCCTAGTGGAATTAGTGGAATGTGGCTAATACTGATGGCAGTGTGACTCTCTTAGGAATACTCTGCATTTTGGGATAAACACAGAAAGGCTCTTTGATGTACCCCAGACTTGATCAAATGTTACATGATGGACTATTTGAGGAAGAACTAGTTAAGTTTTGTTTTGCTTTTGTTAGTATTGCCCACTTGAACTGAGCCAATGTGGATGGTAAGGGGCTGAGCCCTGTGCTCAGTTATTTGGCTTCAGTGTATCTGTATGTTATTTCAGCTTTGATATTGCATTAGAGGCTGTAGCACTGGTTTTACATAATGTGCAGAAGAAAACTCAGCATTTTCCTTCAATACTTTGCCAAGTTCTGCCTCTCTGATACCTAAGGCTAAAAATCTTCACTGTTGCCATATTTTTATGGAATCAAATTTGGTTCAGAAGAGAGTAGCAAAAAAAAGTGTGATAGACTGCAAAAAAGGAGTTTCAAAGGCTAAAACTAAATAAGCCCTAAAGTATTTTTAAATATAAAATCTTGTCATTTTAATGGCTTTATAAAACTCTTCAGCAAAGTGCATATATTGTCAGAGCATAATTTTGAGTAAGAATTTTAGCATCAAAAGGCAGGTAAATGTTTGCTTTAGTGAACATGGGATGTAGGGGATGTAGTCAAATAAATTTTTTGTATGGAAAGCATGGTCCACAACACATTTCTTAAAATATGTGCATTATCCCTTTCAGTTCATCTCATGTTCCAATCAAACAGTAAGAGTAGTAGAGTCTGACATTTTATGCATGTTCTGACAGCCAAGTAGCAGGATCATGTGGAATTCTTATGAGCTATTTTATTAGACTAATTTTTCATATTTGGAAACTTTGTGTTTAATTAATAAATATGTCCCTTCCTTTCCTTCAGATGGATTATTCATGCCATGAAGTACGAGTTGAAAATCCGTGCTGGGGACATGCCAGCCAAGGACTTGTACCAGATGTCCCCTAGTGAAGTGAAGCAGCTTCTGCTGGATATTCTTCAGCCACAGCAGCCAGGCAGGTAATGAGATGTGGGGTTTGGGGCACCTGTTTTCATTCAGAAACACTGTTCAAGTGAATTTAATTTCTGAACTGCTTTGTACACACCTGAAATCACCAGGCATCTGTGATCAGTAATATATTTATTTAAGGAAAGGCAGCAAAAATGCACTTTTTCATTCTTTCACAGGTTCTACAATTGTTTCTTTTATATTGCACGTTCCCTTTTCAGCTTTATCTTTGTGGAATTCTCTTTACTGCCACCGAAAAGAGATCTCTCTACTGTAACACGAAGCATTACTTTCTTTGATGTGGGGAAAAGAGCCAAAAATTACCCAATAACCTCTAGTTAAGTAGCTTGTAAGAACAGTTTGTCTGCTGTTCAGTGCCCTCTTTCTTCTGGTTTATTATATGAATTAAGAACAGATGTTCTCTAGAATTCTGAAGAGAGTGGTACTGCCTGAAACTTGCCATATTTTCTCCAAGCTGCAATCAGCTGCCAAAAGCACGTTCATTGTGATACAAAGTATGCAAGACAAAAGTTAAAATTACAATATTTCCACTGAACCGTATTGGTAAGAGTGGAGTCAAACCTCTTCCTTTAGGTTTTACTTCCAGTTAAGTTAGAATAATCTGTGGCAGATAACACTGCTGGTAATTTCCACAGTCCTTGACTGAATGGGTGATGGCCTTTTCCCTCAACAAAGAGGAAATACACAACACATCCTACCACTTGTGTTCCTGCTTCATTCCAGACTCACCTGGTTTTTCCCCCAGTGTAATGCCTGAGAAACAAGCTCCTTAATCCAGTGTCTCATCTCAGTCCAACTGGCCATGTGTTGGATCTCCCACATGCTTTGCAGTGTCCTGGTTGGTTATTAATGCTTGCTGTTCTGTTGCTCATGTTGATGCTGACATTATTCCTCTCACACTGGAGCAGAACAACCCCTAGTTTCAATTTGCAGCACTTCCCATTAACTATTATGCTATTTAGGAAACCATGTGCTCAACCACAGTAAGCATTTCAAGCCCCATCTGTCATTAGAGATCTTACCTGAGTAGCCACAGCAGCTTCTGCTTTTGGTTGCTGTAACACAGGATAGAGAGGTCAGTAAAAAGCATTCAGACTGATTTCCTGAGCATGAGGATTCTTTTTGAGGGGTTAACTAAGTACAAAAGTTCACCAGCATAACCTTCCAAACTCTTATCTTTAATTTCTTCCCGTACAGTAATACAACTTTTTTTTCCTTGCCCATTAGTGACTTGTTTTTAGAAGTGCTCTTCCTGCCAGGAACTACAGATCACTGTCTCCTTGCTTTTTTTCTGTGACAGTTTTTTCTACTGTGGGGATTTTTAGAAAAAAAATCTCTGCTAGTGTGATCCAATATAACACTGCCAGTTAATTTGTCATACAGGAAGGGCTAATGGTCTATTTGCCTCCCTGAACAGTCTCTCCATAACTAACCTCTCTCTAAGTTTTCAGAGAGGGTCAGAGTTTTGCAATTTTCCCCACTCTCACCCAGGGCTCCAGGATACGATCCCATGTGGATGACTATGTTATATATCTCCCCAACAGAGAGCAGACTCCACAGACATGCTTTTTAATCTTTTTATGTAGCTCACAAGATTGAAAGTAACCTTTTTGAAGTGGAGCATTGTTCTTTTAATGGTCAAGTTATAAAACTCACTTTGCTTATTCAGTGTATAGCACTCTCTTCCTCACCATAGTAATGTAGACAGGTCACAGTATTTTTGACATCTTCAAATGCTTTCTTTTTATAATTAAGAAAACAACCTCTTATTTCTACCACCACTGGGCTTTTTGCTTTTACGGAAGTTTTCTTATCCTAATCCAAGGACAGAGCTGTACAGAGAATGAGATGGAGCTGTCATAGTAGTGTGAGTTTTTTGGCAGTTCAGTGTTAATTGAGAAGTGATTTATGAGACTTTTTTTTCCTTAACTTGTCATGTTAATCCAATACAGTTGTGCAGGAAAAAGCCCCTACATTTTATGTTGTCTCAATCCTGGCAGTGGTAAAGTAATTAGAAGTCAATAGTAAGTCAGTGACAGCTATTGTATCACAAGTGCTTTGTAGTATTAACTTTAATTATCTCCTTTGTTTTCATGAAGTATATCCCAGCTACCTGGAGCTCAGACTTGTTCAGAAAATCCATCCCTTAGTGATACTTTTTTTTCCTTTTTTTTTCCTTGAAAAAACCCCAACCAAAATGAAAAAAACCCAAACCAACACACTGGTTGCTTGGTCTTCTGAGGTAGTTGGGGTGAGCTACACTGAGAAACTTGAGAAGAATGTAAGAGCACACACGGAGGTGTCAGATTCAGAGCCCTCTTTTCTGGTCAGATCACAGAGGGAATTGTCCCCATTTCTCTAGTACTTAAGAGTAAGGTTTTTTTAGTGCAAGATCTCTTTATAATTTCATCAAGCACACTGGTGACTGCATAAACAGGTAATTTTACAGACAAGTGATTTTATTCTAAACACACCGAGTTAATGTAGCACTACCAATGGAGCAAAAACTAAAATCCCCAAAATATTAGTGCTGAATTAACTTGAGCTAGACTACAAAAGTTCTGCAGAACAACACAGTTAAAGGTGACCAGGGACATTTCCCCCTTTCTTTGTTTTCCTTTTCAATCAGCCTACCAGAACCAGGTCTTAGAAACAGAGGAAGTCATGTTGCCAAGCACTAGTGTAATTGTAGTTTTTTCTAAAAAAAATAATGTGTAATAACAGTGTCTTGATTTTTCTACAAATAAGAGCAGTAACTTTGAGAAAAACTCTTCTGTCAAATATGGGCAGTACTGCTACACAAGACTTAGATCCGTATTGTGAATCCACCAATTAAATCATACCCAGGGATGCCACTTGTTCAAGTTCCATTGCTGGTGTCTCAAACATTGTGGCTAAAGCCCCACTGCTGTAATAATACTGAGAATTAAAAATAGGAAAATGAAATTCCAGACTCAGTGGTTGTAAGTGAAAAAGAAAGGAGGTGAGGACAGTGTGCTTCTGAAGGCAAACAGAATTTGTGATTTATGGCAAAGGTAACTCAGTTTGTTCAAAGCTTTAGTTTAACAAAACCATTCTGTTGAATTTTCTAACTTTACAGACCACTTGTTTTATACACACTATCAGGGAAAAAGCCTCCCTTCAGCAACTCTGCTAAAATACATTTTTCTAATATGATTAGACCTGATGAATTCAATCTGCTGCTTTACTGGACTGCCCTGGATAGATTTCACAGTTAATTCTTTTTCTCCAGTTCTATAAAGCTCAAACAGCCCCCAAGAGTAACACGCTGATCTCTGGTTGCTCAGCATCTTCATTGTGTTTGTTCAGAGTGTGCCTTACCCCAGAGCACAGCACGTGCTGCACATGCACATTGAGCTGTGTTTGAGGGCACTGCCCTCCATGCTGGCTCAGCCCAGGGCATGGCTGTGCTGTGCTGTGTGTGAGCTGTGCCCTGTCTGTGCCCCCCGTGCTGGGTCAGCCCAGACATGGCTGTGCAGTGCTCTGCCATGCTGTGTGTGAGCTGTGCCCTGTCTGTGCCCACAGGAGCTGGCTCAGCCCAGACGTGGCTCTGCTGTGCCCTGTCTGTGCCCACAGGAGCTGGCTCAGCCCAGGGCATGGGCTGTGCTGTGCTGAGGGCTGTGCCCTGT
>JAOXXN010000162.1:13678753-13692987 GCA_026770055.1 Myrmophylax atrothorax | reverse complement strand
AAAAAAAATAACCCAGACTCGAGTAGCTGAAGAATTAGCATTTTAAATATGATCACTTGCTGCAGTGGTTTCCTCATAGATTGTTCATGATTAAACAGGTTCCTGTTAACACATTCAGAATACACCAAGTTCTTGATGTTCTTTCCCTTTAGCAAATATTAATGACAGCACCAGTACAGTGAGGTCACAAGAGATAAAAACCAATAAGAGTAATTCTAAAGTGGATTTCCTCCAAGTTCCTAGCCTTTCCTAACAATTTTCTAAGTCTGGCCACAACTGCTCTGAAATAATCACTTTGCCCTGCAAAATGTTCTTCTTGCCCTTTTTGCTGAGGCAATCTACTAAGCTGCTTTATACTGCTGAGTCAAATCACTTCCCCTTTGCTCTTCCTCCTGTACCAAACAGCAAAGCAAGAGGTTATTCCAGCCCCTTCCCCAGCACTGCAGTGTTTGCTGTTTGAACAGACCAGGTGCCGTTGGTGCCTGAGCCCTGTGCTGTCAGCAGCACTCGTGGGCAGTCCCCAGGAATGTGCCCCTGCTGCTCATGAGTGTTGCTCCACAGGGAGATCAAACCCCTCTCAATTCTGCCTCACCACTGGTGGTCAGGCTGGGCTCTGCAACATCCCCAGTGTTTGCTAGAAGATCCCAAAATTGCCAAACCCCAGATGGCCAGTGCAGACCTCACTGCCCACCTGTAGGTATGGCCACAGCACATTCCCTATTTTAAACCTCTTTCAGATACAAGGAATGTAAATTCTGAAGAACTGAGACTTTCTTGGTGTCTGCTGACTTTGGTTTTTATAAACTTGGTCAAAGCATGACTACCCTGGCTGTAATTATGCCTGACAATACCAGAAGCTGAGGTTCAGGGTTTACTGCTTTTCACTGTGTCTGTTGGTCAAGCACCAGCATTTGTGCAGCCACACAGCTGAATAAAATGGAAAATAACTCCCCTGGCTCTCAGCCAAGTTAGATGTTCATGTCAGTCATTTGCACAGTGCCCTTAACCAGGTAGTCACCAGCAGTTGTAACCTTTCATAAAAGCCTGCTTTTCCAGTGATTCGTTTATCAAAGTCAGAATTCTATTATCTGTGCACTATTACCTGTGCCATTGCTAAATGGCTTCCTGCTTGAAAGAGGCATATGCAATTACCAGCAGTGCCATTATGTAACCTGAATTTTAAAATATCAAATTTAAAGTCTTACAGTCTTTTTCTACCTTCTAGTTGCTGATGGTTATATCTGTGATTTTGGAGAGAAATCCTGAGCTAGAGTTCCAGGACAAAGTGGACTTGGACCAAGTGGTGCAAGAAGCATTTCATGACTTTCAGAAAGATCACAGCAGTCCAAAGGGAGCTGAAAATCAAGTGAGTAAAATATTGCTGTCTTACAGAATTTACCATTCTTACTGAAGTTAGTTATAAGTGTTACTTCTGTGCAGTTCAGAGTAAAAAGCAATTGATAGGAGTTCAGAATGAAACACAAATAAGAAATTAATATGCTCGAGTGCTGCCTAACTCTGCAAAAGGCCTATAAGCAGAGATGAAAGAGGTGTGCTTTATTGCTGAATTGTAAATTCAGAATATTAGGGCAAGGAGAACACTCAGTGTTGCATAGCTCTGCAATGGGAGCCTGGGTAAAGCTGGGAGAGTTACTCATTAAAGGGGACAGAATTCATTAGGAGGGACAGTAGAACAGAGAAGCATTAAAATAACCAAATAAAGAAGGAAAAATAAAGCTCATCGTGGAAGTGTGAACTTTGGGTCTTATGTACTCAGATACTAAGAAAAATTTGGAAACCAAAGAACTCATATTAACAATACTAATGTAAGAACCTGAAATACAGAACTGTTCTTAGTGATTTTTGTGCTGGAGTTGCATTCATGACCTAGCAAGGTTTTGATATCTGAGGGTTAACATTCAAATAAATCAATACATGCTTTTAATATGTACTTCACTAGAATTTTAGGGTTTATGCTTTACAGACTAAATGTTCTCACTACAAGTTTTGGTGTCTCAAAGCTTTGAACTTCTGTCATAAAGCCAAGTTTATTGGACTGGTTGAAGGGAGAAATAGGAATAAAGCAGTGGGACAAGTCCCTGTGCTACTGAGGAGGATCTTCCCACTCCATCTGGCATTTTATTGTGCTCAATATATTCCAAGATATCTGTGCTGGCTCTGAAGAATTTATTGATTCATAACATTGACATGCAACAGCACTTCCTCTTGCTGAATTTAGCTCCTTTAAGAGATGAGGAAGGATGTGCTCCTTGCAAATTCTTTCAAACTCACTTTTTTGCCACTAGTTTTTTGTAGTAAGATTTGAAAACAAACCACAGATGCAGCCTCAGCAACGTGTCACTTTGCACAGTACCTTTGTTTATAAAAGAGCACAATTTTCTTGGAATTACAATTCTTTTGGCCCATTTTGGAGGGTAATGACTCTGTGGCCTTAACAGAATCACACATCATCCACAGAGAGGGCTGTAAGTGCCAGCTCCACACAGGATCTCAAATGTGCTGCTGACTGCTGGGACAAGCTGCAAACCCCCAAGGGCTAGAAACAGGATAAAATTCCATGCAAACCCCGATTTTTCCTGGTGCTGTCCTAGCCTTCACTGAAGTGATGGATTTTTTTCCCAAGGCCAGATCTACTTAGAATGTTGCCTTTTTGTCTCTTAGAAAGAAATCCCTATTTATAGTTGTGAATAGTATGTTTAAGTTTGTTGTTGGAAATTCCAGCTCCTTACATGAAAACTTTCTGGAACCTGTCTTTCCCACATTCCCAGGTATATGCCTGCTTGGCAGTTACCTGTGGCCTATTTAGGATTGTTCTTAGGATATTATGTCTCAAAGTTTCCTAAAAAACACTGCTAAAACCTCCTAATTTGTCTGAACTATGATCCTCCATTAAGCTGACTTGCAAATATTTTGAACTTTAGTTCCTGTTAACATGTACTAAAGGTCAAAAGTATTTACTCCAGTAGTTTCAAACACACCCTAAAACTACAGAAGTTTAATATTTTCACCGCACAATCTCTGCCCTTGATTTAATAAAAAGAACCAGTTTCCTGTGTTGAACCTTTATATAGCAGCTAGTCTATAATTTGAGACTAGGCAGATGTTTGAACTGTGAAAAACAGGTGTTTGGTGAAGGACACCTATTTTGGTGACTTGATTAATGAGTTAGTTCATGTGATAGCTGTGGTTTGGATCTTGGATTTTTTCCCTCTGAGTGAATGCCCAGCCAGTGTCCATCTCTGGGGCCACCGAGGCTCTGGCTCTGCCCTGCACTGGGGGGTCCCACAGGCACCATCCAGCTGCATGTGGAGGAGAGCAGTTGTTCTCTGACAGTTGTGACATTTAAAAAAAGTGTTAAGAAGGTGGGATCTGTACAGTCCTGGAAAGCTCAGTAAAGAAATGGATGCAGTACATCTTAGTAATCTGTTTCCCACATGCTGAGGGAAGTATAGATGGGAGATTGCTGAGAACTGAGCAGAATTATCCTATAGCTTTAGACTCCAAAAAACATTTGCATTTCTAACATGTTTGTGATGTTCCTCTTGTTTCCCTGTGTTTGGCTGCTTTCCACAGTCAGCACTAATGGCACATCTATCTCTCTCTCCTGCAGAATGACATGACTGCCTTCTACAACACCCACCCCCTTGGGAAAAAGGGAACGTGCAGCTACTTGAGTAAGGCTGTGATCACCTTACTGCTGGAAGGGGAGGTGAAACCAAGCAGTGATGATCCTTGCACCATTAGCTGAAGCTCCAAACACAGCACAGTTGTAGCTTTAGTTAGGTTCTGTGTATTTGTCAAGCATATTTTAAAATACTGTTTTCAAGAGTAACCCTGGCTAGTAATACAAATGCATATTTATCCTTTGCTGAAACAAGTGCCATTAAAGATACTAAGTGCCACCTGATGTTTTCCTTTCTCAACTATGCAGCATGAAACTGAGCACATGAAGTTAGTCCTATGATATTTGATTAAGCTGAATGGGAATGTATTTATGATCTTAAATTATGCACTTAATGTAGTGGGTTAACTTCAAAAGAAAAGCTGTGTGAGATTTTGTCTTTATACCTCTATTTATTTATAATTGCAAACAAGTTTATTGTAAGTTCTAAATGCAATTCAGAAAATACCACAATTAACATGCATACCAATCTGTGGAAATATAAAAGTTGGATTATTTTCTTACTGTTTTACACACAAATTGGAGGTGAAGGTTAAATAGCTGTTATTCATTTAAAGTTTTCTGTATCAGTTCATTTGACAGCATTCTTTGAGGGTGTTGGTTTTTTTTTAATTTTCCAACTTGCTAACTTGATGCACAGGTTTCATCCTAATAGAGCAACTTTTTATCTGTAGCAATACATAATATCACTGCAGTTTCCCAATTGTAGTTTAAACATCTGTAAGTTAACAAGGGAAATGTGTGGTAACAAGATGAAAGTTTGTTTTAAAAAAAAAAGGGCAAATGAGCTGTATTAAAGATAACATCAATGAAGGAAGTAGTTTACATTACATATGCTATCATTGCATTAAAAAGTCAGGATACGCTTATTTATCTCCTAAATGTGTGGAAATACTGTATGCAATACGCTTTATTTTGGTGAAAAAAATAAAAAGCAAATGCTTGTAACAAAACCTGTCAGTAAAAATGCTTTAAGTGACATGCAAAGAGGCTCCTGATGACTTCAGCAGCAACTTTTGACCTCCTGATGAACAGTGACCAGCACCAGCTCCTCTGTGAGTCAGGTGTTGCCTACTGCTGTCAAAGGCAGGTGGTTTAACTTCCTCAGAGATGGAGGGCAAAGCTAATGGAGCCAGGAGAGGAGGAGTTATTGGAATACACCGAGTGGTTAGTACTGCCCTGAGGTGCAGAACTTCCTCAGCATTCACACCATCAAGCCTTCTCAAACGACAGTGGCACTAAACCATTAACAAACCTTTTATCAAGTGCTGTGCAGAATGAGTAAGGTTGAGAAAGCTAATTCTGGGCTCATAGAGTAGTGGTCCTACTGCTCTTCCTTGGTGTAATATATTTATCATTCAGAGCACATGTACAGGTGGCAGGGGGACAGGGGGGTCAGTCCAGCAGAGGCACAGCCCGGTGCTTGGTGCTGGGGCAGCCCTGCAGGGTCAGTGCAGGCAGCAGGGGCACCTTGGCTGCGGGGCTGCACTCCAGCAGGAAGGTGACAGTGACCCAGCACACTCAGAGGGCAGCTGTCAGTGCTAAGTACTGAGTGAGCCACTGGTTTAAACAGCAATCCAACATATCCTCAGATTTCTTACTCCATGACTGCTCTAGGAGTTATCAGCTGCAATGAATTCCACCTGCCCTTTTTTTTTAAGTTGCTTGCAGCTCCAGAGCTGGCCAAGGCTCAGTGGCCACATGGGTAGCCAGCACCTCTGTTTCTGGTGTGTTTAAAATGCTATTGGAAATGGATGGATCTCTTGCCATACAAAATACAACATAATTCTTGTCTGGAAACTGTAAATCCTATTGAAAGGAGACAGTCCTTTATCTACAAAACCTACAGATCACTCCAGGAGCACTGGCAGTTTCTTAGACAGTGGCACTAGTTTTGGTTTTGCAATTGCTTGTGATTTAAAATGTTAATGCAGTTTTATTCTTACCACTTCTTGCTGCTTCACTTTTGCTCTCACCCCATTAGTACCTCAGTTACTCCCAAGCCTCAGATTTGCTGATCTTGGTCTGACCTTTATAACTGCAAATAAATGAAAATGCCAGTCACCACTTTTCCTTATTCAAACTTGGAGTGAAAATCCCTGCAAGCTGTTCTTGTTTTCCTTTATAGCCTTGAACACATGGTTTATGAAATTGTGATTGTGACAATTCTTCAGCTTCTGCAAAATAAGGAGAGATTAGAAAATGAAGATACCAAAATCCAGCAGAGTCCACATTCTCTGAAAAAAGTTCTTGAGTCTGGAAGGACAATACCATTAATTTTTCATGGTGAAGTAGGAACAAGACAGGAGCTTGGCACAAAGGGCTCTCACATACCTTGCCTATTAAATGATAGGTTTATAAGATAAGATAATTGAAATAGAAATTAAAATTTCTGTTAAACGTTTTTCTATATTATAAAATGTTTGAAGTGACAAAGGAAAGAGAAACTTTTGTGAGAATGAAGAGGGTAGAAGAAAATAAAGGGTAGACCAGATAGTTTTTAAACAGCCATAGCTGTTTAATGTGTTAATATTTAATAAAGTTGGTCTTAATTTCTTTGAAAATATTCTGCTTCAAAAGGACAAGGAAGGAGACACATTTGAGGTTGCAAATCAATAATTGGAGGTGGAACAGTCAATGCAGTGCCCTGTGTACTGAAAAGAGCTACTGGCAAGAGAGTTGCTGCAGTCATTAAAGAAATAAGTCCCAAAGGGTTCAATGTTGGTTCACACCACTCAGTTCTCTTCTTTTACACCCTCACAGTGCCCCAAAACTTGAAAAACCATTCTGCTTTCAAGGGAAAGTAGGATCCATTAAAACAATGGGAAAATAATAGCTGAAAAAGTTTAAAGTTTTAGCCATTGAGTAAAAGCAGGTTGTTTTTAAGCACCACTTTTTTCCCTCAGACTCCTCTATCAGATGCTCTTGAGAAGAAGACCAGATTATTTCAGCTAAGCAAACCACAGGAAAAAATTCCCTTTTTCCTCTGTTATTGGAAGGGTGGGACGTACAACTTGCAGTGACAACTCCCGATGTAAATACACAAACCCCCACCCCTCACCAACCCCAACCTGGGTCACCCTCAGTTTTGTCAAACCCATTGTCTTCCCTGTGGATTGCTGTGCCAGTTCATGGGTGTCCCATTCCCAGCACATCAGACATGTCAGACTGCTCTGGTCCTCAGGAGAATGCAGGAGGCAGGAGGTTGGCACAGGCAGTTCCAGGCTTTCTCAGCATTGTTGCTGTTTACTTTGTTGCTTTCCTCCCTATGACTTTTCAGTCTTACATTGTTTACAGATCAGTTTGTTCTGACACAGAACAGAAATAGAAAAAGAGCAGACAACCAGGTTAATAATAAATCAATCTCTGAGAAATCCTCTTCATTACTTGCTAATGCACCGTAGCAGAAAACAGTAAGAGATGCTGCTTTGAACAGTGTTTGTTGGATCAGTCCCGGAGCACATAATGTGGTGCTGTCACAGCACTCGGGGGGCATTTTTCTGAACAATGTTTTGTCACCAAGGACCAGCAGCAGCAGTGTCTTTGATAGCAGCAAGTTTAGGGTTAGTGTGAGAATACCACAGAGAGGAAGGGACCCACAAGGATCATGGAGTCCAGCTCTGATGTGAATGGCCCATAGGGGACCAAACCCATGACCTTGGTGTTACCAGCACTGTGCTCTAACCAGCTGAGCCAACCTCTTCTGCTCTTGTAATTTAGGTCTCACATTTTTTGTTTTCACTTTTAAATAAATACTTTACTAAACCATGCACATGGAGTTCATGCCATGAAGATGAATTCCTCAGGAAATGGTCATTGTTCATGATCAGTGTCATTGTTTATTTATGGACCTCCTACAGTTTTCAAGCAACTCTACCTGCTTCACCAATGGCATTTTTAAGACTGAAAACTGTCATTCTGTAAAAATGCTTTCCAGCTGCATGGTATTACAGTAATAATATCACTGAAAGATGTATTTAATGAAAAAACTAATCAATATAGTCAGAGCACATACCTAGAAGATACTTTGTATGCTAGTTTGTAAGAGAGAAAAATAAATATACCGAAGGAAGTGGGAGTGGTGGGGCAGCCTGATGCTTAAAACATAAATTAAAAAAATACTGGGATGCAATTAATTCCACTAAAGCCTCTATATCTCATCCCAGAAGTCAATCAAGAAAATGACTTGATTGAATTTTTAGATAATTACTATCCACAAACCCCCTGCCAAACATATTCTCTTCTCCAGAAGCGTGACAGTCTTTTAAGCTAATGAACTAAGCCTTGCAGCATGGGGAGAGAAAATTAAATAAGTAAGAAAGTCTATGCTCTGCCATAAACACAAAATGCAACAGTGCTGTAAACCACTGCTGAGAGCCCAAAGGAAATGTGCAGGATTGCACTGTCCATCTAAAATGTACCATTTTCCTTATTTTATTTTGCTGACAAACTGTCCTGAAGTGCCAATGACCACAGAGGCCTCAGCACAGGGCTCTGAGCTGCTCCTGCTGCACAGGCACAGCTGCTGCTGCCAGCAAGGGAGGAAGGGCAGTTTTGCACAGCATTTTCAAACCTGTTCAGTTGAAGTGCCTGATGCTGCTCTGTTGTGCCAAGGGTGAAGTTTCCATCAGTCCCTGAATGAGTAATTCCCAAAGGGTTCCCTGGTTTTCCCCCTGAGGTTGCCACTGGCTTTTGCTGTGACACCACTTGCTGCTCCCTGCACTTCAGCTCTCGGAAGGGTCCAGCATCTTGTGCTTGAGGTGATGGCTCCAATTTTGAATTTGCTAAGTAACAGTCTGCAGGGAGATACAAAACAACAAATTACTTTAGAGGATTCACCATGTCTTTTACATAATCTCTCAGAAAATCTCCAATACCCAAGCCTGCAGACTGGGAATTGGCCTGTGAAGTCTCTACTGCCAAACTTCAATAGCACTTTGGAGGAGAACCAGGCAGCGAGTGGCACTGCCCTCCAGTTTCCATGGTTACAACAACTGCCTCAGCACAAACAAAGCAGCTGAAATTTTCAAAGAATAGTATTTTAAATCAGCCTCTCACACAAAAATCCTGGTGACAATAGGTAGGTTAGGAATATTGAAAATTTATGGTTGAAAGTCCACCCACAGATGCAATGTTGTTAAAATAAAGGTTATATGAGGGAAGAAAATAAATCCAACATTTTACCTTTTCATTTTAGATAAGGAAGATACAAGGAGAAGGAAGGACTAGTAATATTTACTGAGAAAGTCATTTCCAGTTACACAGCTTGTTTTGCAATACCAACAAAATTTAGGCAGAAGCTTGGCTTGCCTTCTTTGTGGGGGAGAAAAAAATCAAACCAAACTAACACCAACAGGGAAAGTACATTTGCTTCTGGGACAACTATAAAAGGTGCTTTGCTTATATATCCAACTTTACTTGTGTGTGGTGATCCAAAATATGTTACTCTCAGATACAAATTGTGAATCAATTTATTAAACTCATTGGAAATACTTAATAGACCCAAGCAGGCAATAGGAGTGTGCAAGAATGACTGCAAGCAGGACATTTGTGAAGAGGGAAGGCTGAATGAACATCTCGAACCAAGAATATTCTTGGGGAATCAAGACCCAAACTTTGTTAGCCTTTATTTGGTTTGGTGTGTCTAAGAAGTCTCATTTTAACCCTCCCTGATGCTTTCTGTGCCACCGTGTAAGCAAATCTGGTGTTTGTGGGAGGGAATGAGCTGAACAGTTCAACCCTCTCAAAGACAGAGGAAAACACGACTTAAAGCAGGGAAGGAAAGTTTGGATTCCCTCCTCATCAGGCACTATTTCCACAGAGATTAAATAAATATGCAAGGTTTGCCAAGGGAGATTTCTGTGTTAAACCCTTCTGTAATTTATTTTGAACTACAAACAACTTCCTCTTACAGATTTGGTATTAATTATTAACTTCTCTGAGAAGAGCTGATATGCCAAGATCCTTTATGAGAAGGGTTTTACTAACCCTTTCACGATTTAAAAATGTAGCTCAGAAATTCAAAGCCTATATTCAGTAACCAGCCAAACCCAAGGTTCTAATGAACTCTTTAAGGTGTAATATATTGTGAATATTAATTAAATTTCGTTCTTACTACATTAAATACATTTTTTATACTAGTGATTTCAGATTTCTCCGAGTTTTCTCAGTTGAATGGCTGTCAACTCCTAAACTGACCACCCTTCCTGCATTTCTGCCCTCAGAACCTTTATAAGAATTCCACAAACCACTCTGGATTCTTTGCTGGGCAAACAGGCAACATGTACTGCACCAGAGAGTGCACAGCAGACTGGCTGGGGCAGAGCTGGGCTTTAGGTGATTAACACAGCATGCAAATTTAAAGACTGAATGCCTCATACTAAATTAAGAGACAAATTAGATTTATAAGTCATGCTCAACTCAGACATCACAGGAAGGTAACAGAATACTGATGCAAAGCAAAGCCTTTCTAGTGAGTCTGGGACAGCCAAGGGCCCAGCAGCAGCCAGGCCATGTCCCCTCTGTCCCAGCCCTGCTCACCCCCAGGGCACTCAGCTGCCCTTGGGCACAGCACAGTGAGGAGCTGCCAACATCCTGCCCCAGGTTCCTTTTCCTCTGGGCCTTGGGCCTGAGCAGGTCCCTGCAGGGGCAGCTGCAGCTCAAAGGATTTCTTTGCCTCCTCTCCTCAAAGCACCATTAGTTACTCCTGCTATTTATTATTATTGCAAAGCTGATGCTTGGCATATTTTGGGGCATGTTTTTGGGCACAACAGCCTGTTTCATAAAAACTTCCACCCAAGTCTGTGTGTCCAACTGGACCAAAGTTTTCTACTAGGAATGGCCTATCCCAAATCCAAACAACTTTCATGGAACAAACCCAATCCCCATCCCCCCCACTTCAATGAAACCACAGAAAGAGAGTTAGAACAACCCACACAATAGAGCAATTAGGAGAGAAGTAGGGAAATGTGACATCCTAATTCTGTAATGACAAACTGGTTCAGACATAATTTGGTTTGGGAGAATAAGCCCTGTTTGGGTTCCCCTCCAGCTTTCCCTAAGTCATCATTAAGGAGAGTCAGCAAGGACCAGCCAAAGGCAAACAGGCATGGAGGGCTGTGGGGCACTGAAAAGGAAAAATCCATCACCAGCACAGCTGTATTTCCTTTTGCTGCCCATGCAGCTTAAGCAGGAGAGTATACACCCCTCCTTTTGGTTTTATAAAGGAGGAGAGGGTTAGCCATAGAAACAGGACAAATCTAGATTGTGTGCTACAATAATTAGTCTAATAACAGAATTACTTAATTTCCAAGGCTTTCTTTACAGGCTACTGCAAGTTTTCTAGTGTCTACCTACATAGCCAGGGGGAGGAGGATATAAATACATATTCATTAGAAGTCTACATGGCAAGGTTTAAAAAACCCCAAGACTTTAATGTGGAAACTGTTAACAATTCAAGGCAGGAACTATTTAAATTAAATGATGTAAAGACTGAAATAGCACCATGCCTTTCTGGGGAAGCAGAGTTTATTTCTGTAACCCAGATAGCTTTCCCTGTATAATCCTGCCACACTCTGTTTCCAGCTTGCTGTCACTATAAAACTTGCTGTTACAGATTGCTGGGGATACCTAGAAGCACATAAGGATAATTTGTCTATCATGGCATGCTGTATCAGTAAATATCCAGGCTACATCAGATAGATAAATGGCAGATTCAAAGCTTAAGTCTTGAAAATCTTGCCTGTTTACCACTTCTTCCAGGGAGTTTTTTCATATTGCATAACATAAAAAGTTAAAGGAATAAGAGGAAAGCAAGGCAGCAACTGCATTTCTTTATAAAGTGCATTGAATGTGAACACAGACACGGGGCCTGTGCAGGGAGTGCAAGCCAGGAGTGAGAAGGGTTTGCACCACTTCCAAAACATGAGCTTGATAGTGTGCATTGCATCTGCTCGTGTTTTCAGGGCCTCAAAAAGCAAGAATTGTTTGCCTATCTTACCAGTAGTATTGGCTGTTTTATTGTTTACATATAAAGTACAAACTGTTTTAACACTAAACATTATATTTTGTGTGTGAAAAGAGGCCAAGCTGAACCTCCATTATGAAATCATAGGTGTCAGTCAAAAGAAAACCCAACATGTATTTCAGATTCATTGCTGATCAATGGCATCCCACTCTCACACAAACCCTGGCAAGACACAGCAAGAGAAAAGCCTTTCAAATTAAACAAGTTTAACTAATGTACATCTCTCCCTGGACATTTCATAGTCCTCCTCCAAGTCCCATGTTTTATTTAAATGTGAGAGCCAAGTCAGTGTCTGATTTTTGGAAACCATCCCCCAGACAGCTGGGGAGGTTGGTGTCCTAAAGATCAAATGCAAAAGCACCTCCTCCCCATCAGGCTTCAGTTCCCCAGCCTGTGCTGTGCTCATACATGTGTACATAGATCTGTACATGCCTGTACACGTGTTCATGGTCACACAGGGCTAAACAGCCTGTGCCTTTTGCCATGTTCACATCACACCCTCTCCCGGAGTGTCTGTTCCGGGGCTTTGCTCTGCAGAACCAATTTGCCCAAAGACAAACAGCACAAGATGGGTTTGGGATGTGTAAGTACTGTTCCCAGCTGTCTAAGGAATTCTGCAAAGCTTTGCTCGATCCACTTGCCTTCTCTGTGACTCTGTTTGGGCTCCTGGAAAGTTCAGAAAACAGCTTATGTTTCCCTGCTGTATCATAAGGTGCAATGCTCAGAAAGTACTTCAAAGTAATCAATGAAGATCCCATCAAAAACAAAGCAGAAAGGCACAGCAGTTTCTTCTTCACTCACAGTGAGTCAGCAAAAGTCAGGCCTCTTTCCCAAACACAACTGGCCTCTCCAGGGCATAATTTTTAACTCTTTTATTCCCTAAACTGAGGCAATCACAGCATTCCCTGTTTCAGTAAAATACACTCTGCAGAGCAGCAAATCCATCCTCAGCCTCAAACTGAACACATTCTGTATCCAAAAATAGCCCAGCTGCCCTTGGATGTTTCCATTTGCTCTTATAAAGAAAAATTAACTCATGGATTTTGTCATTCCCTGATAATGGGAACAGTTTTAGGGTCATTAGGAAGGGATTAAGGCTCTCTCTTTTTTATTTTTTCCCCATTTAATTGCTTTCTTTCCAATATGTGAAGCAAACTCTTAGACCTGCTCTATGACTTTGGTGACTAATGTTTTATGAAAATCACCTTAAATACTCGTGTGTTTGAGAGAAGATGAGGTGCAACCATTCAGAAGAGATTTTCCTGATCCTACATATTTAAAGCAACTTGAGTCCATTTATTACCAAAATCTGCCTTTAGTAAGATCTTCCCCTTATTTCAAGATGTTGTTCTTAGATCTACATTTCAAAGACACTTCTAAAAGCTTTATTGTACCTGTTCCCAAAGCGCAGGCTTTGGAAACCTGCTGGCAACCCCCAGGGCTCAGAACAGAAAATATGACATGGATGGAAGGATCACATGACAACCTTAATGGTCTTCCACCCTTTAACAACAGCAACAAAGCCTCAAATCCACTGTGTCCTGGAACACAAAACCCATTAAAGCTGGAAAATTAATTTCTTAGACTAATACAACTGAATATAACATCCAATGAAGGTGCTCTAATCTGGGGCCATGTCCAGTTTAGTTGTTATTTTTCCATTATGTTACAATAATTCCTCTTGAATTGGGATGCTGAGGCCCTTAATGCATCAGTGCAGCTTCTTTGAGAAGCATCACATTTGTGTTCTATGGAGTTTTGCAAGTCAACATTTACATTTCATTCTGTTTATTTTGTTTTCCCAAATCTTCTTCTTCTCAAATTTGTCTTGCAACATTTCTACGATACAGTTATTTTAATGTAAAAAAAAAGTAGTTAATTTCATGCATATTTTCAGAGAATTCCATTGTGGTGTTACTATAAAAATATTATTAGCTTTATTTGCAGCTTTCAGTGGGAGCACAGTCAGGTATCCAAAAAAGGTGTCCAGAAAAATCCACAAGGAATTTCTAGGCCAGCATATTTTTAAGCAAAATGAAAAGGCATTTTGGAAAAACAAAACAAAACGACACTTTTAATAGTTTTTGTGTATGAAAGGGTTCTGGAGACAAAGACCTAAAGAGGATAAATTAATTAAATTTATTTTTTCTGTGCAGAGCCAAAAGGCTCTACCAATGTTGAGCTTTATCAATGTCAGTTACAATGCAAATATTAAGAAGTTGAATGAGCTGTTGGGTGCTTATTGATTTACCCATTCTTCTGTGAGGGCTGGTAAATTAATGAAAATTAAGAGATCTGCAACACAGAGACTGGAAACACATCAGGTTTTGCATCATTCCAGCAGAAACAATTGAGAATTAAATAGGTATTATCACAAAATAGAGAGGCATAGAAGCATTTTTCTCTAGTAACTGAGCATAACAAGGAGTCATAGAATGGATTGGGTTGGAAAAGACCTCCGAGATCACCAAGTCCAACCCTTGGTCCAACTCCAGTCCCTTTACC
>JAOXXN010000162.1:13661698-13672983 GCA_026770055.1 Myrmophylax atrothorax | reverse complement strand
ATGATGCTATTTCAGATAGAAATTAGGTGCATGGCACAGATCAGAAAAGGTAAAGGTCAAAAATGCAGTACAGGTTGGAGAGCAGGAGTGCTCCAGTGACAGCAGGTCACTTCTCATTGCGTGATCGCCTTCAGACATTTGTCTCACAATTTTATTTGTGTATTCCTAATACTATTTCAAACTGAAGAAATCAAATCCCTACCCTGCATGGCAAACAAACGAGTCTGAACTATGAGTATGTGATTTCATTGTACAGGTAAAACTGGCACTACACCCATCAGGATAAGTTACTGATACCATGGAAAATCATTTCAGCTATTCCACTGGTGTTAGCAGCAAATCTGACTAATGCTGTACATATAATGGGTCTATCAGCAAACTGCGGAGTTGATGGGAGGGTTTTTCCTGCTCAGAATTGGCTTTGAGTCACACATGCTACTTCTTAGGAGATGCCTATAAATATGTCACAATTTAAAAACTTTTAAAAATGCTGGTTTATTCCCTCCCTTATTTTTGCAGCTT
This sequence comes from Myrmophylax atrothorax, assembly GCA_026770055.1. Taxonomy (NCBI): domain Eukaryota; kingdom Metazoa; phylum Chordata; class Aves; order Passeriformes; family Thamnophilidae; genus Myrmophylax; species Myrmophylax atrothorax. The sequence continues at coordinate 13,672,461 of JAOXXN010000162.1, read as the reverse complement.
AGAAAGGCAAAACAAGCAGATGATTATCCTGCTAGATGAATGGAAATACCCTGGCTGGAATCCAAACTGGTCTCAGTAACATCTTTTAGGTTGAAAGAAAATAATTCTCCAAGATTAATTTGATCTTTATTTTACTGCAACACTCTAGTTCTTTGCTTGGCAGAGTTCTTAAATCGGGACATTTATTGCCAAGTAATACCCTTAAGACAACTAATTTTCCTTCCTGTGCATATGTGCATTCAGAGGAAAACAGGCATTTTCTGCCCACACCACAGGAGTTATGGATTTTGTTTTAATTCCCTGAAGAGGCTCCTAGAGCTCGAACACAAACCATCTGAAGGGAAAGGCACCACCTCTAATACATTTCTAGACAGCCAAACAGTTACATGTATATTTAAAGTAGGCTTATTCCCTTGCAAAAACTTAAATTAGTCAAAGCAAATATGTTCATAATTCCAGGGTGTTGGGTTGGTTGGTTTTGGAAGAGCAATACATACAACTTAACATCATGTATAACGCTTAACAAACTGCCCAACAGCTTATTGATCACCAGCAGTTCATATTGTAGCATTTCCACTTTACCATTTCCTGAAAATTTAATGCTTCATGGATTGTGCACATGCAGAGTTCAAAAGCACTCTAGGCAGATTTTAGAAGCTTTATCTAAAATAGAGGGGTCAAATGCCCTTGACCAAAGGACTGGAAGTGGCATCACTGAGGCTTGCACAGTTTTCATTAAAATAGGCAGCTCATTATTAGCCATCAAGTTCTCATAGTTTTGGTATTGCATGGCCAGAAGAGACACAAGTTTAGAAACTGCTTCTTGTGCAGTACTCTGGCCAGCAGGACAGAAGCATTATTTGTATTTCTGGAGTAGAAAAAATATAGGTTACATCAACATCAGAAGGGCAACTGCAGCCCGAAGGCACTGCAGCTAAAGGTGAGAGGATACGGAGTCTGACCAACCATGGATCCCTGCAATCACCTGGATCTCAACCTGCAGCACAAACAGAGCAATGAGTGACAACCTGCAAGAGAAACAGGGCTCAGAAATGCAGGACTCAACTGAACCCACTGAAGTCATCTCAGACAGGTGCATTTTGCCTTATATTTAGAAATGGTAAATTGAAAGGAAAGAGGAAGTTATCCTGTTAAAAATTCCTTCAACTATTTGACTTCCCAACAGCAAAGATGCTGTAAAACTGTGTACTGACATTTACAGCTCACACAAGATTGATTAAAGCATCAGGAAATAAAACTCCATAATTAGTCCTGGAAAAGCTGCAGGTGTCAAACTGCTATTTACAGACTGAGGGGATGTAAAATTATAAAATTAAAGATTGTTATGCATCACCTACAAGGAGACAGAAGGAGAAATATGTAGCTAGCTCAAAGAAAATAACACTCAAATATCAGGAAAAGGTAAATGGAACTTGGATTACGATGGGTTTGACAACTTTTTTGTGGAATTTCCATAGAGATAATGTACCACTTCCAGAAGCCACCAAATCTAAGGAGCTACAAGATTTTCCAAAGTTATTATGTCCTCCTTCCCATCTTATTTCCTTATTTTTTTCTACAAACATTCCTTCTATCCATTTCTTAATAATTTGTGCAGTATTTTAGAACAATATGTCCACCCCTACTGGTCAAAGGGATGGAAGACACGTCCACCAAAGAAACCCCATACCCTGGTTATTTTGTTTCCACACACACCTGGAGACCTTCAAACTGCTCTCCAAGCAGCAACTCCATGAAAGTTTGGAGCTATTATTTAGGAAGCAACAGCAATGGCCATCCTAAGAAATACAAAGGGTCGTCTCTCAGCAACAGGATTTCAAAATAAGACCCACCTGGTTTAGTGAGATCCCCCCAAGCCTGTCTGCAAAGCAGCAAAGGAGATGCAAACCTGCTGCAATCTTACATCAGCCCAGCATTCTGCCAAGGTTTAGATATTTGGGGTTGGGTGGCTCTTGGGGTCTGACTTTTTTGTTTGTTTTCATCTGTTTGTTTGGGGGTTTTCTTTCTTTGGTTTGGTTTTTAAATCTAGGATTTCCTCAGAGCAATCTGAGTCATCAAATATAAAAATTCATGTGATAATGGAGGTCTGATCCTTTTGCCCTCTACATAAATGCTGTGATTTAATATAAGATGCTTTATCCTTTGAATACTTCTGGCTTTAGTGCACCAGCCACTCCTGCTGACACAACCTCAGTGTGCAACACTAACTGATCATGTGTGTTGGATTTAGGCAGAGAAACAACTGGTTTAAGGATATTTATGAAGCTTAGATGTGATATAAGCAGCAAACGGTCCTTAATGCCAAGTATAGCTCTACATATGAACACCAAACTTCATATCTACTCAAACTTTAGTGCTTTAATTCTGTCTAAAGTTCCTTTCCCACCTGCCTCTCTTCTTTCTCTCTCTATGCCAGTTGTTAAAACTAATGCTCATCATAGAAATACAGATAAGAACAATTGAATTAAGAGAAGCATTCTTTCTTGGGAAAAGAACAAAATGGAATGAGTGCTCCAAATAGATTTGAAAGAAAATTACTGTAATTTTAAAAGTTGTATTAACTTGTTGTGTTCTACATAATGGTTCTACAGCCATTACTGCCTTGTTTGGAGCCCCATTTTCCTATTTTCTCTCTGTGTTACTCATTATTTGTGCTATTTATACAACCTATATTGACAACCACTCTACTTAATATACATACATTTCTTGACTAACAAGATGGCAAAGGAGGGTAGGGGAATGCAATATCCCTATCGAGTAAAAGTTTAGAGTGTCAACAAGTGCAACAAGCATTTACTTAGGACAAAGTCACCATTCTGGACAATATGTTATTCCTTTCTTTTTCAGGTCATACTGAATCTTCATGGCTAATTTATAAAGCCAGTTACTCTATTAACATTGCTAAAGATTAAAGTATTTGTGAGAAAGTAACAACCCTTCAACGAGCTCCCGGGTGGGTTCCCACAGGTCACTCTGCACGCACCCAGTTCATTGGGACACTTCCCTCATTCCTTATCTGTTATAGGGAATGCTCATCTTTCCCTTTAAGGATTTCAGTTTCCAGCTGCTGTATTACCCATTTGGATATCACCTGACTCCCAAACTTGAAATCCCTCTGACACTTAGAAAAGCCTAAACATTTCAGGAGGTCTCTCCAAAACACCATTTCAGAATTTCACACCAATAAGTTCTTCCTGGGCTATTTAGTGAGCATTGTCAAATAATACTCAATTATTTTTGCTTTAGCTATTCACAAATTCTTGATGTGAGAATTGTATGGATTTATAGCCTGAAAAAGCTTTCGCAATTTCGAATTGCCAATTATTTGAATGGAATTTGTCTGGAGCAGGTTGGTTTCATTATCTCAACTTGAGACATGCATCAAAGGCTGGGAGTAGTAGGTCTAGAATTTAAAACCTCTTTCCAATTGATGAGTTCCTCTGCTGTAATCAAAAGAACACCAGGTATACTTTTTATCCAAATGACTTGAATTACCATGGGAAAATGTGATGAGGGCTCCTTACATGAATTAGATACTTCAGGTTTAGCACATCCAGAACAAGCACATCTCCGTGTGAGATGTGCCATGAGATGTGCCTTGAGAGCCAGTGGCGTTCTCCACTACCACAACTGCTCACACAAGCAAAACCAAAATTCATAACCCACTCTTCTGAACTCAGTCAATTCCTCTCTGGGCAAAACTATCAAGCCAATATATGTCAGAAACCAAAAAACTTTATGCCTTTTTAAAATACAAGAGTCCACAAAAACCCCAACCCCCAAACCCCCTACACAGTACAGAAGGTAAGCAGTCCAGAACTGCAACTTCACAATAATAAATCAAAATGCAAGGACAAAGTAAGGACCTGCCAATGGAAGAGAGAGAAGGTACTTTCAGAGAAAAAAACCTGAGTATGCTGGACAAAGAAATAAATTGCTAATACTGAAGAAGGAAAACCTATTTACTTTGAAGAATGTTCTTTTTCAAGGTCTGCATCTTCTCAGCAATTAATCAAGATACCTGCTTACTTATAGCATTTCCATAGCCCACACATATTTCTACTGAATTAAAGAGAGTAGCTGAAGCAAAGCAGCATTCTGTTGCTGGACTTTACATTTTTGATGTTGTCAGTGCAGAAGTTTTTGCTCAAGATATAAAAAGGGGAAAATACCAAGATTTTTAACTATCAAGGAGATTATGTTGTTGCCAAAATCTAAATGGGCCAGTAGTTATTGCAATGAAAAAAAACCAAACCTAGGAAAAATCCTAAAGAACTTTATTCTAGCTGAAATAATTTTCATTCTCTTGCACCTAAAATATTGCTACCATCATCTAGAGCTCCCTATACACCACCTTAGGTAACCGATCTACTGGTATTTGTACATCTGAAAAGCAGCTTATCAGGATAGGAAAATACCACATGTGTAAACGATAAGGAGAATACAAGAGTTGCACCCAGGGAATCCCAGTCAGAGGGTGGGCTCTCCCTGGGCTTAGGGGAAATGCAGCACTGGCCCACTGGGTGGGCAGCAGGAGCAGCTGCAGAACTGCAGCAACTGTTAGGAGGGCCTGATGTCTGAGGCACTGCAAGGTCCTTGTGCAGCAAAAACTGCAGGGGAAAGGAGGGAGAGCAGCGGGCCCACCTCGCAGCTGTGTCAGCCCTGGCACAGAGTGTGCCCAGCAGGTGCCCCGCGGGAGAAGGAAGGGGCTCGGGCAGGTGAGCAGCCCAACTCCACCTGTGCCCCGTGCCCAGCAGCAGGTGCTGCTGCTCACGGGCAGCCCTGGCTCTGGTTCAGTCACGATGCTCAAATCCATTTCGCTGCTGCATTCTCAGCGTTTGAATTTCCCCCCAGCCTGTCCCAAAGTGCAACCAAAGGCTCCTTTTGCACACACACCTCATTGAATTACAAATGCAAACAGCCCCCTGTACAAGTAAGTGGTCGTGTCTGTGCCAGCTCTGCCTGGCAGCGGGGGCAGATCCCAGACATTCCTTTGGGGCTGCCACGGGCACCGCAGGGCCCGCAGCCGTGGGGTGAGGGAGCTGCACGCCGGCCCCAACTCGCGTCCGCCGTCAAACAACAGCCAGAACACAACGGGGACAGGCAAAGTCCCTCCAGACCTGGCGCAGCGCTTGTTTTTACAGAAACGAGGTGATAAAATAAGACTCTTAGAAGAAAGGACCGACCAAAGGGAGCCGCTGTGCGCCTCTCTCCGCAGCCCTCGGGGCCGCCCGAGCGGGGAAGGTGTGAGGGGAGACCGAGGAAGTACCTGCCAGAGTCATGTCCCTCCGGCTGGCGCTGGGCTGTGCCAGGGCTCGCAGCAGATCCCTCGGAAACCACCCAGCTGGGAGGGACCGGCTGGAAGGATCTTGCTGCCCCCGCAGAGGGCGATCAGCTGGGGGATGCTCCCACCTGCGGGGAAAGGAAGGACCCGCCCTGCGCTCTGCCCACCCGAGGACAGGAACGGAGCCCCTCTGTGCTCTGCCCACCCAAGGACAGTGGTGATGTCCGCCTGTGCTCTGCTCACCTAAGGACAGGAGTGATGCCCATCTGTGCTCTGTCCACCCGAGGACACGGGTGGTGCCCGCCCTGTGCGCGCCCCTCGGGGCACGGAGGAAGCTCCTGCTCTCCTGTGGATGCCCCTTTGTGTCCCTGCCGTGTATTCACTCTACTCCGGGGCTGCGCCCCCTTGTTAGGCGGTGCTTCGAGATAAGTTTGAGAGAACATCCTTCCCCGAGTGACTCAGGCGAGGGGGCAGAACGCGCTGCGGTTTGGGGTGGCCCCGCTTGAACCTTCTCCAGGCCCAGGAGAAGGCGAGGAGTCCCTGCAGGTGTGAGGAGGAATTGCCGTTCTTCCCCAGGCAGCTGAGGAGCACTCTGAGGATGGGGAATCCAAGGGATGGAGGTGGGTGCCGAGCAGGTGGGCATAGAGCAACCCTGGCAGTGCCGGTGCCCGTGGGCACCGAGAGGGAGGAGGAGGAGGAGAAACATCCCAGCGTTGTGAGGCCCCACGTGGCCTTTCTCAGGGCTCCGGGACCTGTGATACACGTTTGGTGGGGAAAGCAGAAGTTTCAAAAGATAAAATACATACCTATGGTTTCTGCTTATGAAAAATAAGCAGAAAAAACTGTAGGAGCACTGACACATTAAAACAGATACTCCAAAGTGCTGTAATTCCCTAGAAAGTTAATGTTTGTGTTTCCCACTTTGTAGACTTCAAGAAAGAAAAGTGCTCAGCATATTTCAATGATATAAACATATAACTAAGAGTATTTGAGCTATTTAACTTAACTATCAGTTTCAGTGATGTTCTCCATCAGTGTAACTTGTTTTCAGAATTGGTTATTACACCTTTAAATTGTGTTATCAGACTGTAATTGCCAAAGGTTTTTGCGAATGCCTACAACAGGTTTTACTGAACCAAAAATGTTTATACAGCTCTTCAGTGGCAGCTGCCAAGTGCATAACATTTATGGCTGCAACAAATACAGTAATGTGGAGATCATGAAATTATAAAGGAGTAGAATTGAGGAAATTGGAAACAATTACATCAGATTATTTGGGCCTGTATTCAAACTACAGTAAGGGTGACTCTGGTATGTTGTAATTTTGGATCAAGAATGGGCTAGCTGAGTCTCTTTAATAGTTTTGATGATCTATAGAAGTCTGTAATTCCAACCATTTAAATTAACTTGATAACATCACCATGTTATAATTCAACAGCAGAGAAATTATGCTAATAGCTTTATGGTTATATTAAAGATGGTGCTAATGTGAGACTTTAAGAATACAGATGTACAGCTCAAATGTGCAGTCAAACATGACCTAAAGTGAGTATTTTGCCATTGTTAGAAACAAAATGGCTTGAGTCATAAGTAGATTGCACATTTTGGTAGGTGGAGGGCTGTACTTGCCAGCAAAACAAAGTAACTCATAGGAAAATATTTGTGAAGAAAAGTACTAGGAGAAAGCTGTTGCCCATGGAAAGGAAAGGGAGGGAAATGTGACTCTCAGCTGTTTGGTTACTTGCTGCAAAAACCCCCTGTATTGCTACCTCCTAAAATCTGATTTCAATGGGTTACTTCCACTAGTGCAGAAGTAATGCAAGAAAAGTCTTTGTCATTTTAAAGATTAGTTGATTGATTTCCAATTTAAAAAAAAAAAGCATGTGAGGACATAAGAAACTGCAGCTTGTAGGACCATAATGAAAAAGGTCCTGGAGACTTGCTGCAGTAACTTGAAATGGCATGACCACATCTGTTTACTGATACCTGGAAAATAGCTTATTCTTCCAAAGGTCATTTAGAAACACATTTTGCTTTGTGGAGAATATTTTAATATCAAGAAATGAGCCAGAACGTAATGTTCATTTTGTGTTCATCAGTATTCTAGCAGAACCTTTCATAAGTCTGCTCTAATTTATAAAGCAGAGGAGCAGTTTGAGAAAAGTGTATGCACTGAATATTTTCACAAAATTGTAACCAAGCTTAGGAGATTTCACTTCAGTTCTGTTCCAGGCTGCTGGTACTTACTGTTTATCCTTGAATAAGCACCCTGTGTTAATGAACTCTCACTGCAGCAATATCAGCCTCGTTTTCCAAGCAGGAGTGGAAGGGTGTGCTCGTGTAGACACTGCACAGTGTCCTCAGCTGTCCTGTCACTGGGCAAGCTGAGTCCCCCTGGGAGTCAGGGTGTGCACAGAGTTCATGTGGCGTGTCAGCTTTGAACACCTCAAGTGTCACTTTAAGTGCTGAATAGCTGGGTTATCTTTGAGGAAATGAGCAAAAGTGTTCCTTAGTCATGGATGAGTTCTCTGTTTAATTTGCATTAATATCTTGGTACTCTTTCCTTGATAAAGATTTTTTTTCTCCTGATGAAGTTTCATATGAACTTTTATCTCTTGTAGTCACGGTATGAAAATATTGCATCACAATCAGCATATTATAACAATTATTATCTCCCATACTGGAGAAAATTATTTTTATGGGAGACAGAAAATGTTTTTAACACTTGTGCTAAACCTTTTGTTTAGAGTAACTTGTATCTTGACTGGTTTACATCTGTTACATAGTCCTTGGTTCCAGCAGGGTGAGGAGTGTCCCACTGATCCCAGTTGTGGCTGAGAGTGACTGGGCACCAACATGGAGCAAAGAGCCCAAGGGACAGGGAAACAGCAATTAGTTTTTATTACTTTATCAGAAGTAGTTTTGAATTTTGGCATCTGCCAATGCTATAAATATAAATTCTTGTGAATTTGGAATTCTGTTGGAGAAGCCATTCTTTTTTACGGCTTAACAACAATATTGGAAAATCATGAAGGTTTTAGACTCTGTAATCCCTAATTATGTTAAGATGTGAGAGTTTTGGCACCAGAAAAACTTATTTTACAGGAATTTTACCAAAGGAGATTTTTATTTTGTATAATAAAAATTAGATCTGGGCATCCTGTTTTGCCATGGGATCTGGGGATAGTTCTAACAGTTACCTCACTGATTAATAATTTTGTGTCTGATGGCTGAGCCATCTTTAGGCAATGGGGACTGTGGGATTCCACTCTTTCCCACTCCTTGTTGCTGTTCAGCAAAATTCAAAGATTCTGGATTGTGAATATTTTTGGCAGAAATTTTATTTAGTGGATGAATGCCCTGACTCTTTACCTGCTTGAAGTAAAAATCTTGCTTTTTGAATTTATCATAACTTATGCCAAATTCATATTTCGTGGTCTAATTGCTGAAGTCCTGCAGCACTTTGAACAGTGAGGTCCTCTTGTTTACATTAGTGTATTTTCCCTGCCTTTTGACAAAAGAAAGACATGTTTATATCACTTTCCCCCTCACATGGGCAGATCCTTTCCCATGATTTTCTTTGAGCTTCAGCATCAACAGCTAAACCAGACATTTCGAAGTGTAAAACCAAGGCTTGAACCTGCTGTTTCAAACCTCACCTGGGATTTGCCTGCTTTATTCTTCCCACTTTGGTGCAAGGAATCCTGTCAAGTACCTTCAAGCCTGATCCAAGTTTTATTTCTTAACTCCCTTTGATCAATGTGGTGGAACAAAGCAAACAAATGAGGGGAACTATGACGATAGATTTAATCCTTTTTTTTTTTTAATGTCAAGATGCTTTTTATGCCCAAATATTTAATGGCTATTACATAGACCTGAGAATCTTCTGATTTTTTTCTTGCCCCAAGTTTTTCATTTGTCCTCTGAAAAAGTGCCTAACTAATATTTCACAGATAGATAAATACAATGAAATACTTCATCATGGCTAAAACATATTGCGTGCTTCAGTCTTCAGTGGCTTTGAACATATTTGGAAAAAGCTGGGTGTAATCAAGCTGCAGGAAAAATGTCAGTTCTTCATGGAAAAAAGACACATTTATTGTAATCCAATTTCCTGAAATTGTTTTAACTCAAAGTAACAGTGTTTGCCTTGTGGAATTCTGAGGACAGTGTTCAGTGCTCAGTAGTGAGTAGGGTACCAGATAAGAGGGAGGAATAAATGCATGAGATGCACAGTAGGAATGGAGTCATAACTAACATCTGTCTGCATGAAATCAGAATTTTAAACTGTTAATGCAGAAGGCTATTTTGGATACTGCCAGTGGAAAAACAATTCACTGAGAAGCAAACCTGAAGTGTCATATGAGCAACTACTGCTTGATATAATTTCAAGGACAGTTCAAAGTGCAAGGACTCCAAAGGAAGGTTGTTCCCAGTCTCTATTGAATCCCATGATGCAGCTTCAGTCTCAGACAGTGGGTAATTTGGCAAGCTCTGAAAGTGGGAACAGCTAGGGTGGAGAGAATGAATTGGAAGTATCAACCTTAATTATGAATTTCCTGGCTTTTGTGAATGTTATTTTTGTAGTTTAATGTGATCACTGCTACTCTTACATCTGTAATGATGACTGTGTAGCTTAGAGATGTAAGTAGTGAGGAAAAGAACATTTAGCACGATTTGTAATTGTCTTATTCAAGCTCTTTTTTTTGAAGGCATTCAGTCAGAAGAGTTAGAAAGCTGAACAAAGAATGCATCTGAGCTGAACTGATGTAGTGTGCATGTTGATTACAATTAGAAAACTTTGTGGCTAGCCTATATGAGCTGGAACTTCTGCTGAAAATGATTTAATGTGAATCATTTTTGTCAATAACTGTGTACTTGAATTGTGTTAAACCACTTCCTTGGTTTAGCCATATGGAGGATGTTATCCTGAGAGAATAATGTGCTTTTAGTCTGCTAGTATATATGGTTTGTATTGGGTTTCTTTTGTTTTGGGTGGGGTTTGGGTTTTTTGTGGAAGCAGACCACCAACTCACTCTGTTGCAATTATTTTACATGTACAGCCCTTATTGTTGGAGAATTTGCACAGGGAGTTAATGGAATAACATATTTAATGCCTGGCAGCAAAGCCAAAGTCAGAACTGTCAAAGATGAAGCCTTTAGTGTCAGGGTGGCTGCCAAAACAGGACTGGGGAGAAGCTGCTTGGTCTGGCCTGATGTCCCAAACAAGCTGCTCCAAACACCACTCTGGCACCTGAGGTGGGATTTGGGCCTGACTCTGCTGACAAAAGCTGCTTGCCCTCCACTTGTGCTACCAAAAATAGGGTTGGATGCTGCTGCTCATTACGGCTCCCTTGTATCTGAGATAAATGATCAGCACACAGACCAAGATGAGATGTGAGCGAGGCCCAAGAGGTTGGATAACAGAAGCCAGGCTAATAACTGTGTTGGTAGCAAT
>JAOXXN010000162.1:13603871-13622505 GCA_026770055.1 Myrmophylax atrothorax | reverse complement strand
TCTTCCTGTTGCTTCTCCGTGGTCGTGGGGGCTGGATTTTTCTTTGGTATGATTCCTAACTTAAAATTTAACTAGAGACAATCTTGTTAGTTAAGCCTTATCTGTTGTTTTGAGGTGTTTCTTCTTTATCTTGATTGGGTTTACTTCTCCATTGTATTTAGGTATTCTTGGATTATCTTTGTTCTGCATTGTATTTATTTTATTTCAGAAGGCTACAAGCTACACAGAATTCTTGTTATGTTCTTGGCACAAATTAAGTCCTATATTTATCACAGTTTGGTTGAACAAATATCCTGTAAATACAGGGGAAACACTGGAGAGCCTCTGCTAAACCTGGTCCTCCTGTGAACTCTCTCCCTGTCTGTGCAGCCTGGCTGGCAATCCATGGATCCCTATGCAAAGGAAACAGGGCAAATATTGGCAGCTGGAAATCAGTGAATTTTGAGCAATCAGCAGTGAACTTCACTTTGATTAAATCATTTCTCTGTTTAAGAAACTTGTGCTGGATGATTTTGGTCCTATGCAATTGCATGAACAGCACTGCAACACTGCACACCTTTTAGTGTGATTAAACTGTGGAATTATATGCAACATTGATTCGGCATTTGATTTGAAGCTTCAGATAATTACAGTGGTCAGATTTCTTACTCAACTAAATTAATTTCAATTACTTTGGAATTCTGAGTGCTCCTGCCACGCAGGGTGCCCGCTGTGCCCCTCCATTTTCAATAGCTGCTTACAGGTTTCCTGGCAGTTGTGACATCTGGAGTGTGTGGTTAAAAAAATAAAAAGCAATACTTTTCTTATGTTCTTTATACCGATTGTGCTCCACTGTGCAGTCATTGGATTTTATAGTTAGTTGTGACATGTATCTCTGGCTGTGTTGTACCACACACACAAAAATGAAAGGAAGAAACATGTAGTACCCTTGCACTAGTGAGAGTATAATTATATGCTGTAATTCATTTCAGTACGTTTATCAGAAAATAAAGTGACTGAAAGCCCAAAATACATACTGTCTGTTTTATAGAAGTGGTTTCCAGTGCTTGCCAGATCTGACCATTGGTACACTTGCTGAAAGAGAAAGATACAGCCTTTAAAAAAGGCAAAATGCAAGGCAGTAAAGTAGAGGTAGAACTGTTTTTCCCTGTATTTCATTTGAGAATCTTTAAATATAATTTCCACTTGACTTGGCCAGCCTTTGAGAGAGTTGAGTGACTCAGTGTTTTGAGGTCTCAGGACGACACTTCAGAAATCATGGGGAAAAGTCTATTACTCAGTGCATACACAGTGTCTTTAAGACTCCTTTCACTTTTCTGCAGAATGCAAACTATCTGTGTAAACTGGGCCCTGCTGCCACACTGACAGGGTCTTGCCAAAGCCTGACCCAGCATCTCTTCAAGCAAAGTAAGTTTTGGGTTTGTCTCAGTTCCTGTTTTCACACATACCTGGAGAAGACAACTCAGCTATAATTTAAGGAGAAATAAAAATCTGATATAATTACTGGAAAATCACCTTCTGTTCATTTTGACTGTGTAATAGCTCTGCTGAGGAAAGAGAAGTGACTAATCAAAGCAAAAAGCTTCTTAAGAATGAAGCAATAGAAAAGCTCATCAACAACAGAATTTAGCAATAGACCCCAAGGCAATTTGCAAGCCATTAGGACTGCCTGTGAGACTGCCAAGCTGCAGGAGCTAGAAGGAGATTTTTCACAATTTGATGTAAAGCCTTGTGTTTTCCTGGCCTCTCTTGCTTTAAGGATGTACCATGTAGTTATTAAAAGGCAATAAACAGTATTTTTACTGTGAATTTTATAAGTAAATATATATATATAGTAGCAACACTAACAATCAAGTAGTAATGCTATTACAGTGAGTTTATTTCTCTATGCTCATTTTTAGTAGGCATTTGAATTTTAAACATAAATAGAAGTAAGACTGAGTTGAAAAAAGGCTAAGATGGAAAAAAAAAATGCTTATTGCTTGTCAGGGTTTTATTATGATTTGAAATATTTGCAGACAGAAGAGTGATTTCAATACCAAACCAAAACAAAAACTGAAAAGAAAACCAACTGAATCACTGAGATTGTACAATAATGACAAGACAAAAGTAACACACTTCTGTTTATTGGGAAGAAAAACAATTCTAATTCCTTTCATGCAATAAGCAAACCAAGTTTCATTTTTTTATGTATTGTAAAAGAGATGAGTCACATTTGCATATTCTAAACACCCATGGTTGGAACAGGATGGGTTTCCTTGGTTATTTTTTTAACAGCACATTAAGAAAATAATCAGATTTGGGGCATATTGTGCTCAATGTGGTAAAGATACAAAAAGAAAATACAGCTATGCTTTGCCATTAGACAAATACTTCCTCCAATTTATTTTTAAGAAGATACTACAAGTTTAACAAGCTATAGAAGGGCATTAATTTGAGATAAACTCCATATTCAGTAATAGTGGCATATAGATTATCTACCTGTATAACTGTTACTAAACATCTCTTTCCAAGCAATGGAATTCTACCTCTCTCTGTTTTGTTGCTCTACCTTGACCTGCCTGCAAAATCCTCTCAGAACATAAGTGGGATAGAATGTGGCCCAAGAAAATTCAAATCGAACTCTGTGGCATAAAAAGTAGCTAAAATTAAAAATTTACACGTAACAGAGTAATTCAACAGCAAGATTAACCCATGAATAATTTGGTTTGCCTGATGATGTAAGGTGATGTCAAATGTTTTGATGCAACACTTCCCTAAGGAGAGCTCAAGACAACAAATAGCACAGCAAGTCACAGAGCCCCCAAACACATCAGTGCTCGCTGCAAACCAGAGCAAAGCTCTGGGCACAGAGTGGGAACAGCATGTCTGGCATTTCCATTAGCTGAGTTTTAAACCTGAAGTGAAAGCAAAAGTGAGCATTCGGTTTTACATGAACCCGTTTCCAACATAAGCAGAGGTTTCACGCCAAATGTTTAAGTGCTGATTTCCAAACAAAAGCTTCCTGAGCGTTTCCATTCAAAACACTGTGCAAGCACCACCTACTGCAACAGGCACGTTGATTGGGAACCTCTGAAGTGCCTCTTTGCACTTTTTTAAGGAAGCACCGTCTTCTGAAGAGCAATTTGGTGGTCAGGTTTTTCCTGCTGTGCCTCACATGATGGACACATTTGGATTGTTATGTGCTGCTTAAGGAGTATTTTCTCTAAAAGATGCTCTGTGTTTCCAACTGAAGATTCCTCAGCTCAAGAAACATTTTTTGGGGGGCATACTTGATCCATTCTCTTTTTACTGAACATAAATGTACATCTGAAAGGATTAACTAAGATTTAATATGGTAATATTACCTGTTGTTTACTGAGTCTGGCAGATGGATGGGTAATCTTTCCTTCAGTAACCACACTGAAAGAAATTCTATGCAAGTATGGAAATTGAAGCTAAATTCTGCTCAAATGTAGAAAGGATAATTATATATGTAACCCACATATGCATGTCCCTGCACACAGATTAGACTAAAGGGTAGCCAAGGAACTCTGGGCGTGGTAAGTTTAAGGAGAACAATCCTGTCTTGCTGCAACTGTGTGTTTCTGAGAATCAAACCTCTGTGGGGGTGTTACCTATCCCAGTGACCATTTCTGTGGGACAATGAGAGCACCCCTGCTCTGAGCAGTGTGCCCTGGGTACGTGGATAGCTCCCTGGTTAGAACCCTGTCCCACCAGTGTGTTTTAATTAGCCTGAGGCATCACTGGTTACCAGGTTCAACTGCAGTGCATTCCCTGCTTCTCACAGGGTGAGTTCTGGACACAAACCTTGAGAGAGCTTCCTTGGGGATACCTGTGGTGGTATCTGAACCCACTAAGGAGAATCATTGAACCTTCTCTCTTTAAAAAGTTTCTAGAACTTGCTCAAAAGTCAAAGGTAGAAGTTTGTGCTGTGTTTAAAAATTGGCACAGTGAGACTGGATTTCATGGTGCTTGTTAAACTCTTTTGAAAGTCTGTGGTGGAAACTGGTAGCATTCCCAATTTAGGTGTCTGGCTTAGGACACCTTTAAAAATGTGTTTGAGGGAGTAGTTACCAGTACTTGTATGGGCTCCCTGCAGGTTATCTCAGGTCACTTGTCAGTTGGAAACTGGCTGCACTTGCTATTTCTGTATCATTTCTCCCTTAAGGTCTTAGCACAGAAAAATGTTACTAACACCTTTTCTGTATTCAGAATCTCCTGTCATGTTTCAGTATTCATAATGCATTAATAACAAAATACTGCAAGATCCTTACCCTTGCAGAGTTTATCTTACATTATTTTGTGTCCCTTCATTAGTGATGTTTTGGGAACACTGAAGTGCAGCAAAACATATGAGGAAAATACTTTAATAGGTATTTTGAGAAGGGAGGAGGAGGCTGAAGGAGAGCAGCACACCTAACCAAGCACACACCCTGCAAAACTGGCCACCGGGTGCCTTGCTGGGATGGACGGGGGAATGGGAGAAACCACCTTGGAATTTTCCTCAATTCTTGCATTGCTGGCACTTCTGTGTCCTGTGCCCTGTGCTTCTGTGTCCTGTGCCACAGCCATGAATTTCAGCCACTGCATTTGCCATCCCCTCTCTCCTGGCCTATTTCTGGGTCTTCGTTGGGACCAGCAGCACTCCAGGGGAACAGGCAGTAGTGGGGACCTGTACCCCTGTAATCACACTCTGCACAGATGAAGAGACTTGACTACATTCAGAAAAAATGCTTTAACCAGAGCCCTTTACACAAAAGAGCAGGGAATAATGGACAGCTTCCCATGCTGAATGTGCTTGCTATTTAAGACACCTGGTTCTACAGTTCTCAGCTTCTGCTAAGCCTTTACAAAAGAATCTGCAGCACTGGAGATTAAGGATAAAAATCAAAAGGATACACTGTAAATTTCTGTAGTTCAAACAAAAAAGATAATTCAAAACATTTAAAATAT
Source organism: Myrmophylax atrothorax (assembly GCA_026770055.1). Classification (NCBI taxonomy): domain Eukaryota; kingdom Metazoa; phylum Chordata; class Aves; order Passeriformes; family Thamnophilidae; genus Myrmophylax; species Myrmophylax atrothorax. The sequence continues at coordinate 13,617,549 of JAOXXN010000162.1, read as the reverse complement.
CTTGAAAGAATAGTACATCAACTCACTTAAACAGAATACCCCTACCCCCAAAATAATAGCTGGATAGCAACTGCAATTAGCAGAAAAGGAAAAACAAGAGCTATTTTGATGAGAATAAAGAAGACTTCAAACTGCTGCAAGAAATCTCAGCATGAAATGGAAGGCTCACATCCAATTCAGCCATATTATTAGAAAAAAGGGTCATTAGACTGCCAGTGGGAGTTGTATCAGAGAAACTCATTGGGCTTTGTAAGATCTGTGGATAATAGGAAAGACAGAATCAGATAGTAGACTTTGTCTTTTATTGTAGCTAGAATTTATGTAGAAATGCATAAAAAAGCCTTAATCCTGGCTAAGATTAAAATTACAGGAGCAGCAAACAATTTGATTATAACTTTTAGAACATCACCATTTACAAATTGCCTTTTCTGCATAATGCTATGAAAAGTAAAATAAATGTCTTCAAGTCTTAAAGTCTGCCTGTTGTTTTCACAAGTAAAGCAACAGGGAAAAAAAAGCAGGATGAGAGTCAGAATACCAAGGATTTGATGATTTCATAGCAAAACCTCCTGTCTCCATGAGCTCTGTGACTTGTACAGGAATAATAGCAACTTAAAGCAGATTAGAGGGGCTGTTGTGGACTTGGGTTCCACAGAAGGGCCCCTTTACTGAGAGACCTGGTCAGAGGGTCTTGGGCATTTTAACTGAGTAAGAGGTTTTATAGGTGGTACTTTTGGTAGTATAATAGAAGCCCTGATGTAAAAGGCTGAGATTCATGGAATCTGCTTCAGGTCCCTCTAATGTGGCTGTCTGCACCCAAGCCTGTTATCTAAGCTGTCTTTACAGTCAGTGCAAATAGGTAGGCACTTCTAAAGGACTGTTCCTGTTTCAGGTATTTTATCTCAGGACAGGAGAATCTCACTTAGGTTTTCTCCTTTTCTCCTTCAATTGGTAAGGAAGTCTAGATAAATATTAAATAGGTATTCTCTAGTAACTGGAAAGAACAAGGCAGCTGCTTTAGCTCCTAAATTAAATTATCAGGTACCAAAGAAGGAAACTTTAATGTCATCTTTATAAAAAATAATGATGCTTAGTATTATCATGGTCACCGCCCTCATTCCATAGACAGATCAAAGTACTTTCCAGCACAACAGTTTTTGTTACCCAAAATGTTGTAGTTTTACTTAAAAAATACATAAAACAGAACATGACCCCAATCTTCACTGATACAATGATAGAGAAGAGTGGACAGAGACAAGGCAGCTGAAATAGATGGCACATTTTCTACACTGCTTTTTTTTAATTTTTATTTTCTTTAAATTGGAAAATGGGTCTGAGCAGGACTGGTATATAAAACAGTTTTAGGATATGTCATGTAGTCAAGTTTTCTTCTACTTTATGCAGAAAAAGCCTTGCATCTATAGGTTTTGTACATATCACATAGACAGCATATTTTTATTGCATTGAGTTATGAGACATTTGTAGTCACCTTTTACAGTGTTTAGTTTCACCATATAAAACCTACATTTTACCCAAATCACACTCTCTTCCTTTAATACTTCACTTTCCAGTTGATATAACTGCACTTTTTTCTCAGACTTTTGGTTTAGCTTTCTGGATAGTTTGGAAATTTCTAGCATTTCCTCTACTAAACAGTGTGAAGGTTTTTTCACAGGTAATATAAATTTAATCACAGAGGATAATCCTCTTGAGTTTTTAGAGGTGTGTCTCAGTTCCCTGTTATTGGAACCAGACTCAGATGGCAGTGATGCATTTCTTGTTGCTCCCTCTGTTCCTCCAGAAATAAGGTATTTCCTTTCATGTGCTCCCTAAGCATAAGTTATGTAGAATCACAGAGTGGTTTAGGGTTGGAAGGGACATTTGTAGCTTATCTAGTCCAACCCGCCCTGCAAAGAGCAGGGACATCAACTACACCAGGTTGCTCAGAGCCCTGTCCAACCTGACCTTGAATGTTCCAAGGTCTGGGGATCTGCCACCTCCCTGGCAACCTGTGCCAGTGTTTCATGAGTCAGGATGGAAAAACAATCTGCCTTAAATTTAGTCTGAATGTACCCTCTCTGAGTTTAAAACCATCCCCCCTGTCCTATTGCAACAGACAGTGCTAAAAGGTCTGTCCCCATCTTTCTTGTACATGTTTTCTGCTCCCCACACTTTTTCCATTCAGAAATGGGAATGGAGAGTGCAATTGTTTTTTTACTTGGTGACATTAAGGTAAATTCTGCCCAAATAAAATATAAATAAAGCCATCACAGCTTAGTTCATATCCAGGGGAATACTGTTTATCAGAAGGATGCCAAAGGGCTGGATTCATGCACATTTACATCTCATGCATCATCTGTGAGTGACTCTGCTTTAAATTAATGACTGAGAGAAGATGTTCTATGTATTTATAAAGAGGAACAACTGGACCCTGCATAAAGGATCTGAATTTTTTTAAAAAACTGGCATTCAAAAGTTAGCAACACACATTAGGCAGAAATCCTACAGAAACTCTAAAACTTTGTATTATACACATAGAAATTTCAGTGTGTCTCCATTCCTTTTTTTTTTTTAGAGACTCATCAACAGAATAAACTTTACTGATAAAGGTATAAAACAAACAAGAAATTTGCAATCATTGTAGACTGCAATTGCCAGTAAACCCCATCTTCTATTTAAATATCCTGGAAATGTCCCCACCATATCCCAGTTCAGCTGCTGAGTCCTTCTGACAATGCACTTAACACTGACCAAGGGGTTCCAGATTTTGGTAAGTCTAAAATCCTAGTGAGATCCAAATGTTAGCTGCTTTAACCTCACTAAGAATATAAACTGTTCCTTTTTTTATTATTCCTTTCAATTATTTTCTCTACTAAAATATTTCTTTTTGAAGAGGAAAAGCAAAAAGCAATCTGCATTTTCAGTTTAGAAAATTCCCCAGAGTTCATTAAGTTGTTTGTTTGGTTTTTTGTTGGTTTCTTTTTTGTTTGTTTAAATACATTTTTTATAGTGGATTCCTTGCAATTCAGTAAAGCTGAAGCAGGGATATTTGGCTGAAACAAAGAATAACTCAGTGTGATCCTTAGTTCTGAATGAAAAGAGAACTCTTGTTTTTCCTCTTCTTGAGCAAGTTAATCCATGGGAGCTGCAATACAAAATTCTTTGTAGAACTAGGTGAGGTCATTCTTGTGCTAATGTCAGCCAATATTAAGCATATTTTAGCACAATAACCACCCAAAAGAGCTTTTGTGTTGGTTATTCCACAGGAATGTTCTGTCAAATGTACTTATTCATGTAGAGTCCCTGCTTTTGCTAAATGCTGCTGTATGGCAAGTGATCCTTCCAGTTATTGACTGACTAACAAATTGTAATAAATTATATGTACTTACTGAGAATGATGAGTAGGTCTGCATACAAAAATGTATTGATTTTTCCCTTCTCATCTTTGACAAAACAAAACGTCAATACAAAGAAATGCAAAACCCAAGTTCTGTTCCATAGAAAAATAGTTATAAATCCATTTCCCTTTCTGCCTTCCCCTTTCCTTTTTTTGTCTGAATTGAACTAGGAGGGCAAAATTTTTATAGATTAAAAAGGGATTTGTCATCTGTGAAATGAACCTTCAAACTTTAAAGAAAATTGGTATAGGATGATGTAATAGAGATGTGTAAAGATGAGAGTGGCATGAAGAGGACGGGTAGGAATGAGGTGTTGGTGTCTGATGTGGTAACTGGGATGTCCACGAGAAAGCAAACTGAGCCCAAGGTTCTCCACACCATAGGCAGGAAAGGTTTGGAATTTATTTTCTGTGCTTTATTTGGTTTCAAAGGTAGACTGGACAAGTTCATGAGGAAGAAATCTATCTATAACCACCAAATAATCACAAACTCCAATCAGTTCAGGAGCTGCACAGCACAGCCTTTAAAGAGTTCAACCCAATCCCACAGTCTGTGCCATTAATGGAATGTTCAAATAATATTGGTCTCATCTAAAGGCTTGCAGGGGGTTTGCCATGGGAGAGGGGGAGACACTGAAATCCAGTGGAGCTGCAGGAATTTCAGCACCCAGGACTGTGCTGGGGGCAAAGGAGGAATTGGATGGATCCACAACACAAGCTCAAGAGAAAGCAGCTGGCAGGGGAGACAGTTTGCTTCAGCTTTGGCTTGAATTGTTCTGGGCTGATCAGTGGGCAGAACACACACAGGTGACGTCACTGGTAAATATTTGCTCTCATTTAGAGTCCTTATTTTACCTTGTAGATCCAAGATAATCACTTAGCTTGCCAAAAATGTTCTTTTTATTTAATGATTTACCTTTCAAAACAGTTGGGCACTTGGATATTTATACATCAGTCAATTGCTTTTTATGGCCACTGCTTTTATTTCCTGAAAGGCACTTGCTCTTTGCAAACAAACATGTTTCCAGCCCCCAGGGCCGTGAAAAATGCTCAGAATCCAAAGAAACAAATGTAAGCCATGCAGGTTGGTCTTTTCTTGAGATGAGACAGAGAGAATTCATAAGCTCTGTTTGTTTCAATAGGTACTAAATGTGAAGTTAAAAATCAGTGTTTAATTTCAAAGTTATTTTGTTACTGATCTTCACAGTGAATTTGTCACAAAAATATCTCTTTTCTCTTGAAAACATCAACACTGCATTTACCTCTTACTCCCTCCTTTCTACCCCAGTACTCCTGCAGCAATTTTCAGGTGTATTGTGTGTTTTCTGTTCTATTTCTACAAGGAAAGTGGTGTCCCTCTGATACTTATTTGCATGTATTGTTTGAAGAATTGTTCCTGTTTTTTTGCTAAAATTCTTCATCTTTTTCTTGCTGTAATTCAGCTGAATCACGTGAACTTTCCTTTAGTTTTCACAGTGGCTCACTCAGCACTTTTCAGCAGTGATCACCAGGTGCTGAAAGGGACAGACAGAAAAACAGGTGCAAAGGTTATTCATGATTTCAGTTGCCCCTTGAATTTAAGATTTATATGGCTACAGTACAGCACCTGATCCCAAATCTTGCTGAAGACTTTAGTCCTGTCTTTCCCAAATCTGAAATAAAAAATGCACTTATCAGCTGTTTAGCCACAGTGTGCACCTGAAGGAATTAGGAGATGAGCTTCAGTCAAGAGGGATACAAATTTATAGGACTTCTGTTTAAATTCATCCTTCTGACAGTTATTTCTCTAGCCAAGGAAAAGAAAAAGACCTTTCTCAGAACAAGTCAGGTCAGTGAATAACTGATCTATTATAAGTTGGTATAGAGATATCCCTTCTGCAGTGTGGAACTGGGTCATTCTTATTCCAAGTTTTTTGAAAGAGAAGGATGAAATCTCAAGGGAAACAAAGTGACTTGCTCTGATTGCATCACTTTTGTGACTGATCACATTAGCATTTGCTCTGATTATTAGGAACAACTATATAATTTGAAATGCATGCCTCTGGTGTAGCTGGATTCATTTAATCAGTCATAGTATAATTTTTCATTTGCATTTTGAATCCCTTAATGCAGATCAGGGAGTAGTCACTTTAAAAAAAATTATGTCTAATTTCAAAACATTTGGGAATGTTTGCTCTTAAATGCATGATCAGAACAAAAAAAAAAAAAGGACAAAATTCTGTAGTTAATTCACCATTTGGAAATAACTGACTTAAACCCCCAGCAACAGATGCAATATGGCACAGCTTCATTCAGCTCAGGTTACCCCTGCTGGGACATGGCCCTTGGTCAGGGACTGGGAATGACTGGCAGTGCCCACAGAAGGGGCACAAGGGCACCCCACACCCTCCCAGCTGCCACCCAGCACTGCCTGGTGGGGACACACCCAGGGAACCCCAGTTATGGCACTGTTTTACCAGCCTGATTTCCTCATCTGATGGGCTGGGATGCAACTAGTGACAAGAGTGTAAGAGAAATATTAAAAGATGGTAAAACTTAAAGCTCCTTCCAAGCAGTGTTACCTCCAAAGGTGTAGATGCTGCCTGGTTTGTTAGAGGCAAACCCACCAACATAAGGCAAACAGAGCACAGAGAGGTTTGTGCTTAGGAGAACACACAGACACACACAGGGCATGGCAGGGGGTCTGTCAGGCCACACTTCATCATGCCTGGCACAGACATGGGTGCAACTGAACACGTGCTGCTGGGCAGTATGTTTGAGAATCATACATGGATCAAGCAATCCTGGGACACAAAGTAGGAGACTGTATTTAAAGTCTTTTCTTCAGGGTAGCAGTTCTTAGGGTTGACTGTATTAATAAATATGCTATAATAAGATTGATTATACAATAGAGTTTGGGATTCTCTTCACTTAAAAAATTATAAGAATTTTAAAATCTAGTCTTTATCTTTTATTCTTTGTCCTTTTTTTCTTAAATGGCAGTATAGTTGCTTGCATTTTAGTATTAATTTTAACACTTCAGTTGTATCTCCATGAGGAGGAATTTCCATACCTCACTCCAGGCTGCCTATCAACTACATAATTGTATCTGAAAGTCAGACTTCAGCATTTCTTATTTTTCATCATCTGAATAAAATCTCATGTATTTTTATTAATTGTGGCATCTGTGCTCTGAAACAATGCTTTGAACTGTTCAGATATGTGACTAAAATTGAGTCCTTCATCTAGCTCTGCTGTTTGCTCTGTACAGTTGCAGCTGGTTCGTGCTGTGAGACCTGTGGTATTCTCTTTCATTCTTAAATTATAGTTTTGTATGAGAAGAAATAAATTGCTGCACTTTCTAGCTTACATTTTAGACAAGAAACAGTGTTTGAAATTTTGAGCACTTACAACCCAACACAAGATATTGACTTGCCATAAGCTTTCATTCAGGATATTCAGTGCTCAGGGTATTTTGCTGTAATAGGCCAGTTGGCTTTAACAGTCAGGGTACAGATTTATCAGGCTGATTATTGGCCTGTTTCATCCCATTTTCTCAGGCACTGTTACCTTTGCTAGTTTTCTTAAGCCAATATGACTATGGTTGCCCAGTCAACATTTCCAACAAGACTCTGTTGCTCCTTATCTATCAGCATTTCAAGATTGAAGCTTATTTGAGGAACTGGAGAGAGTTAGAAAAGTGCAAGAAAAATTACTTGAAGAATAAGGGAATAATTTATCAGAAAAGATTCATTGAGTTAACTATGTATGACTTAAAGAAGCACCCAGGTTTTTTGCAAAAGTCTGCCTAAAAGCAAAGAGGTCATGAGTAGAATTATTATTATGCTGATCACCTGACTAGAATAAGGAGAAGAAGCAGGTTTGGGTTTTTTTGAAGTATCTGAAAATCAGAAAGAAAATAATGATGCAAAAACATAAAGATCTTTGGTCCCATGTGACCTTTAGCAAGGCCTGAGATGAGGGTTACAAAATGGAAAGACTCTGAAGAATCAAGTAATTTTGAGACTGTCCATCATTTCATTGTGTGTCATGGTTTGTAAGACAGAGTTTGGATTTTAGAATGGCTGGAATTATGAGAATAATTTACTTGCTTGGAACATTTGAACTGGATGTGAATCAACTCCTAGGAACATATGCTAGGGAGGAGCACACATGGAGAAGGCATTACTGTAACTGAGGTGAGTGTTTTGGCTTGGTCTCCTTTGCAGGTTTTGTTTAGTTTACTCTTCTTAGGAGCAAAATTGTAAAAAGATTGTAAAAAGTCCCTGGTGATTTAGAAAACTAAATTGAGAGCAATAGAACTGTGGAAAGAAATCTGCAGTGCATGAATCTCCAGATCTCTTACAGAAGACTGTAACAAAAAGAAAAAAAATCCTGCTCTCTTGAGACAATTTCTGACATTTTGGTCTCTCTGCCTCTTATCACGAGAGACCACTCAGAAGAGGAATGCATAAAGATCATTCTATATAAAATGTTTCAGAAACTACAGTAATTCATACAGTTTCTATGAACTCCTGATACTGGAAAACTGCCTGCAATTAAAACTGTGTTCACTACTTTGAAATCTCACTTTTCTGTGCCTTAGGTAATTGTTGCAAAGGCTATTTCCCAAAAGTGCTTCATAATCAATTTAATGCCTGTTAAAAACTCATTCTTTATTTGTCCACACTTATCAGTTAATGAAATTGCTGCCTGTTGAAATTCAGTTGTGAATTTAGCCATCTTCATCTGTAATCAAGCCATAAAAGTCTTGTTAAAACATTTGCTTAATACTAAAATATCTGACAAAAATATTAACATAAACAAAGATAATTGAACAAGGAGTGTTATAAAGTAGAAACATTACAAATCATGTGCCATACTTTTAAAAGTGATGTTTTTTATCACTTTTTATGTTTATTTTTTCAAGCACATATGCTTCCACATTCACTATTGAATATTCATTTGTTCCTGTCACTTCTATTACATTTTATTTCTTATTATAGTAGTCTGTTGCTCACTAAGAGCATTAGTCAAGGCTCCCCTTTCATAATCATTGCTGTATTCTAGTGAAGGAGGGTGGGAAAAAAGCTTCAAAACCAGAAAGGGCCTGTTTAATGAAAACGCTGCATGTTAATAACTCCATGATTAGAATTACGTGATGTTTATATAATCTATTGTATATTCCTGATGTATATATATATGCCTCTAAAACACACAGAAGAAGTTAGGATGTTCTTCTTTCTTGTCTCTGTTACCTTTCTGTGTTTTGCTACACCCTCAGCATGCCTGAAAGTGTCCCTTCAGTGTACACACAGCTGTATTTACAAACTGCAGAAATCCCACTGCTCCATAGCTGGCTCCCACTGCCTCTCTGTCACCACAATTCTGTTGCATCAAGTGTCGTATCTTTTTCCTCTGCAGAGTTTTAGATCACCTGCATATTTGATCAAGACACAATTCAGCTCTTTCCAGTCTTCATAAATATTAATTACGTTAATTAAATATTAAATCAAGTAGTAAATCATAATAAAAATTAAACTATTAAATATTTATTGAAGCAGGTCTAGTGTTGGTGACTCTGAGAGCACATATCTGGAAATTATCCCCCAGCTAATGCTGTGCCATTTATAATTGTTATGGTAATGGTCCAGCAGCCAAAAATGTGTTTCAGATCACTTTGTTCATGTTCAAGTCACCTCATTCTTCCTCCTTGAAATAGGTTTGTTGAGCTATATTGAAACCAGTGATAACATTTTTGCAGTAAATTCCTCTTTTGGGGAAGGACCATTATAGCACAAGATGTAAGAATTACACTGCTCAAAGCTGACACTTGGACCCACTCAAAGGCTGCTGGCCTTGGAACTCGGTCTTTGAAGAGTTTAGAGCATAGTGAAGGAATGTTGGATTTTAAACCTAATCATCACTGGGAGGGAAAAAACCCCCCACCAGACTACACTTTCCTGATTATACTTTCTACTCCTGGAATTCTCACAATGGAAAATACAATTTTGCTGGACATCCTCCATTTTATTGACTAGTGGGTATTATCTGATCTTACAACTCTTACTCTAAACTGTGCTTAGTGCTGTAAAAAGAACGGATGGTCTTTCTCTGTTTTCTACTGAAAAGGTTCTGAAGGTGTCACCTGGCCTTGGGTGTTCAATTAAATTGCCAGTATCTTGACAGCTCTGTTCTCTCACTAAACCATCACTAAAGCTAAACTTACAGCATGGATTAACAGGAACTTAAATACAGTTTCAGAAGTTCAAAAAATCAGTAAAATGCTACAGCTGTGTTCCTTGCCTTGGCTCCATGTTTTCTGTAACAGTATTTTCTGTACCTTTCCTATGAAAGGTTGAATACTGGGGGAATTTGGGCTGTAAACCAGTTGGGGCAGAAGAAATTCCTGTTTCTAAATTGTATCAAACTTCAGGCTTCCACCCCCTCAGAACTGTCAATCTGTTTTTTCCACAGAGATATTTTGTTCATCGTTTCAGTAAGGAAAAATAGCTGCTAATTGGGAGAAGGGAGAGCATTCAATACTCCAGAGATCTTAATCTTCCTGCCCTTGGTTTCACACTGTAGGAAGGGTTTATTAGGAAGGCTGGTCCCTGTAGAAGAGCTGCAGTTGGAGCAAGAGAGGTGACCCTTCCCCTCTGCTGGGCACTGGTGGGAGCATGGCCGGAGTTCCGTGTCCCAGCTCTGGGCTCAGCAGTACCAGGCAGGATGGACAGAATGCACTGAGCCTACAGAGAGACTCAGGGTTCTCAAGGTTTGGAGCACCTGACATATGAGGAGAGGTGCTGACATTGCTCAGGCTGCAAAAGAGAAGGCCTGGGGGAATGTTATCGATATGTATAAATCCTTTATGGTGTGATAGAAGGATGCAGATATCATGTGAAAAGAGCAGACACAGTGGGCAAAACTTAAAAAAACAGAGATTCTTTTCGATCAGAAGGAAACCAGAAAAGAAGCCTGTGAGGTTGACTGAACACTGGAACAGTTTGCAGAGAGAGGCTGCAGAGTCTCCATCCTTGCAGGTATTCAGGCTTCAAAAGGACATTGCAACCTTCTCCAGCTGCCCCTGCTCTGAGCTGCAGGTTTGGACTAGATGGTCTCCAGGAAACCCTTCCAAACTGTTCTGTGATTCTATGTTTCACATAACCTATGTCCCAAGAGTAGGTATTTTTATGGCAAAATTGACACTAATTTACTAGAACATGTCATGACAGAATGGAAAAAGTCAGATTATTAATGCCTGTACTGTATACTTTTTCCTGTTTATGATGCTTATTTTGAACTGTTATTAATTTTCAACTATTCAACTGACTTTCAAACATTCACGAAACCTGTCTTAGATTGTTTTCACTGAACCACCATTCAGAATAAGAGTACAGGGAACTCACACAGTTCCTGAAAGCATTAGTAGAGTCTGACAAGAAATTCTGCCTCTTGCCTTTTTCTTCCAAGTTTAAAGTGATTAAGTGTACCTGAAACTTAGAAATCCACGTCTGAATGTCTGAAACAATTCATTTTTCATGGAATGGACTGCACATCACAGGCAAATTTAAACAAAGCCCTTGATGCAACGGGCAGAATACTGAATATGCAATAAATAAATGTGAGCTCTCTTTTGGTGAAGCAGGTCTAAGACTTTCAGATATCAAAATGAATATCCTACTTTGAGAGATATATCTTAAAAGAAATAGGAAAAGTCTGTTGTTTGGTGGGGTTTTCCCTCTATATAAGTGTTCATAGGACGTGATTTTATAATTTTTTATTTCTGGTCTCATTTTTTTTCAGATCTGAAGATTCTATTTCACTTGAAATTGTAGTTATAATCATCAGCCTTGCACAGCTGCCTATTTGAAATAGCTGATCTAACAAAAAATGAGGCTAAAAGGAATCAAAACAAGTAAGTTCCTGTTAATTTTTAAATTATGCATTTGTAATGTATCTGCTGTCACCATGTTTTGTCAGTTCACTTCCTATAGCCTAATATTTCCTGAAAAGCTTGCTTGCTGTTTCTGCTGTTATTTTTTTAATGTAGTAATTTAGAATTAAAAATAATTATCCCCTTGCTTTCCAACAATTGTACTGTAAATTATTTTAAACCTACTGAGGAATTAAATGAGAAAGAAAGATGGTGAAATATACTGCAAATAATACATGTGCCACCTACTGTTGGACATGTTGATTGATGTTAAAACTATATTAAACTACATAGGCTCAACCTTTATTAATCTAGTATAGGTATTATTTGTGAATATTTATGTTGAAACAGATGAAGCTAAAGAGAATACGCCCTGCAGTTGGAGGAAAGCAGTCAGGCTTTCCATATGTTTCTATGTGGAAACTACTTTTCAAAAATTCAAACATAAATTGTACACATTTTGTGAAAAAAACCACAAAAAAACCCCAACAAACCAAACCAAAACCAACACCCCAAACAAACAACAAAACCCCCAACAGTCAGGTATCAAAAAGAGATATTAATTAGTGTCTAAATGAAAAGAAAGACAAGCAGAGGTTCTCAGCAGGCAGTTGGGGTGTGACAGGTACAGAGCAGGCAGTGCTGGGGGAGACTCTTCTCTCTGTGCTGCCTCTCACAGCTGTGGCCACACGTTACTCCGGGATGGGCAAGGGCACAGCAATTTAATATGCCTTGGATTAATTAATGGGTAGGAAGACAGCCATTGCTGTCATTAATACTTGCATGCCAGAATCGAACCTAACAGGCTTTCTCTAACACAGCTGACAGGAAAATATGCTCCTCCTTTCTAAAACAGCATATAAATAAACATGAAAAAAGTGGCTTCTTCCTTCTGCTGTTCTACATTTCCAGAATTTAGGGGGAAATAGCTTATGTGAAAAGGAGCCTGCACTGCATGTTGTCACTTTATCAATATGGATGTTTTCCAGAGGTGACCAGATAAATCAGTGGAGAGTGTTTGTCTCTCTGGTAAAAGGGGCATAAAAGGAAACGGCTGAGGAGAACAAAGTGAGGGAAAACACTGAGGTTTATGCAGTGGTGTGGGGACATCAGGGGTGCTTTCCCCTTTTCTGATTTGTAGTCTATTTTGGCACTCATTCAGGATTGCAGTTTTAATTCCTATCCTGAATAATTAATCCCAAAATGGTGATTGATTTATAGGTGGAAGTAAATTTGGTAACGTGAGTTGCTGTCTTGGATGTTATCAGAGAAGCTGCTAATGAAATGCAAGGCTCTTTATTCAGCACAGTTCTGATAATTGTTCTGTACCTTTCATGCTTCATCATGAAGCTGCAATGTCTGTCCAACTCAAGAAAATTATGCACATCACAGTGACTTGGTTAATCTCATATTTGTAAACTACAAAAACTTCTCAGCTATTTAATATACACTTTATAATGTCTAAGTTCTGTCTTTCTTTTCTACATGTCCTTATTTACAGCGGTTTTGGGCAAGACTCCCAGGAATTTTTGAAAGCAATAAGCATTTTTAATTTTTATAATAGATACTGAAAATAAGTTTGTACACATGGAAGCTTTATAAAGAGGCAATGGGCAAAAAGAAATGTACTTATATCTGCCATGTTTTGTATATTCAATTGTAATATTCTACCAGAGGGTCAACTGGGTAAAAATGTAAAACTGGGGATGCTGCTGTGCTTATCTAATACAACAATTTCTATGAAAAACAAGGTGGTTTAAACTTAATTAATGTACATTAGAGGAATCAGCATAAAGTAAGGAGTGTTGTCACATGATATGTTTCTGCTATGGAGATTTCAGAATTTCAGATAAGGAGGTCAGTGGATAACTGACCTGAAGGTACACAACCATATTAGAGAGGAAATTGGTTCTAGTATATAATTTCCTGAAACATCCTCAGGGAGGAGTACACAGTTGTGATTACTTAGTGGCTTTAAATCAATGCAGCTTCTAGAAGAATATTTGTAATATTTCACATCTTAAAATATTTTAAAACATGAAATTGTGGATAATATTTTGGCTGAAGACTCCCTTCAGTCTGTAATGTGATCAAAACTGGCAGTGAAGAGCTGGGTGAGTGCATAGCACAGACTGTGCCAAATGGCAGAGACCAGCAAGGAAGGACCAGTGTGAAAATAATTACTCTGCTAATTCAGAGAAAGGTAACCTGCTACTATTCAACTTTAATTTTTAATGGGTTTTCGTCTGAAAAATTGAATAATGTTGATAAAATTTGGTTGAATAACTGAAAGCAGAGTAGGTCATGCTTCATGTAGGAAATCATTATCCTGCAGAGTTGAAAAGGATGTCAGATAGGAAAACATT
>JAOXXN010000162.1:13575115-13597356 GCA_026770055.1 Myrmophylax atrothorax | reverse complement strand
GGTCCCGGGGGCGGTGTGAGGGTCGCGGGCAGTGTGAGGGGACTCGGGCGCTGTGAGGGGAGAGACAGATGTGAGGGGCCCTCCTCGGCGGTGTGAGGGGAGGGTCGGGGACGGTGTGAGGGTACCAGGCGGTGTGAGGGGTTCCGGCCGTGTGAGCGTCCCGGGGCCGGTGTGAGGGGTCGCGGGCGGTGTGAAGGTCCCCGGCGGTGTGAGGTAAGGGACGGGCTTGAGGGGAGGGACGGAGGCGGTGTGAGGGTCGCGGGCGGCCATGGCTTCGGGCAGCGCCATCCAGATCCCGACGCGGCTGCCGCTGCTGCTGACCCACGAGGGCGTGCTGCTGCCCGGCTCCACCATGCGCACCAGCGTGGACTCCCCGCGCAACATGCAGCTGGTGCGCAGCCGGCTGCTGAAGGGCACCTCGCTGCGCAGCACCATCATCGGCGTCATCCCCAACACCAGCGACCCCACCTCCGACTGCGACGACCTGCCCTCCCTGCACAGGTGCGGCCCGGCCCGGCTCCCCTCGGCCCCGGGGTTGGGGCTCCCTGTGGGAAAGGCTTCTCCCCTCGGAGAAACCCCGTCCTGCGCCGGCCCGGCGTGGGAGGTGTCGGGGCCGGAGCGGGAGGCTCCGGAGGGAGAGGGTGGAAAAGCAGACTAAAGGGGTAGAGGGAAATAAGGTCAAAGAACGCAAGGCAGGGCTGGCGCAGCTGTTAAAAGTGGCGTTTTTCACTCTGTAACACGGAGAGTGGCCTAATTCGTATAAAGTGAACACGAATTGTGTTTCTGTGGGGTAAAGTATGAGTAAAACTGACGTGCTGTAACTCTTACTCCAAACTTTATCCAGACTTAGTGAGGTTTTGTAAGGAAGTACTCTGTTTTAAATGTGTGTAAAGAGGCGCTGCGATGTGAAACGTTTGTTGAGCCCGAGGCGTGCAGTGTCTCACCTGGAAATGTGACCTGCAAACACAGGGCCTGGTTGAGCAGAACTGTCAGCTGCCTGTCCACCCCAGCATCCATTATTTATGAAGGAATTACATGGGTTTCTAAATTGTGTGACTGTATTACAGCATCTTAGTTGTTTTTTCAATTAATTAATTCATTTTCAGGTTTGGGGGGGTTGGCTTTGTAATCAGCGTTACGAAGGAAATTGTATAACTTGGTTGCCTTTTGTGATAAGGAGCTGTGACCCAGAAGGGTCTTGCAGCCTCGTGGCTCGATTGCTTCTGTTGAGGAGGCACACAGAATGTTTGGTGGAAGGTGGCAAGTGATACAAGGATGTGATCTGTTTTAGGATTGGCACTGCTGCCTTGGCAGTCCAGGTGGTTGGCAGCAACTGGCCCAAGCCACATTACACGCTGCTGGTCACGGGGCTGTGCCGGTTCCAGATCCTGCAGCTGCTGAAGGAGAAGCCGTATCCCGTTGCTGAAGTGGAGCAGTTGGATCGACTTGAGCAGTTCACTAATCAGCATAAATCTGAGGAGGAGCTTGGAGAGCTGTCAGAACAATTCTACAAGTATGCAGTGCAGGTAATAGGTCATAATCTTAGGTATTTATGCATATATTTGGGCTCTTTATTTGTTTCCTATCTGCCCTTCTGTTTCTCTAGTTCTCATTATTTTCAGTGACTAGTAAAGTTTCAGTGTTTTTGCTACAAAATGAGTGTTTTTGTTATACTTGAGGTTTCTGTGTCACGTTCCAGGGTGGCTGTACAGCCCAGTGCAGGATGAGTCTAACTCTGTGTGTTAGTGCTTTGATAAATTACCATTTTATATATAGCAATACACAGTCCAGTAAAAGGAATACTTTTGATTGATTTCCCCGCAATTTTATATATGTATATGAAAATATATATGTAAGGGATTTCTTTTATTATTAAAAGGAAAAACCCTTGATTATAAACAGATGTATGTATAAACTAGATAATAATGAATTTGAGTTAAAGGAATGTATAGGAGACTGTTAAGATAACTGAGGAAATTTTTAAACAGAGTGTGTGTGGGAAATTAGAGATGTAGATATTGAAATAAAAATGCTACAATGATATTTCTGAATTTCTCAAACAAGGAGAAAGTGCAAAGTCTTGATGTTCTTTGCTGAGTTAGTGCCTCTTCTGTGAATTTTTTTTGTGAATTTATTTCAGCAGCTTTTTGGCAAACTATTAGACATGCTTCACAGTGAAAGATGCAATCCTGTTTAGGTCAGATACTCAGATAATTTTAAAAAAACCCATTGATGTTGTTCGTGGTGTGTTTCTTACAGCTGGTTGAGATGCTGGATATGTCAGTGCCTGCAGTTGCCAAGCTGAGACGTCTTCTGGACAATCTGCCTAGAGAAGCTTTGCCAGATATACTGACTTCCATCATCCGTACGTCCAACCAAGAGAAGCTTCAGGTATCATGTTCTTCAGCTTTTTTAAGACAGTTAGGTATTTGATAACTTATTTTATGGTTAGTCACTTGTAGATAATTTTGAAATTGCTTACTGTACAGTGATGATATTGTTCCAGCAGGTATTTGTGTTACAACTGAGCATGAATGTTTGTAAAAAGTTATGCTGTTGTTTAAAGTGTTAATATTTATGTATGTGCCAGAACTCACCTAACAGGCAAATTCCTCTAGTTAGCCTTGGAAATGGTTCATTTTATTAAACAATAAATACAGCACGGCCTTCCCCTTGCCATGCTGAAGATGATAAATCTTCAAATTGTGTTGAAACCTTGCTTACCTGTCACAGCTGACAGATCATACTAACAGCTTCAGAGTAATTTCTTAAAATCTTTTTTTAAAACATCTTAAAATGTAGTTTCTTTAAATACTGGTACACAGGTTAAATTTCCATCCTATGTCAGTGTAACTTCATGCAAATTGGTCTTTATGACTTGATTCTTACTAGTCTGATTTCTGTACGTGCTTGCTGTGTCTGTAAGTTTTGTTCCCTTTGTCACTGCTAATGCTGCACCTGGAATTGAAGGTGTAAATTAGGTTCTTTCAAAGCACCACAAATAGAAATTAATGCAGTAATGTGAAGGGAAGGTGAATACAGCTGAATATCCTGCTGGAGGAAGATAAGTTAGTTACTAACTTCAGTGTGTCCCTTTTTATTTGAATTTCTAAAGAAAGGAGCAGCCCTTGGAAGTTGTGGAAATACAGAGAAGCAGAATTCTACCCATTATCACATATCAATTCAATGTGAAAATAGAAAGTGTATACAATTAAAAAAAAAACCCAAACAAACATAAAAATCTCACAACGGAGAAACCTTAAAGCATAAGGGCTTTTTTTCCCTGGGTTAACCAAGGAAGTCATTTAACTTTCTTAGAGGGCCAGCTCTTTCCTGGGGCTCAGTAATTGAAAAATACAACGTTGATAGATGTTTGCTGCAGAAAATGCAACTGAAATATTATAATACCTAAAAAGAGGCAGGATAAAAGACTTTTTTTCCTAGTTTGGAGTGCTTGTAGTTCAGTCATCCAGACCCTTGAGGACAGATTCTGTGTGCAGTATTCTCTTTGCTTTTCTTGCAAAGTTTTTTCCTAATCCATCTATTGTGTAGCTCTGGTCAGAAGGCAGTGACTGTCCACTCCATGTTCTCTGCCCCCAAATGGTGATGCCTCGGTGTGAACGTGGTGCCCCCTGACAGCTCCTTCTCTCAGATTTTAGATGCCGTCAGGCTGGAGGAACGGTTTAAGATGACCATCCCATTGCTTGTTAGACAGATTGAAGGCCTGAAGCTGCTCCAGAAAACAAGAAAGCCCAAACAGGATGATGATAAAAGGGTATGGACCTTTAAATTTGGGATACTTAAACATCCTAAATTAGTAAAAAGATGCACTTTTTAAACAGGCTAATGAATGTGCATGATTTTAATTGTGCAAAATTTAATGTATAGTCATAATGTTTGATGGTAAGTCTGGAGGTGCAGAGAACACCCAGCTGGCAACTTTGGCTGTTTAGATACCTTAAAGAGAAAATGCTTGTTTTAAACTGCCTAGACTTTATTTTATTTATTTATTTACTTACTTACTGACATTGAATAAATGCTCAGATTCCTCTAAAGAGGTATCTGATGCCCAGTTTTCTTGCATGGTATGCACACATTGAGCTTTGGCCTGTGCAGTGAAAGGTGTATCTTTAACCAGTGGCATTGCAGGTGAATGGTGGCTTTTGACATACAGATGAAGAATGTACATTGTAAAATGCAGCTTGGTAAGGTATGGCACCTTAGACTTTTCCTGCATCCAACTGCACTTGTGCAGGTTAGTCAATGGAAAGTAATTGAGAAATTAAAAAGGGTGAGAGAGACACACCCATTTTGTAAAGATTAGGTTATTTTGCCTAATATGATGGGCTGCAGTGCTTGAAAAATCACAAATAGCTCCTCTCAGATTTGTTCTTGTTTGCTAGTTTAGACTATGTGATAAATGCACTTAGGGAGTACTTACTGTGAAGTAAGAACTCTATTGTTGTACCAATAACACTTTGCTAAGTTATGGTTAAGCAAAATCTTCAGTATTTTTCTGTGCACCTCATATGTTTTTGTCCTGGTTTCAGCCCTTATTTAAAGAACAAGACCTGATGCCGTTCTCTGGCTCTGTTCTCCACTTCTTAGGTTGTAGCTATTCGTCCTAATAGAAGAATCAGCCACGTTGCAAACACTACAGAAGATGAGGAGGAGGAAGAAGATCATGATGATGTGGTCATGCTAGAAAAAAAGATTAGAACATCCAGCATGTCAGAACAAGCTCTTAAAGTTTGTCTTAAGGAAATAAAAAGGTAAAAATGGTGGTTTCTTCTCTTATTTTGTCTTTCAACACAAATCTTGCAAACCTTTGCCAATTGATGCATGTTTGTGTCGGTTGTGTTTTGGAAATTATTTTAAACCTCAGTTTTGCTCAGCAGCAATCTTGTGGTGCAGGAGAGTCTTACTTTGCAGTTAATTCCTGGTTGCCCTTATGAATTCAGTGCATTTATTTCCAGGCTAAAGAAGATGCCTCAGTCAATGCCAGAATATGCTTTGACAAGAAATTACTTGGAATTGATGGTAGAGTTGCCATGGAACAAGAGCACAAAAGGTAAACCCTTCTATTTTTGGTGCTTGTCTCTTGCATAGACATTTTAGGACAAGTAACCATCATGTACTTAGTTCTGTCTTGTAAAAACATCATTAATATGTTACTTTAAGCCAGGTAGACCTTTAGACTTCAGTGATATCTTTATACTGAATACCTTGTGCAGCTCAACTGTACATTTAAGAATGTGAATTTAAAAAGTATTAGGAATAGTTTCACAGAAAAATGAAGGGGTTATTAAAATTTGTGCTAGCATGTATCAAAAATAACAAAGAAATGATCATCCAATACTTTCTATATGTTGGATTAAAGAACTTCGGAACATTTCTGTAGCCCTGATCTTCCTGACAAAGGTTCTGGTATGTCTTAAGGTAAGCAAGTTTGGTAAGGACAAAAGGATGGAAAAGCACAATTGTAGTTCATTTTACTAACTACTACTTGAGGTGCAACAGAAAAACTGATTAGCATGTCTGCTTTGTACCATAGTTTTCAAAAGTTGTGAGGCTGATACTACTAATACAGAAACAGTATGCAGGAATGGAGAGTGAGGAAAGATTAGTAAACCATTTTTACAGGCCAACGTGCTGATCTCTCTCCTGTTTTCACTGACAGATCGCCTTGAAATCCGAGCAGCTCGGATTGTCCTGGATAATGATCATTATGCTATGGAGAAGTTGAAGAAGAGAGTTTTGGAGTACTTAGCAGTGCGACAGCTTAAAAACAACCTCAAAGGGCCCATTCTTTGTTTTGTGGGGCCCCCAGGGGTTGGTAAAAATAGTGTTGGAAGATCAATTGCAAAGACTTTGGGTCGAGAATTCCACAGAATTGCTTTAGGAGGAGTCTGTGATCAGTCTGATATTCGAGGCCACAGGTAACTGCTTCTTCCTTTCCTAATTGCATTTTTTTTCTCTGCAGAATGTATTGATTATTTTCATTGTTCAGCTAATACAGAAAAATTCTGCTTATTTGAAGCAATGGTAGGTATTTATTGGTTTTTCTTCGGTATCCAGTGGTGTTATTTGGGGAGAATTTTCTTAGACCAGAATATGAAAGAGGAAAAAGTGACAAAATAGTGAATTTGTACAATGACAACTCAAAAATCCGGAGTTGTTTTGTGGACCTGTAGTTCAGCACCCATGGTAAGATGAGCAATGTGTTTATTGCTGTGTATCTCCTGTGGCAAATACTCAGGAGTGTTGTTTTCCAAAGTGTTTGACACTTCCTAGTGTTTGTAGCTTGAAAGAATCATCTCTAAGTTTTTTTCCTAGTGTAGGTTTGGTCAATGTACTCAGCAGCCCCCTGGGGTTTGTGGCACCTTTGTTTGAACTGGAGCTGTCCAGGTGTGCAGAGCTGGCCCTTTGACCCACCTACTGACACACTGGTGGAAAAAGAGCCCAGCTCTGTCCTCCTCCTCCCTCACTACCTGTCACTCCTGTGATTCAGAAACTGTTGGTAATCACTGTTCAGCAAATAAGAATTCTGATGTTTCAGATTACTTGTGGTCCTAAAAACAACTTATTATTCAGCAGCACGTTGCTATTCGAACTGAAGCCACTAGAGGCTGTGGAATACTCAGCGTTAGGAACAGGAACAGCTTTTCCAGGGCAGAAAGGACTGAAGCCCTTGGAACAGGGAACCTCCCTCTTCAACTTGACATTAGAAACAAAGTCAAACTTTCTATCTTGTGCTTAGACCTAATAAAGAATAAAGACAGAGTCGTGTGATAGAGCCTTTAAAAAACATTTAACTTCAGGTGTTTGTGGCTTTCACACATTTTGAGGGCGTTATTAAATTATTAATGCATGTTAGAGGCTAACCAGTATAAATTTCAGATTAAAAATTTACTTGAAATTAGCTGATGGAAAGTATTTGATAGGAGAGTTTATTTTTCACCAGCAAAGGAAAATATAATCCAGAATTAGCAGGAGTGTTGTGGGGTTACTCTTCAACAAACAAGTGTATAGTTTAAAAACAAACTTCAGTGTAGGTGGTACCAGGATCCCTTGTAACCCAAGACTTTGTAGGTAAAATCAAACCCAACTGTTGCATACTGGTTTTAACATTATGCTTAGGGGTTTTTTTGCTGCTGCTCAGCATAAGATTTAATCAGATTAGAACTACAGCTTTTCTGTAGACCTCTCTAATGCCCTTTTGCACAAATAAATCCTTGAAGTTATTCCCAATCAAGTGAATCCATATTGTGCATCTGCTGGCAGTCAGAGGGAGGAATTAGAGGTGGTCTAAAAGTGGAGGAGACATAGGCTGTTGTGTTCCGAGTTTGACTGTTTGGTAGGCTGATTTTCTAATATTACATGTTAGGAGACATTCTTTCCCTTCTACAAGTTCCTTATTAGGCTTTAGGGCTCAAGGATTCCATTAACATTGCAGAAGAATGAGACTGTATGTACCTACTAAACATTGAAAAACATGTACTAAATGTACTAGGACATTAAAAAGGAACTGTTCTTGACTTGTAAGCAAATAGTGCCTGAAATAGCATTCACTTGGGCTGCCTGTTCCTGTTGTAAGTGAAAAATGCCGACTGAGAGCCTGAGCAGACAGAGTCCGATGTGTTGGAGAGCAGCAGGGTGGGGTGTGAGTTTCAGTAACTGCTGCTCCACGTGATGTGGAAATGGGGCGGTTGGAAACGCCCAGGGTTTGCCATTTCAGTGGGGATCATGTGCCTGCAGCTGGGGTTGTGGATCTTCTTGACTGGGTGAAGAGCAGCAACTACTGTTCTGCATTCCCAAAATGAACTCCTCATCTTGGTGCAAACCCAGAACTGTTTTATCAGATACCCTTCAGCATTTACCCCTCATCTATTCCATATGTTAAATTTTTCTGGTTTACTTTTGTAGTTTACTTGTATTAAAAAAAACCAACAAAGCAAACAACCCTGAAGGATGACTTAGAAGTTTTTTTGCAAGCTTACTGCATTTAAAATCTACTCAGTATTGATATTTTGTGTTAAACAGGAACTGTATGAGCCTATCTCTTGTCTGTGTGTGTGGTTTTCTATCTTTGGAAAGGAAAGGTGTAATTGTGCCATTTATTTATAGTGGTGCTGGTGAGATAAGTGTGAAGCTCTTTCTCACCTTCCTGTGAAGCTCTTTCTTACATTACGATTGCTTTTCAGTTTCTAGCAGTTTGAAGAGTTTACCTTGGGCTTTGGCCTTTGCTGAGGGTTTATTCAGGCTGTCCTGTGTGAGGAGAGGTGATTCCTCACCTGCACTGGTTTCTCACCAGCACAGCTGGCAGGAGGACCAGCACAAGCCTTGTTGAACTGGAAAAAAAACAAACCTCGGGCAGTTCCAGCCGTGAGAGGAACAGCTTTGTACAAGTACAAAGCACAGAGATGTTCCTGAAGCCCTTGAACAGGCACAACCTCTGGCCTTGCAAACACAATTAGCTGTGACCTTGTTGTGTAGCCAAGTTCAGAAATAGCCTCTTTGGTGGCACTACCTTTGTTATCCTTTTCTACCTCTGCAGTTAAAAATGATGTAAAACTGTTTGTCCTTAGATCAGCATGAGGACAGAGAGTCATGTTTCTGTCAGTAACGCTGGCTCTGCTCTGAGGGTTCCAGTTCCTAAACATTCCTAGTTTACATTGGGAGAACCAAGAGGTTCTATTTCCCACCTGTTTTTCTGGCTTTTCGAGGTTATACAGTTCCTAATGACATGCAGTACAACTCCAGTGTTTTGTTTAACTTTTCACTGACTTCATAAGTAAAGAGTCTACTAAATTACAGAAGTTTTGTGGCATGAACTCTTGGGGTGTTTTTCGAAGTGTTGCTGCGGAAGTGAGATAAGCAGGAAATGATCTGTGCTTTCTGTTTGAGTGAGAAGCAGCTGACTGTCCTTCCAGGCCTGATGCATGGAAAGAAACTGCATCAAAAGATGAGCAAAGCTGCATTATATCATCAAAACACTCATGTAGAATGTTGCTTCTCTTCCTTTCAACCCTAGCAAAAATAATGAAATAAAGAGTAATATCATATTTGGTGGCTGGTGTTCACAGACTGCAGTGTTCTGTAAGCCTTGTTTCACAACTTACAAGGCAAAACTAAATATCCACAGAGATAAATGGCCATGTCTGCTTGTAATTTTAACATGTTCCTGTGGGTTTATATGTAAATACCTGCAGGGCCTGTCTTACTAAAGACATACACCCTTGGAGATTGTCAGTCTTTGTTTAATATTATAATAGGTGTTGGTCCCTCTCTAATAAATGAAGATGTATCACAGATTTAGACTGTTACACCTGTTTGCCTTCATTTAGTTTATAAACCAGATCTGTTTCTTAAAACCAAGTGGGACACGGATAGCTCAAAATTTTATAGAATTTAAAATGGTCAGGTAGAACTCTGGTTGTATAAAAACAGAAAAATGCATTCAAAATGTGTAATGTCTTTAAGCATGCACTTGAGAGGAATGTACCAAGCAAGAAAAAAGAATGTTTAATGTTTACCTTATTATGTTATCCTGTTACTGGCATAAACAGAATATTAGAAAAGGTTGGGCTGCATTGTCTCTTACAAAATTACTCTCTAGTGCAGTGAGTACCTTTTGTTAAAGACAATGCAGACAAGAACAAAACCACCACCATCAAACAAAACCCAAAACAAAATAAAACCCACAAAAAAAAACCATAACAAGAAAAAAACCCGAAAACCCCAAAGAAATGCCCAAATTGCTACAATGATTAAATTGGTTACACTGGTAAGTGCTTTATTTCTGTGAACTCCAACTTTGCTCCAGTCTGGTAATTTTGTGATTGCATTTTGTAGAATCCTTCCATCCTTTTGGCAAGGTGTCCATGTGCAGGTGGAGCAGGAGGTGCTGTAATAGCTCCCCCATGAAGAGTCTTGCTCTGTAATAAATGTGACACAGCACAGCCCTCAGTGAGAGGAATCCCCTCCCTTGCTGCAGAGTAGGGCTGCACACAAAGCAGGGAGTGACAAACCATTGCATGCTGGCTGCCTCAGGAGTTAGCAGCTGCCTCATGGAGGTGGTAAGAGGCAAACTGAATTTCTCTTGCCTTGCTGGCTATTTAGAAGATCTTCAAAGCTTTTATTTTTGCTCAGATCTAGAATTAAATACAGTAACTGCAATTTGTTTCCTCAGTGGTTAAATGTTACATGGAACTTAGACAATTCCTTTGTGGTTTGGATTCTGGTTTTGTTAGGGTTTTTTTTATATTTAGAGTTGTCTCTAGTATCTTTTGAAATTACTCCCATGGTATTTTTGGTTGCATCTTTGTAAATGTCATCCTGTTTATTTTGGACTGTAGTAAAACAGATCATGTGGCAAAGCAGGCCTGTTCTGCTTACCTGCTTTGTGAGGTTCATGAGATAGACACTGTAATTCAGCACTTAATGTACCTCTTGCTTCTTGAGTGACCAGAATTTCATACTCTTAATTACAGTATTTGTAGTAGTTGTGGCACAAGCAGAAAAGGCTGTGTTCAGTGCAGCAAACACAGGATCTGTGCATGCAAAATACAGTTGCTCCATGTGTGTGTTGTGGCAGGAAGTTTTTCCTGGTTTTGCTAAATAAATTCAAACTCATAATTTTTTGTTAAATTGCACTGTTTAGCTTTTCATTTCATATTGAAATGACGTGGTAAATACAATTATTTTTTTCCTGAGTAGTAAAGCATGCTGGATATTATGGGGACATTGATAGTTCAGCATAATTGGAATTTTGCCCTGATTGGTAACATGCTGTTTAAACTCTGTTGTGATGATAAAATCCTAGTATTGTAATTATTAAAATACTTGTATTAATGAGGTTCCCAGATCCGCTTCTGCTTGTTCTTACTGTACACGGATGCTTGTACTGGAACATGCAAAATGGTTGCAAGCCATAAATTTTGGATATCCTTAGATGCATATGGTTATCTTTCCAGACCAACTAGTGCACCATGGAACTCAAATTTTCATCTCCTGCTACAATCCTTGTATGAGTTCAGTTGTATATTCCATATTTTTATTAACTAGTTCCAAAAATTTTCACAAAAAAAAGCAAGGATTGTTACAGTGTATTTCCCTGTGAGTTGTCTCTGCTCTGCTGCCCCTGTTCTGGCACACTCTGAGCTCTGTTCCCCCTCTCTCCCCTGCCCTGGCACACTCTCAGCCCTGTTCCCCTCTCTCTCCCTGGCACACTCTCAGCCCTGTTCCTCTCTCTCTCCCCTGCCCTGGCACACTTTCAGCCCTGTTCCCCTCTCTCCCTGGCACACTCTCAGCCCTGTTCCCCTCTCTCCCTGGCACACTCTCAGCCCTGTTCCCCTCTCCCCAGGCGCACCTACGTGGGCAGCATGCCCGGCAGGATCATCAATGGGCTCAAGACTGTGGGGGTGAACAATCCCGTCTTCCTGCTGGATGAGGTGGATAAACTGGCCAAGAGCCTGCAGGGGGATCCTGCAGCAGCCCTGCTTGAGGTAAGAGGGGTTTGTATTTAGAAAAGAATTAAAGTACTGGACTCGGAAGATTGACTGGACAAAAGATAACGTGGCAGTGTCAGCTTTGTTGCTCAAGTATCAGCCACTGAGTTCTGACGGTTTTGGTTTCTGTCAGTACTCGGGTACAGTGCAAAGGCTGTTACAAAGTGTGCTAAATAAGGTACCATAAATCTCACTGAGCTGTACTTAAACACAAGGATGGACTTTTTGTGGTTTGTATATTTAAATACTGTTCAAGCCTTATGTGTTTCTTACTTGGGGGACTTGAAGACATAGATTTTTAATGACCAAATATTGTTAGCAAGAAAGAACTGTAGAGCAGCCAGACAGTAGTTGACTTTTTCAAGTTTTCTCTTTCTTTCTTGGAACAATTGTAATATATATTTGAAGCTTTTGATGGTACCAGCTTATGTTTGAGCTAAGCATTTTATCCAGTGTGTAATATGGACTAGTTTTGTCTTCTTTTAGGAGCATTTCTTTATCATTATATTTCTAAACTTAAATTTTTCATTGAAGTCACAGGTCCCCACTCCTTGCCTGGTTATGGTGTGGTAAGTGTTAGTTTTCCATGAGAGTCAGTTTTCCACAAGTGCTTTTCTTCTGAAATTCTGGGACTTGGACTAAGATTTAAATGTATCTGATTGTGAAGTACATGGTACGATTATTTTATCACAAAGGTTTTAAAGTTGCCCTGCTTAAAGACACAAAGTAAAATCCAGGAGATCCAATTAAGGACTTTGATGAGATATTGTTGTAATATTTTGTAAATCCCTTCAAGTGTTGAGATGTTGCTAATCAGGTTAGTTGTGGGTTTTCAGGAGGCTAAAACTGGAGTGATTATGAAGAAGACGAATCGAGACCTGTGCCTTGCAAGCTTCTTTGTCATCATGTAGCTGAAAGCAGCAATGAGTTGTCAGAGCCGCCTTTCTGACTTCTATTTTGTGGACTATGACACGCTATCCCAGTACAGTTCCTGAAGTGCAGAGCAGATGCAGCACTAGTGCACTTGATGGTTTTGGTATTGGGCACATTAAGAATTTCCTTACACTGTATTTTCACACTCTGCCTCTTTTATGTTCTCTCTGGCTGTAGGGACCATCCTGTCACTGTTCCAACTGAAGTGTTCCTGTCATTGTCCTTACCTGTTTCAGTCAAAAGTGGGTGGGTTAGGGAAAAATACTTGCCCACATATTTTGAGCTAAGGTGGCTTGTTTTCACTGAAGTTAATTAGGGCTTAATCCCAGAAGCATCTCAGTTATCAGATTTAAGGTGTGGTAACTTTGGTAAGTGGGGATGAAAGTGGTTCTGATAATATTTGCCTCCAGAGTAGTTCTAATAACTCTTTTGACTGACAGTGCTTAATGCAGTGATTTGAATATGAAAAATGCTACTTAAGTGAAGGTGTCATGAGCTCATCTGGGTGGTGTATGACTGCAAATGAAATGGCAATTGACATTCTACAGATGTCATTATTTTCTTCCTGCTAGACTGTAAAATTGCTGTTTTGACAAGGCCAACTAGTTCTTTGAGAATCAGTGTACGAGCAGGCTGTGGTTTGAGAGCTCTGTTTTGATCTTTGCATGTTAACCTGAACCAGTAATAGTGTAAATGTGCTAGAAAATGGCATGGCTTCACTTCTTCAGCTTTTAAGAATGACAGCTATCATCCCTTGCCTTGTATTTCTCAAATGCAGAGTACACTTTTCTAGGGTGCATGAAAAGCCAAAATGCAAGGAAAACAGGCAGGAGAGTGTAACACACATTTTCATTCTAGTTTTCTCTTGTAGAATTTTATTTACTCTTTGCTGTTAATGGTAATGAGCTCTGTGTCTGAGTTTGCTAATATTTCCTCTGTCATTTGTCCTTTAGATGGTGCAGCTCAGCTGTCCTAAATCTAGTCAATGCATGGATAAATATACCTGAAAATCAAATTGTGTTAGTTGGCTGGCTGTTGTTTGCTAGGCAGTAATGACACAGTGATTTGGCATTTCTTGGAAAGAGTGTTCCACTAATGAATCTAGATCTGTACATTAATATTGGTAATTCTATTCAACCTTTGCTGTTTCTTTTAATTTGTGTTTCATGCCCTGTCCTGCAGTAGAGAACAATTGTATTCTTTTATCACCTCAGGTGAGGGCAAATGAAATTTCTTTCTTTTTTAGGTAGTTGGGTGTGAATTTTGGATACTTTGTTGCTGCTTTGAGGTGTTTCTGTTTTGTATATTTTAAAACCACTTTCTCAGTGATACTCAGCTCCTGCCATGGATTTTTCCAGCTGAGGCTCATCAGGTTTGCTTCCAGCTGTCTGCCTGGGCTGCAATCTTTATGTAAGCCGTTGCTAATTGACCATTAGTTGCATCTGGAGAAGTAATTGCTCTATTAACCATGTCTGGGCCGCTCCCCTGCGAGATCTGTATATCCCTGTACCCCTGTCTAAACATCCTGAAGCAGGTGCTTTACCTCTTCTAATGGACAACTCGTGTCTGGACATAATAGCTTAATTTTCATCTGCTTTTTGTGGTTTGCATTGTTGGAAAGTCCGTCTGGAGGGAGCAGAGGTGGCTGTTATGTAGGAAAGCAAACACAACAGTCGGTGGTCACCTCACTGGTACATTTGTTTTCCACACTGCTGGTTGTTGTGTGGTGAGTGCCATCATTAAGTGTAAAAGGCACATCCTTTTTTCCCTGATGTGCAGGTGTGTTCAGCTCTCTCTGTCTGCAGTGGGAGGTATTCAAGGAGAAAATTGCCATAACCTTGGGAGCTGGGGAGCAAAGCTTGATGTTTTATAATTGCTGATACGTGTTTAGTTCTAATCCTTCTGCAGAGTTGTTGCTTAAGCAAGACAGAATGTCTTCCTATTTCCAGTTACTGTTCATTAACAAGGAAATATTTTAGTCTAAATTTAGATGACCTCTGTTAAAAACAGAAGAAAACAGAAATGGATCCAAGTGCCTGATAGTGACTATTTGTATGCAGGGATATTAGACCAGGAGCATAGCCAGGCAATTAAATGTTCATGGAACTTACTCTGGATTTTGTGGTAACATAAAGCTGTTACAGAGAAGCCTTTGTGTGCATGAGAGCTGTGGCCATAAATTAGCCAAGAAGTTTTGTGCACTGAATGTTCTTTCTGTACTTAATATTTTGGTATTAGTTGAATCTCTTTGAAAACTTTTCAACTTGAACTTTAGCACAGATACCTAACTGAAGAACAGTTCTCTTTGCTTTGCAAGATGTTTTTTAAATGCATAGGCTTATTACTGTTTTATGTCTTATTCTGGGAAATAGTTACCATGACAAAGAAATATGAGTCCAGAGAAACTCTAATCATTATAAAAATCTTAGATAATTCATAGTTTTAGATATAGTCCAAGTTGGTTTGTATTACAGCTTCATTTTTCAGTATTATATTGGATAGTCTTGTTTGCATATGAGCACAGCATCAGTATTTTGTGTATCTTTGTAAATAATATTATAATCACTGATTTGGCACTTAGTAGATTCATAAGGAATTGTAGTTGCAGAGTGGAAGGAGAAAGAGAGAAACAGAGCTGTACATAAATGTGGTAAAATACATTGTTTTTCAACAGCTTTGGAAGTAATTGCAGATACTTCAGCTAACAGACTGAAATTCTGTGGAAAGACTGTTATCAGTGTTAAAAAAGTAAGGGGGGTTAAGTTGAATTAGGATTTGCTGTTTAAACCAGTTTTGAAAAAATTACAGAAGTAGACTTTGAATGGGAGACTAAATATTTGGTATAGATCTGCTTCCTTTGAAGACAGTGTGGAGATGCTGTGCTTGGATGCACTGCCTGTTGTGGTGTCTCCCTGGATTTTAGGGCTGGATGGGAATGCTCTTGGGGTAACTGAATTGTTGTCAGTGTACTTGGCCTGTCGGGCACCTCAAAGCCTTTGCCTTGATTGGTGCAGGAGGCAGTAAATGACAGCAGCTGTTTGCTGAGTAGGGTAAGGGAAGCTCTGGAGTAGCTTAACAGCCCAGGGACAGTGGCACCCACTGAGTTCAGCCTTAGTTTCAGAATTTGGGCATATGCTTTGCTATGTTTTAAGATTTCACTATTAAGGGGAGTATCTAACTTGTGTTTTCTTACAGTTGCAATGTGTTTCCAAGTATTGCTCTTAAATCTGTGAAATACTTCAAAATTAAATCAGAATTTGTTCTGTTTTTTAAGAAATCCTGCTGTGTTTCTGATATTCTGTAAAAACAGTATTTTTCCAGCTTGTTCTGATCATAATTCTGTTCTAAAGATTTTTTTTTCATTTTTCAAAGCCTGAACAAAATTTAAGAGTAATGGAAATTCAGACTTGTTTCTTTTATAACTATCTAAGCTCAAATTCAGAGCTTTTTTTCATTATCAGCACTGTTCTTGTCTATAATTCAAGTTACGTGCATTCATTTGGGTGCAGGCAGATAAATTATTTTGACAGTGGTGTGCTATTTCTCAAGAGATGCATAGGGGTCCCATTATTTGTAACATGAGAATTATTCATGTTGGTGTAGCATTGATAATTCATCATTTGGGAAGGAAAAGTGTGGCAGTATTTTAAGGGGTTGTGGAGTGAAGGTGGTTCAGGGGTGATAGAAAAGCCAAGTGCACATTGCTATAAACAATGAACTTCCCTTTTGTAGCACTGTTAAAAAAACACAAACCAACATCTTAGTGCCCTTGTGATCCACATATAAATATTGAATATTTATCACCTAATGGGGAAAAAACAGCTCGTTCAAGTAATAGTCTAAATATACACACATGGTTGCACTGGCACACATAAGTGATACTAACAGCACTAGGGAGACAGCACAGTTATTTAAGCCATAGTTCTGTTTGTTCAGTGTGTTTTTTGAGGTTGGTTGAACTACGTGTTGTTACTCTGCTGTGCTTGTTTAGTTTTGTCTTTTCATTTTTGGGGGGAAAAAATTAAAATGCCAAGATCGCGTTAAGAAAGCCAGAGCTGTCAAAGGGTCAAGACTTGCATGGGGGGTCGTGGGCAGTAAGAAGAACTTGCCCTCCTCCATCAGTGACAGGCTGGACAAAGCTGAATGGGTGACAGCAGAGAAGGCTGGGATTGTGTTCTTCCCCCTGGCATTCACAGGCAGGTCTCACAGGTTGGTGTGCTTAGAGTAAGAAGAGCTGCCAGCAGCAGAGGAGGATTGGAGTCAGGGATTACTTGAGAGGGTTCTGCTTGTTCCATGGGACCACACGGGCTGCTTTCCCAAGGCTGCTGAGAGTCCTTGACGGGCCACTCTCTGCCCTCTGTGCAAGGCCATGGATATACAACTAATGGGAGGTGCTGGAGAAATGCTGCAGCCATAGTTAGGAAAGGGGAGACACCACGAATGGAGAAACAACTTGTTTGTGTTTTGCATGTGGTGTGAAATGTAGTCAGACTCACCCGAGGGAGGCCGGGCTTTAGGGATACTCATAACATACACTGAGTGTAAAGTCAGATTGGACAGATTCAATGGAATGTAATAAAAATGCCCATATTTTATTTACTTCTGATTGAGCAATGGCATCACTTTTGTGTTCACTCTTGTCAAGGTCTTGGATCCAGAGCAAAATCACAGTTTCACTGATCACTACTTAAATGTAGCCTTTGACCTGTCCCAAGTCCTGTTCATTGCTACAGCCAACACTACAGCCACAATCCCACCTGCTCTGCTGGACAGAATGGAAGTTATCCAAGTGCCAGGTAACCTGCAGTGTTTTCACTGAAGTGGCTATTGCATATCCTTAAACAAGTTTGGGGTGTTTTTCCTGAAATGAAGGGCAGTTCCTTACGGAAGGCCTGCCAGAAATCTGGAGTGCATGGCCAGAGTCATTAAAAGGGTTTAGGCAGGGTGGCTCTGTCATGAGGATGACACTGAGGAAAATGCAGGTCAGATCTGTGGTGATACACTGGTACACTCTGTAATGATATTTTCATTCATTGATTTGTTTCTATTCCAATTGTCTGTTGGCTGATGCATCTTCTTAAGATTCCAGTGAAGAAAGGGGTCTTTGAAACATTAAAATTCTGTTCCTGGTCACATGAAGTTATGAATAACCACAGAAGGTCATACCAACAGCCTTTTAAATTATAGCTGGGGCTGTTTTTTTGGTAAATTCAGTCAGGTAGAATTATAAAAGGTAAGAAATTTGATTATATTGTAGTGTATAACCAAAAACTAATAAATATGTTCTTTTGCTTTGAAGGATACACACAAGAAGAAAAAATTGAAATTGCACATAGACACTTGATTCCCAAACAGCTTGAACAACATGGCCTGACTCCACAGCAAATACAGATTCCCCAGGTAACCACTTTGGACATAATTACCAGGTACGTCTGTTCATTGCTTTCAGTTTAAATAACTTCTTTTTTTACAAGTAGTAAATCAATTTATAGAGTGACAACACAAAACATATCTTAAGATCTATTGTCCTTAATAGCTTCACAAGTTCACCAGTTGGCAAATTCTGGCATGGCTCTTTCTTTAGCTCTGCCTTGCTCTGCTGTGTAAAGTGAATCATTGTCCCTTCTGTAGGAAATTCCTTGCTCTTGCTCTCCGAGTGTGGCCACAATTGGTTGTGTCTCCACCAGGCCCTGGGAATAACCGGGAGCACTTGAGGCCTGTGTTGCTCAGTGTGTGACGCCACGGCCTTGGCAGCAGACAATATTTATTTTAAAGAACAAAGTTATATTTCTATCATTTTCATTAAACAAATGGAAATTACCTTTTCTGTGTGACTTGATGGACCACATTTGTTTACAGTTTGGAATTAGGCTAAAAATATTAAAATGTTTGTTTTTAAAGTAGCTTGTATTAATTGGCACTATTTTTTTTTGGTTGGACATGAGAGCAAATATATTGATCAGAACATCTTTTGAACTTGAAACTAGCTCATTTCCAATGGAAAAAGTATGAAGATTCAGTGAATTGAAGTATTTTATGACCAGTAACAGCATTTTGGATGCTTGGTTTAATGTTATTGTCTGGTGCCTCTTTTTAATTCATAGACTATAAGAAAAAAGTGCTTTTACAGTCAGTTCCTCATCTTTCAGTGAACTACATATTTTAAATTTTAAAATAGTTCTTCCTTTTAATGATTGTCCTCAGTGCTATTGGAGCACTGTTTAGCATTTCATAAGGGTTTGACACCAGGGTTAGTCATGTCTTCTTCCCACTCAGTGGTTTGTCTTTCTCTGCAATTTTATCAGCAACCACAATGATTTGGATGAAAACAAATGGTCTGAGGTTTCCCTGCCTTTCCCATCTCATTTTTTTGGGATGTGCTTTTATTAAGAAGGTGTTTGCACTCAGAGCTCTCTCCAGAGCACACCCAGCACTAAGGCCCCTGTCTCTGCCCAGGTACACGCGGGAGGCCGGAGTGCGCGCCCTGGACCGCAAGCTGGGAGCCATTTGCAGGGCTGTGGCTGTCAAAGTGGCAGAGGGACAGCACAAAGAAACAAAGCCAGAGCGTGCTGAAGTGGGGGAAGGAGAAGGTGTGTATGTTTGCATGCTTCATTAAAAAGGAAACTTCTGACATAGTCACTAATTCAGCAACTTTTTCTCCTTTTTTATGCTTCTTTAAGGGCTGTTTTCAAAAGCTTCGCAGACAGTGTGACATTATTGTGATGCACAGTCCAAGTGGTACTTGGGACATGATTTCAGTCTGCCAAGTTGGTAATTGAGGAGTATAATGGATCTGTTTCATGTCTTAGGGATGCAATTATGATTTGTGTTTATTTTTGCTTTTTAATGCAAGTCTCTCACTTTCTTTAATAAAACCTTAGCATGGCTTTAGTTATTTTATTTAAAAAGGTTCTTTAACTGTGCTGTGCATGCTCTGCTGGCTCAGAACTCAATCCCGTTATGCTCTGAAATAATTGTCTGCTTGAAGAGCTTTGAAATTAGAAAGGTTTGGAGGGTCTTTTTATATGCCTTTTAAGACCAGACTTAATTGAGATCTCTTGGAGCTTTGGTAACTTCTGAGCACCAGTAAGTCTGTTCTTGTTTCCCATGTATACAGACAGTAGTGTTTTACCATTCCCAATGACCCAACAAGACTGAATGAAAACTAAAAATTCTCAAGCAGCAAAAATACCCAGGTAACTGCTTCACCAGTAAAGGCAGAGCTCTTTCTAGTCTTGAAGAGGGGAAGGAGGAAGCCAGGCCTATAATCCATCATGTGCAACAAGCAACTGGTGACTGTTCCCTTTTTCATCCCTGCATTAGTGTTCTCTTTTATGAAAATGAACATCCAAACTGTGTCTGGTGAAAGATCCCATGGAGAGTGTAGGTGGTGGTGCTTTTGTTCCAGCCAGTTTCTGGTGCAGGATGTCACTGTACACTGCAGTTTTCTGCTGGAGCTCCAGAGTGCTCCTGGCAGCACTGGGTGTCTGCAGGAGCTCAGTGTGAGGGAGGTGTGAAACTGAAAGGACTTCTGAAATGTGGGTAGCCCTTAGTCTATTCAAATCTAGCAAGTAGAGTGTTGGGTGTTCCATTTGTTTGTTTTTTAAAGACTGAAATGAGTTCAGGTGAGACTTTCAGAGGAGGAATTTTGCCAGTCTGTCAGAGAACAGCTGTGTGTCAGAGGACCCTGGAAAGCCAAAACTGCAGAGTGGCTGGTTACTTTTGCTCCAGGATATTCACAGACTTAAAATACTAAACAGGGCCCTATTGGTGTGATGTTGTGAAATACTTCCCAGTTTAGTTGATGTGGAAAAACCCGGTGAGTTCTGACATCTGTACAGCAGGAATGGTTCTGGTCTGGGTTAGAGGAGGACAAATAAGGAGACCCATTATCTGTTCCTTTCAAACAAGGCAGTGTACATGTGTCTGAATGGTGCCCACCCCTTTCAGAGAGTAAAGCCAAGGGGAGGCAGCATAATCAGTATTTGTGCAAGCAGTGGTATTAATTAGAGGGTATTTGAAGGGAAGTTTTATACACAGTAAAAACTTAATGTAATTTGCCTCTGAAAATCTGTTTCTTGATGGTCTTTCAGCTTTACCTTGGCTTTTTTCTCTAGCTCAGTGTTTCCCATCTAAAAATTGAATCTACTTTTTACCTTGTTGAGTTGTGTAAGATCATCACCATGTCTGGGGAAGCTCTAATACCAGAAGATTGAATTGGGCTGTGTTTGCTTAAGTGGATTCAGATCAGTTTTTTCTGAATGTTTGGCTTAATGACAGTGAACTCTCAGCATAGCAGTGGCTGTGAATTTGTGAAGGATACTGTGGTTTAAATCACCCCACCTACATTAAAAGGAAGAGCCTTTAAGACATTTATTAATGCTTTCCATTTATATTATGTGCACCTTCTCTCCTGTGTGATGGACTTTTCTGAAGACAAACACTGAGTGTGTTGATGCTTCTGGGATAGCTGGACTTGCTCTTGAACCCAGAGGCTGAGCCTTTGGGTGGTGGCCGGGCTCACAAACACCAGGCAATATCAGGGGTCTTTGCTACTGTCACTTTTTGGTAGCAATTTTGACAAGTTGTATTTTTAAAGTACTTTGCATTGAAGGGCAGCTGTGTCTAAAATGTGCTTCAGAGTCTGTTGCAATTGTGGAATAAAAAGAAATGTCATTCTGCTCTTCAAGCCTTCTGATAAAATAAATGAAAAGTATGTTCAGAACACAGCTCATGGCACTAAAGAGAAGAAACACTTTATTATTAAGGCAAATAACAAAAAGGAACTGTATTAGATCTCTTAACCTAGCAAGAGGGGTATTTACCATGTTAAAATTAGCACCGTGCTTGCAACTTGGGTATTTACACTGTTAAAATTATACACTGTTAAAATTAGTACTGGACTTGCAGTTTACCAAAGCTCAATGAAAATAGCAAGCTAAGTGCTTCAAAAGAGGGCAGAATGCTGGTGCTTTTGGTTGGCAGAGTTTGGAGTTAGCCCAGAAGAAATGAGGAGTGAAGAGCTGCCTTTGTACTTCTGGAGTGGGAGCTGTCGATAAGAAAAAGCTGTATGAATAAAAGGGAGTCTGAGGGACAGGTGGCTCTGGGGTTTAACTTGGCATTATGAAGACTTGTATAGAATGGTGCAGTCTGCAGAGTCTGCTTTGTTTTGTGCTTAGACCCTGCTGTATTTTTAGTAGTCTGTGTCACTTGCTCGGAGTATATGACAGTGGGACCCTTTTTAAAAATAGTTTAGTTTAGTTTTCATTTTATCTGTTGGAAACAACCAAGTATTCAAAACAAAGCTTGTAAATATCTCCAAATAGTTGCAAGTAGATGAAAGTAATGGGATTTTTAGCCTAAATTTATTTCTTTGGCATTTTTCTCCTCTTGATTAGTGGACATTTATGCAGTTGTGCATCATGAAGATGAATTTTTATTTCATATAATTTTTATTTCATCTAATGAATGACTCCAGAAGAATAGTTAATCAAGTTGTTGTCTCTTAATAGTTTCATTTAGAGCTGTTTCTTGAATTGTTTTTCTTTATCTGTATAGAAAGACCTATAATTGATTTTTGCTTTACACATTTGTCAGTTACTGCTGTGGGATTGAGAATCTACAGTAGTGCATTGATACATCCTGAGCTGTGACTGGGAGAGGGAGGCCATTGGCTTGCCTTGTGTTCTAAAGCATGATTTGTATCTGAGTCGTAGCATATCCAGATAGTAACGTGGTGCCTTTGTGTTCAGTCACCTGAGTGCCTTGTGGGTTGGGGTAAAGCTCAACAACCTTTCC
>JAOXXN010000162.1:13506512-13527407 GCA_026770055.1 Myrmophylax atrothorax | reverse complement strand
ACCAGCCTTGTTGCTCTTCTCTGGACCCGCTGCAGCCCCTCAATATCTTTCCTGAGCTGAGGGGCCCAGAACTGAACAAAATAGTCAAAGTGTGGCCTCACCAACTTCTTAACATGTTATTGCAACACACACTTCCTTAGGAGTGCTAATGGAAAAAAACACTTGTTCAGAAGAATTTAAGCTCCAGAACATGGGAATTTCTTGTTGCAGAACTATTCTTGTTGTTGGGCATCCTACACATTGAGACAGCAGGGAAATCTACTGTACAGCAATAAAATCAATCATCTCTGTATGGTTTCTAAACTTCACTATTCAGGGACAAATCTCAAACAAAGAGACTCCAATAGTTTCAACAAACATGTCTGTCCCTTTAGTCTTTGCATGACAGACAATAATTTTCACAATCAATAAATTTCACCCATGAGCTTACAACAAATAGTCCTTAGAAGTGCATTACAATGGGAAGTCCTGGGATGTGACCTATCCTAGGAACTGACCAAAGCAGAATCTTCTCCAGCTGCACATCAAAGCAGCTCTAAAACTGCTTTTAACAAGGAATTAAGAGTTCATTCAGAAAATCCAACCATTTCACCCTCTCAAATTTCTTCTCTTTGTTGACTGTAGAGTTCCTACAGTGCTGCATCCAAAGTTTTGGGGGTTTCTTGTGGGGTTTTTTTTGAGGCAGAGATAAATTTCAGCATATTCCTAGAAAACAGGAAAGAACTTCTTGATTCCAACTGCTAAATCTGCCATCCCTCCTCAGTTCCAATTTTTGGACAATTTAGCTTCCTTTTACAGACTGATTCCTCTTAAATTGTTTTATTCCACTATTCAGGTTCAAATTTTCGAATTGTGCATTGTGTTTTTCAGAGTTGCACATCTCATTTTTTCTCCTTGGTTGTGAAGTCCATTAAGAAACTACTTTAATCCATGTCCACTTTAACTTTTTTCCTCCATTTTAAAGTGGTGTTTAGCAAAACCTCTCAGTTTTACTGCCACCTTCCTGATTGCTGTCTATCAATTAGATACTGAAAAGCAAAAGGGTTTCTGGATTTTCTATCAAGGAGAAAGTATCCCTCGGGAATGAAAAACAACCCATGGCTACTGCATCTGCTGAATTCTAATGGAAATGAATTTAATCTAGTTACAGGATAGACACTGGGCCTTATTAGTGCCAGAGGCCTTCTGAACTGTGTACATGCTTATCATAAATCCTCACAAACTGTTTTAAATTTCATTTATCTTTGTAGCTTGCTAGTTCTGTAACTTTGTTATAACATGGTGCTTAATGAAACCATAACAAACCCCTTCTTACCATGCAAAACTTTTTCCAGCATCTTTTTATACAGTATAAACTGCGACACCAACACAAAGAGAGACTGGGTGGTGGGGGGATGTCTGTGTCAGTTCTGCTAAAGGGTCACAGCAGCCTAAGCTTGCATGTGCCTGATCTGTACCAAGATTGCAAATATTGTCCCCAAAACCCACTTATCTCCAAGAGGATGGTGACAAGACCATATCCTAGCAGGGAGATAAATCTCTACACATCATCAATACAAAATAGCAGAGAGGTTATTGATTACAATCTCTTGTGCCAATGGGGAAAAACCAACCAGTTCTCGCTCTGGGTGAGACCCTTTTCTAAGCCATTCCCAGTATCTGATGCTTTTTGTAACTGCAGTTGCAATGACATCAAGATGTAAATATTGTGATCTGACTTAAGACATCTAAAACACCATACAGGTAACAAATTCCAGCCAGTGGGCTAAGAAATGCTGCTTTCTCTGCCTTTTGGATTAGTTGCTGTATGCATGGGGGTTTTTGTTCACCAGCAGAGACTGGCTTAGAGCAAGTGCTGTAACTACATGTTATTACTCATACAGACAAGTTACAAGGGTAATTTAAAAAAAAAATTGCTCTTTTGGAGATCTGACAGATGTTATTTCCTACATCAAAAGGATTCTATTATCTACAACATAAACTATGCATTACACTATGTTAGCAGTCTACAGAGATTCACCTAGACAAGCATGACCTGGGAATACTCTGATACATCTCCTTTTGCACTTATTTAACACAAACATTACCAATCTTCCATATTCTAGGCTACTCTAAATTCAGACAACTAACTAGAAAAGCAAAATGGGACCTGAAATCCTGTGTCTCTATTCCCATCAGCAGATTCTGCGTATTGTGCGGGGAGATCGAACAGCCACTGCACTTCCCAAATTGCCATTTTTGTCCTCATGTGTGCTTAAAAACAAAAGACTGACATGACACTCTATCCTTACAGTACATACAAGAGGACTATGAAAAATCCAGCTCTTCCTGGCTGTAATTAATGGAGCAATTCTCCTGAACAAGCTGCACATCAGAATGCTGAGGGACATTCCTTCTGATGTCCCAGCTTACCTCCGAGCAAGACCCCTGGCTAAAGGGTTAAACTCAGCCCACACACAGGTTTTGTGATGGGAGACCCAATTCAGTGTTATCTCTATACAAACTGCAAGTGACCTCTGCAAATTGCAGGACACGAAAGTGTGTTAGGTAAAGATGTGTAACTGGATTTTCAGATGTCTTTGATCACAGATCCCTTTAGACAGTCTTAACAGTGGCAATTCCAGCTCTGCACCAGCCTAAATGACACAGGTAATGCTTTGTTTATTAAATGCACCATGCCCAGGTATCCTAATCATATGCCAGGGCTTCAGTATGCCAGTTGTCCAATGGATATAAAGTTAGGAGGACACTTCTTGTCCCACACATTTTTGTAGAAGATGGGAGAGAGAAAAAGGAACATAGACAAAAGAAAGGGGCAAGACAAAAAAGCAATATAGGAAGTAGTACAGTATGTTGACATCCTGATTATTTATCCTTTGTTTAGTACCAGAATATGTTCATTTACTAAGAAGCAGATACAGAATCTTAAAACATGGCATTCTTTGGCTTTTTTTCTTTTTTTTTTTTTTATTTTTTTCCCTGCCTTGCTGTATTTGTTGAGAAGTACTGAGTTATAGTACTGAGAATCAATCCTCAAAGTAGTTTTTGAAAACATTTCCCATTTGCCAGCTAAAATTTTTAGCAGAAGAATCCCCTGGCATCACCACTGGCTGACACACAGATTCACTTACACACATTCCATTTTACATGACGTGCCCCCATCAGCCATATAACATTACTTACAGAGAAACCTTACTGGGGTTTCTGCACTGTTTTTATGTCAGACAAGGCTTCTGTTTTCTCTGGGTCCTACCAGTTCTTTGTTACTTTATATCCAGAGTCACAGGAGAGCATCTGCTGCCTTCAGTGTATTCCTCTGCTGGCTGTAAGGAGTAATTTTCATGGTTGGTATATGAAAGAGCTTCATTAGGAGAGATCATTTTGGCCAGAAGATCTCTCTCTGATTTGGAAAATATGAGTTATTTTTTCTGTTGTATCTCTGGCCTCGTGGAGAAACTGTGTAAGACCTTCCCCATTTACTGGAAGTCTGGGCTGTGTTTCATCTTCCAAAGAAGCAAATCTTCATCTGCTTCTGCTTGAACAGAGTTACACACATGAACTTACACTGGACTGTTTCCAGCCTGTAAAAGGCCCTGAAATTCCCATGATATAAGAACTCTGTGAATGGCAGGAAAGGTCTGTACCCTGTTTGTGCCTGTCTGTACTGCCCATACACCAAACAAGCACCTGCCTTGGGGGCCAAGCATGAAGAGCTGAGCTGTAGCCAAATGGCTTTCCCAGACTAATGAATACAATGCACTTAAAATTAATATTTTTGTCCCTCTGATGATGGTGCATTGGTACAAAATAAGCTGTATGGATACTCTGCCTGCTGCTTAGAGTTTCATGGAGAGAATGGAAACTGCTGTCATCATTCTTCTGTACGTATCTGCCAACATTCTGAGCTATAATTAATGAAACACCCCCCATATGTTTCCATAGCTGGTAGAAGAGAGATGGAAGTGTTAAGCTGTTTTACAATTTTCCTCAGTAGTTTTGGGCATTAACCCTGTTGGTTTTCCATCAACACAGGTGCAATTTGTCAGGCATCAGATCTTCAGGGAACTCCCCTGGTACTTGTTGATAGTCCTCAGGAAAAGTTCTATTGTATTATATTCCTGTAGTGAAACCTGAGTAAGATAATTGCTTTAAACCTTTTCCATTTTCAGGAGAATTTCTACCAAAGCCTGTGTTAGGATCTCCACAGCTTTGGTGATTTGAGCCCAACAGGCAGACTAATTGCTCAAGTCTTTGAATCTCTCAACTGGAAAGAGATTGCTACCTGTAATTTAATTTATAAGCTGTGCACGTACCCTTAATTCTCTACAGAAATGATGTAAAGAATAAGAAGAGGAAGAATGTATCTTGCAGCCATACATTCAAGTGGCTATGAATTAACTCCCTCAGTTACTGCATAATCCATAATATTTTTCTTCTCTTTTCCTCTCTGTTTTGCTGAAAAGCCTGACTAAGACAAAAGGGAAGCAGGGATAACTTGTAAAGAAACAGAAATGACCACTGACACATTCAGCAGGGATTCAAACCCACCTTCAACATCCAGGTCTTCACTTCACCTGATTAATCTTTATCTGGAGATTTTGCAGGCAAGTTTGGAGAAGAGTGTATGAGAATCTACCAAGTCAGAAGGAACTTTCTAAGCTAGAGCAAGACACGGTCCAGGATAGAGTAAGAGTGTGTCTGTGTGGTCTGAGACTTCTGTTCAAGGTGATGCCAATCTGCATTAGGCTCAGCACTTGAGAAACACAGAGCAGTGACAGCATCTGCACCTCTTGCCTAGAGCGTAATTTAAATAGGAAAGTAATACTCTTAAAAACACAACCGAAGAACTTACAAATTATTAAATAATGTTTTCGACTCCATATAACCTGAATGCACTCTCCTTTCCAGTGACCACAATCTAATTTTATCCACAGGAAGATCTGAAATAATTTAATTATTAGAGAGGTAAAATATACTGCACATTTTAGATTAATCACGAGGGATGGAGGGAATGTTTTCACACAGCTCACACAGGAAGGTGAGATTATGGTAAATGTAACCAATTCCCACTCTGTTGAATACTGTTCTCCAGTTTAACAGATCCAGTTTTCTGGCTACATTGTGGAACAATAGAACAGCTCCCAACACAAATTAGTAACTCCTTGGGTTATGTTTCAAAGAACATGTTTGTCATACTCACAATTCCTCCCACACACGATGGCCATAACATAAATCTTTAAGTGTAAGTCCAAGTTTGCACGTACAGGAACAAAAGGCATACCCTGTTAAGCTTCAAGGGAATGTGGGAGCAGCATCTATCATGACAGAGACTTTGTGAGCATTTTTTTACTTGCTATTCTCTTATTTTAACTCTCTGCCTTGATTTGTTATAATCATCATCCTTCTCTCTCTGTCCTTCTGTCACTACTCAAGTGATAAGTGAACAGCCTCATATCCTGTAATTAATATATCGCTCTGGAGTGGAAATTTATAAGATTGTCAGTGTTTGTATTAGAATTCATAGTACAAAAAATGCCTGCACATGAACTTTGCCCATTTCTCATCAAAACCTCTGAATCACTTCTCATAATTCTGACTTTCCCCCAAAGTACAACTTGTATTTCTCCAGTCTTTTTCCAGTATTCTGGAAGGGGGCAGGGGTGTCCAGGGTTCAGAGGGTAAGCCAGGAGAGATTCCAGTGTGCTGTGCAGGAACACCCAATCTCACAGCATCACACAGAGCACAGAGATTCAGCTGTGTTAGGATACAGGTAACCTTTCCCATTGTTTCCCACAGAAAGTACAAGTGTTTGTGGAAACTAAATGTAAGTATCCAAAGCATATTTCTTCATTTTACATATCAGACTGAAGAATATTTCAATAATAACAATAAAAATGATTCAGATAAAAGGTAATTTATTTTTAACATGTATTTCATGTGCTTGGACACGATCTGGGAAACTAAGCATAATAAAAGTTCTAAATATGTTTATTTACACAGTGATATGATGCCAACAACTGTTGGATATGAAGGCCAGAAGTCAAGTTCCAATCTTCTGAGTCAAATCCACAATAGAAAACAATGTCACCACTTCACATTTTCTGGAAACTGTCTGTCATTTTTGTTACCCATTTGTCAGCACTCCATCAAGCCTCTGCCACACCAGAATGAACCCTTAGCTACCTCAGATTATTCCCTATTATTTATGTAAGATCTTGCACTATTTGGCAAGATATTTTTGAAACCTCATTAGCAAAGATGACATCATTAGTGAAGATTTAGCCCTGGCAAGGCTAAGTCCATTAAGAAAGAAAGGCTGAGTTCTTATATTATATAGTAATTTGCAAGTTATATTAGCTGTACTTCCACACTTAGTACAACTGTGTTTATATCACATATTTAGCTGGTATGAGGAGAAAACACGATTACCAACAAACACTTGCCTGTGAGCAGTGACATCAACCACATCCAGCCTCTGGAGTTGACTGGAATTTAAGCACTTGTGGCATCTGATCACTCTCTGTCACAAATGCAGTAAGAAAAACCCCACTGTCATCACTTGGGTAGAAACTGGATAGTGGTGTGAGAGCTGACAACCTGAGCAGCAGCTGAGAAAGGGCACAAACCCATAAAGCTCATTTAACTGCAAAGACAAGCAGAGTAAATATCAGATCCTAATCCAGGTTATTCCACCATCAAGACATTGTA
The DNA here is from genome assembly GCA_026770055.1 of Myrmophylax atrothorax. Lineage (NCBI taxonomy): Eukaryota > Metazoa > Chordata > Aves > Passeriformes > Thamnophilidae > Myrmophylax > Myrmophylax atrothorax. The sequence continues at coordinate 13,520,699 of JAOXXN010000162.1, read as the reverse complement.
TTGTGAGTCAGGAGTTAAGAAGAGCACTGATGTTTATTGATCTGCATATTAAATGCTTTCTAGCAACTATGAAAACAATCTAAGATATAAGCTAGTGATGAGGTCGAGCATAAAATGCTTCTTAAGAAAATACACCCAATATATTCTGCTCACTGCCCCAGCTGCAGGCAGCTGTATAATGTGACACACATGGGGTAAAAATGAGAACCATGAAAATGTCTGCTGTCTTTAACGCACTGCACCTCTGCAGTCCATTGCAGAGGAGGCTTAAAGCCTAGAGTTTACTTAGATTTACTTTTCAGAGCTTCTAGGAGCTCCTAAGAGGACCTCCAGATGTTGTCAGAACACCTTTAATTTATCATGGAATGCATAAGGCAACTGTGCTTCAGTTGCTGCTAAATGTTTTCCACTGTTCCTGCCCTGCTGGCACTGCAGTCCCCTCACAGAACCTGAGCTCATCTTCACCCATGTGAGGGGCCAGCAGAGATAAATACACAGGCTGCTTTAATTTCTTTATAGTCAGCTTGGGAAAAAGGTCAGTATGCAGAGCATGGGTGGGTCAAAGCCCACTGGCACAGCAATGCTGTAGAGGGGCACAGGGACAGGGGTTTGCACAGGAAGGTGCAATTCCAGTTCATGTGTCAGGGAAAGGTCACACACAGCAGACTATGTCCCTACCATTGGTTTGCCTGACCCCAAGAAAGAAACTGGCTAAAAGATGGTAGAATTTACGGATCTCCCTTTAATTCTTATTTTGCAGAGCTGCAGACTATGGCCCTCTCTAGTATACACATTTATTCATATTTCCTCTTGAACTCACACATTCAGGAGGGAGATTCCAAAGGAAGGCCTTCCAAATAGTGTTCCATGTCAACTTGTGACCCTGAAGCAAACCAGCCCACATGCCAGTACCTTCCAAGGGTGACATATCTATTCCCCTGATATATGAGCACCTTGAACTCCATGCCATGCAGTCGAGATTGCAGGGATGAGTAGATCATGATGCAACTCTGCTGATTTACCAGGATTGCATAGAGGGGCATTTGGTTTATGGAACTCAGTGATGTTTTCATCTCTGTTTTGAAAGTGTACTGAAGAAAGACAACCCCCCCAAGACTGCCTGATTAGCTCCATGTCTTTTTCCCCCACTGCCAGTACTCTGACAGATGTTAGTTTTAAACCCCAAAAACCTGCAGCATGCCACGTAAGTACTATCCCTTCAAAGGGATATGGAACTCTCATGCCATTTTCTACATAGCTGCTATACCCTGAAATGATGACCCTTTGCTCCTCCTCCTTCTATTTCTACCCTCATTCTGACTTCTTAACTTCCATGGACAAGAACAGTGTCTCATGACAGTACAGGTGTTAGAATCTAGCCTTTTATATACAGAGCCCACATGTATTATATCAATACACAATAAAATCATCTCCTGAGGAGTTCAGTAGCACGCTTGCAGCCTCACCAGGTCAGTGAACAGGTAGGAAAACAGCATTTCTCCCACAGTGAAAATGTCCCTGCTATGCATAAACAGACATTCTTCCAAGAGCCACTCAGTTTTCTTCTGACAAACGGTAGGATTTGCTGATTCTCCAGAGGGCTTAAACAGGTACTGTTACTGTCCTAAACTTTCCCTACCACCAAGTGGTAGAAGAGATGGAGAAAATTATTATACCAGAGAAGAATTAAAAGCAGTGATTTATAGAAAGAGTGAGCCATTAATCTTTCATTTCAGAAAGCAATAGCTGTAATGGCATAGACTCTTGCAAAAGGTTTTTCCCTCTAGTAGGAGTTGCAAACATACTCCAGTCAATGGGGAAGGACTATCAGTATCCCAGCTTTGCTTCTCACAGCAGTATTGGAAGCAACTGAGTTTGACTGGACAGTGGATAAAACCAGGAGCACAGGGATCAGAATGTAGAATCTTATTTCCCTTATATTCACTTTATTTTTTTGAATTAAGTCCCTGCAGCAGTAGCAGTTAAAAACACTGTTCAGATTGCATTAATGAAAGAATTGCATATGTGCACATTTATACTTCTGAGCAATTTTCATTGGGTAATGTGAAGCAGCTGAAAGGAGGAATTTCTGTGTGAGGCACACATTCCTGTCATTAGTGGTTCAAAACTCAAATCTCATTGGGGCTTTCCTCTGCTGAATTCAAACCACTGGCACTGATGACCCCACTGTTCCTCACCATGGACCAAAAGTCACACACAAATAGGGTTTTAACATGCTCTGTTGCCCAGGGCAAACCCTTTGCAAAAGCATTATGGTATTAGCCTGTCAATTGTTCCTGCATTATTTGTCCAATTTCTATGAAAGCTGCACGAGTACAGAGAAGAGAGAGGACAAGGAAGTGTGACCAGAGCTGGTACATCTGGAGCCCCCCATCTTCAGGGAAACTATAAAAATAATTAAGCTTTCATATAAAAACACATACTGCTCTATTCTTGTGGTAAAACCAGCATCAAGTGTAGCAGCTTTGCTCAGTCAGAGAAACACAGAACAGCTCAGGTCAAGTGCCCTGCTCCAGGCAGGTGCAATTGGATCTGGTGGAACAGGGCTTTGTCCTGTCCAGTTCTCCAAGGACAAAGATCCCACAACTGCTCCATCCTGTGGTCCAGTGTTTGATCACCCTCACAGTGAACACGTTTCTCTTCCTACATAACTGAAGTTTACTGTGTTCCAGTTTACATGCTTAAGTCTCTCATCCTATGGCTCTGCAGTCCTTGGGAAATCACCCTCTATCTTTTCTGGACCTTCCATTAAACAGATGTGGACAGCAACAAAGTTTCCCCTTCACCTTTTCTCCAGGCTCAACCAACCAAGTTCTCTCAGCCTCCCTTTTTGTATCATGTTATCTTAGTGGCTTGTGCTGAATAACTCCAATACAAAAATGTCTTTCCGGTAGTAGAGAGCCATTAATAAGTTTCTAGTCCTCCTGTACCAGGCAGATGCAGCTCAGTTAAATAATTGTAAAGGTTTGAAATTCTTTCAAAAGCAGCAGTAGAATATTTTACAAGTGGATCATAAACTCTCATACTTTTGCATTTATCTTCTCCATCTTGCACAAAGCTTTTCCACACCACAATATATATGATTTAATGTATATCAATACAGAAGGCGTCAAACTTCTGTTTTCTAAAGTTTTCTGCTGGAATTAGGAACTGGAAACTAGGACACTTCCTGCGTAAGCTTTACCTTCACTCACAGCACAAAGAAATATTAACAAGGACACTGGGACTTTGAAAAGTGTCACAGCTTTGCTGTCCTAGATTTAAAAAGGAAATGGCAATGCAGTGTCTGCTGCATCAAGACTGACTCCTGGGAGCCAGAGGGAAAGCAGATGAAAAGCAACATTTTTTTTTTTTCTAATGACAGCACATGTTTCTAAATTTAAACCTCCAAACAGAGATCTTGCAAAGATCTTAAAGTGATACCTTAACCCACTTTAAGAAACAACGATTTTTTTTTTTATCCAAGTGCTATTCATATATAGGAAAACAGCAGCACTGGGATTGCATCACCTCAAAAATACATGAGGACAATCAAGGATTCTGTGCTTCAGAAAGAAAGGTGGTGCAAACATCAGCCTTGTGTGGGTTAATATTGACAAAAGCCAAATGAACCCAACTTTCTGTGGCTCCAGCAAACCTGGCAAAGCAGAGCTCCAGCAGGGCACGAGCAGAGGCAGCCACAGCCTCACGGGGGAATTGTGCTGGAACAAGCAGTGCCTCCTCCCAAGAAACGCTGCCCAGAGCCCTCCAGAACCTGCACCTGCACCTGCCCAACACCAGCATGTGCCTCAGACCAGCAGAGCCTCCCATTTGCCCCAGCTGCTTTTCTGCAGCACTCAGGGTCTCCACAGCTCCAGCAGACAGCCCGGTCACATCCCATGAATAACTCAGGAGCCCGCTGAAATATGCACTCAGCCAAAAGACAGCTTTCAATCAGGTCTGTGGGCTTGTTTTGTTGTTGTTGGGGGTTTTTTCAACCCATGGATGCCTGCAGGCAAAATGGGGACTGAAGACCCCCCTAAATCCCATGTTAAATTGATGTCCAGATTACTCAGATGCATTAGCCTGCATTGTAGGCACAAAAATCTTTGACCTCATTTGAGCTACTGCAAAAACAGAGACACAAAGATGGCAGTGAAAAACATATTTAAAATTAGACACTGAGATATTCAGAGATCATGTGCTAAATGCTGTTTTATTCACTGACAGGGAGGGAGTGCTGGAATCAGGAAGTTCTATAAATCCTGCAAATGACAGTGGCTGGTGCAGTGAGAAGGAAGTGAGAACTAATCCAACTCGCTCCTTGGTCTGTCTGTAGGCAACAAAATTCTTTATGTTTGTTTTGCATGAATCTGCACAGAGTTTAAGCTCAAATGGGGAAGACTTTCAGCCCCTGGCAGAGAACTAAGGCTACTAGTTAACAGTGACAAGAGTTGGGGACCTCCTGCAAGCTCCTTGCATGAAAATCCACAGCTTGAATTGAAGCAACTGACCTTTGCTGAAAGTCATGGCAGTGTAAACACAAGTGTTGCCTTTCCATAACAAGGACTTGCATAACTGGGGCAATTCCCTGAGCTGAGGAATTCAAGTACCCAACAAAATATAGGGAAGCGAGACTATAGCTGGAAATGACCTGCCTTGCAAAGAATCTCTGTCCAGTTATTCTTTTTTCCTTTGTACATAAGGAAACAATCAGAAAGGTTGTAACTTCCCCCATTATGTGTATTGGTTCGAGAACAACCAGCTCTCTTGATTTTATTTCTCAGCAATGACACTGTGGGGTTTGTTTTACTGAGGAATTGCCATCACATGCAAACCTCACTGAGTGCAGCAGTTGCTGTTGTTTTCTTCAGCTCATATTTGGTGCTTGTTCACATTCTCATTTTATTTCCCAAAAGTTAAGGGTAGAAAATGTTAGTGGCATATGTAGCATTTCAGACTTTTGCTGTGGATGCTGGTCAACACAACTGATGGAGCTCTTACACAATATCATGGGAAAATTAGTGAAAAAAGGGCTACACCACTTTGGAAAGTTAGTTCATTATACCTTTGAATAACCTGAAAAAGGCTTAGAAATAAAAATACTGAAATGAATTCATAAGAGGAAATGGGCAGGGAAGAATCTGTTCCTTTTCAATACAACATTTAGGAAGAGACAAAATAAATACTGCACAATCTCAATCATTTAGATGCCAAGAAAAAGGACCAACTATGTTTGAAATAAGTGATTTATAATGGTTTATATAGTCCATGTATGCACCCACTTCCCCCCCCCAGGGATCTGGATTCCAAAATCTCATGGACCTTCACCGAGTACAAACTGGGAAGGAGGCCAAGAACAACCTTTCCTCGGGCTTTGATGGCTGTGTTTTCTATCAAGCCATGGAAAATTGCAGAGGGACAGTCAAAAAGTGAATGTATTTCTATGCTTCAGAAATCTGGACTGATTATTTTTGTAGACAAAAATCACAAGGAAAAGCCCTCATAAGATGCATGACAAGGGATATTCCTATAATGGATGCACATGGAATGGGCCTTGTACCCATGATCTGCATGCCCATGTTGCTGTATCATACAACTTCTAAAGATACTGTAAAAGCCCTAATATAGAGCCCTTTGCACTAATATCTACTGTTTGATTCCCAAACATTTTTATATTGTGCCCTTCTTGCCAGTTGGTAAATACTGTACAGTTTCCCCAGTGTTGGAACTTCTGAAGTGAAAGAAGAGAGCACGTCTGAGCAAGTGTGTCAGAAGTTGGCCTGATGCACCAGCTGGCTCCAAAGGATCCCTCTGGCCTTCTGAGGAATTTCAGATACAGGGTCTTAGGACCACACCTACAGCATATAATATTTAGAACGACTGTGAAACACATACTGCTTCAAATTACTTAAAAAATTTATTTAGATATACCAGAGAACATAAAGGATATGGCCTTGTGGATGGGAAGCCAGAGGAGAGGCATCTTAGATCCTCACAATGGCAATGGACATTTCTGTTTTAGCAGTTGACTCATGCCCAGAAAGGAAGTCCCAGAAACCAGGGGAAGAAGCATGTGAGATTTGTGCCTCTCTGCTGTGTCCGAGTCACAGCAGCTGCAGAGCACGAACCTTGCAAGGATGTGACGGTGCTTAACCAAACCCAAGGTAACACCTCCCACAACTGGAAACCTTTACAGAGTTAATCCTTATAATCTGCAAGATATTGGCATATCATAATTTCACAAATTGAAATGCAATTATGTGGTTTCCTTGACACAAAGTCCCATGATATTGCAAGGAACTGGCTGCAGTGATTTATACCCAAAGCCAGAAGGTTTAACAGAGGCTGCAGCAGATGTTCAGTCAGACCTTCCCCACCTCACCCCCAAAGGCTTTTCTTACATATGGGAACAGCTTCCCATGGGGTTTATAAATTGCAAAACGAATATGATTTGACCATACAATTTGAATTCAATCAAGGAGGCCCATCACTTTGAAGTTACAGCTATAGCTAAGGAATTAGATTTGTGCACTAACTAATCAACAATATTGATGACCTTCATGGTTCCTAATGCTCACAGACAAAACCATAAACATTATGGTTATCAGGAGAGGTTTTTTCATGGACTCCCCACAGTGTTGCTGTTCCATGCAGTATTTAGTACCCCAAAGGGAGATGCTTGGTACTTCTTTGATTTGGTCATAAAGGTCCAAATTCATTTACTCATGAAGGAAATAAATTGGACATTTGTGAAAGGCCTGCAAAGCAGCTTATCCTACTTCTGTTATGACACCAAATGGCAAACAGTAAAACTAAATTCAGAGTGAAAACCGCCACTACTCTGAATTAGAAATTATTTTACTGCCATATCTTTGCAAAGTGATTCCTGACAAGCTTTTGTACACCTCCCTTACAACCCCTATGACTATGGCATTGCAGCAGCATTCTGCACGTGAACTGGAATTTAATTTTCAATTTTTTCTTAAGATACTTAGTATTAAAGGACTCCTACTGTGTCTCAATTAGTTGGATTGATGGTAAATTTTATCTCCTAAGAGTGGTGCAAACAAAGTATTCAAACCTCCAGACACCTATTGCAGTGCCCTGGAGAAAGGCCAACTTTCACTCACAATGTTCTTTGACTAAATTGAATCCATATGTTTACATGGAATAAAATATTACAAATGTCTCTCAAGGGCAGCCAATCATTATTGAGTGCTTTAATAACCTAAACTAAAAATTCTTTAAGGTGACAACTAACCTTTAGCCAGAAAGATACTTTTATTTATTTTACTTTTATTTTTTCAATAATGCAGGGTGTATTATCCTACTTTAATTCCAGGTTGTCATCAACAAAATACTTATCTGGGATAATTCTGAAAAAGCTGTACGACAAACCATTTGTGAAAGCAGTAATAACTTAGTTCTAAACATATGGTTCCAATTTTGTTTTTCCTTTCCCCCCCTCCATAAACCTAAGTTAGTTGTAGTTTTATTTTTGTAACACAAATCTGATATCTCTGAGAGGGAAACTAGACATAAAAGAAAAGTTGTATTTACACTTTAAAACTGCTCCAATTGCCCATTTTCTCCCCATAACAACAGAGCACATTCAATAGTGTACCAGTTCTTGAAGACTGAATTCACAGGGAAGCTACAATTTAACAGGAAATTCCTGGAAAGACATTTCATTTTTACATTTCTTGGGAAAGTTACTTGACACTATCTACACAAACAGAGTTTATTTGTGTCTGCAGCTTGTACACAGAGAAATCTAATTTCTAGATTTCATAGAAATCAGTATGAAGTTGACCTGTGAGGACTCAACAGCAGGTCAGGAAACTAGTATTAATTTTCAATCTGTTCAAGCAAGTTAGTGTGGGAGTCTCAGTTGGATTTCACCTTCCATCTTAAGTCGTTTAACCTAATTTACTTTATTGGGAACTCGCAACATCCAAGAAGTGACCTTATGCATTTTGGTACTAAAAAGTGTTTTGATAATTAAAAAGGCATATTAAATATTCTTAAGGTTTTTATTTTTATCTCTACTTCTTAAATGCACTTACCAACTTGTATCCACCCTGGTCCAAACACAGGCCAGGGTTCCTTCCTTGCAGATTCAGGATCCCACTGCTCTCAAATGCAGAATCTCCTCCTGAAGTGCCACTGGCTGTTTAGCCAGAAGGATCCTTTATCCCTGAGACTCCAGGCACCAATTTCTCTCTTCCCCAAAACCTCTCTCTGACAAAGCTTACCCCCCTTCTCTGTCCCAGCTGTTACAACCATGTTGCATGCAAGGAACCTTTAGCTTTCTCATTTACCACATAAGAGTGGTAAAATGTGCTGTATCACAAGTAGAAACATGTCCCAGGGACTTCAAGAGAAAGCATTTCTGTAACCAGGAAAACTGCTTACATTACATGTGTGTTAAAATGCAATATATAGGTAGAAAAGCTAAAATTCTTTGTAAGGCCCAGACATTTCTGGAGCATCTTTGTACATAAATGCTATGAGGAATTACCAAGTTCAAAGAATGCTCAACGACATCAGATACACTGGAGGGTTTTACCATCCTGTTTTATACTTCCCTAAAAGAAGGCATGAAAATATCTGGGACTTGTTAAAAGCTTTCAGTGCATTTGTCATGTGGAGAGACAAAGGAACATGCAAAAATGCATCAGCTGAGACTCCCAAGTGCTATTCCCAGAGCAAACTTGTGGGCCTAACCCAGAGCCATGCACAGCCCAGGCCAACACAAACACAGATGGTGAAGCCCTTCCCAGCCCTATCTGGTGTCAAGGGCAGCAGAAGGGATCAGATGAGTTTTGCAACCTCAAACTACGTCAGGAATCCAAATTCCTCGATCTCCTTTGCACACTAAAACAGGCAACGATGCAAGGAGGAGACTTTCTAGTCCTGCTGTCTGGTTTGCTCCCAGGGGCTCCTCTCTGAGCTCTCCCAGGGGAACAGGCTGAGCAACCTGCTCACCCAGAGATGCACACAGGGCTGCTGCCTTCTCTTCTACTTGAATTTCACATCAGTCACTGAAATGAGATAGGGAGCATGCCAATAAAAAAAAAAACAACCAGTGTTTGATACGGAAGGGATGTCACAGAGAGGATTCTTATCTCCTCTACATAGCTGGGTGGTGTCACTCAGAATATTCCATATTTATACCATTTGGAGAACAAGATTTAGGCCTACATTTATGTGGAAGCCAGACTCATGATACTCCCTAGCTGACAGAAAAGCAGTAGTTTCCAGGAAGGTACTCTGAGATAACTGCAGGACACAAATCCATAAGAATTGGATTACAGTGCACTCCTTCCAGGCCCCTCTGCTCCCTGGAGGAGCCCAGTCCATTAGTTTAAGGAGGTTATGCACTCAGGTTCCCAATGGAAGCTTCTGGTTATTTTAGACCTGGTGCAAAACTGTAGTCAGAGACAGACAGTGCCACTCCCTTTCCATTGCAGCTATTGCTTGCTTCCCAATTACCACATCTTGTTTCCAATGCCAGATCTTTAAAATGAAGTGACAGGATCTGTCCTACCATTTCTTTTTCTCAATAGTTTCACATTGCAATGCAATCAAGAGAAGGGTGCTCAGAGCACGAGGTATCCATGCCAGACCTCAGAGTTTAATTAATCTTCCTTCATGTTTAGTTCCAGAAAATTATTTATAGCAGCTTCAAAATGTTTCACTGTGGAACTTTGATAATGGCTGAGAGCTGCAAAGGAGTCAGAGACTGACTGTATTTATGGGTTGCAAGTACTACAGAGTAAAAGAAATGGAATTGTAGCACACACATCCCTGCACTTTCACGTTTTTACAAATTTTTACAGGTACTCAGGACTGAACTGAAAATACGTAATAAATAGTAAAAGGGGAAAGCAATTTCTGACTTTAATAGTCATGACACTCATCTATATGAAAGACAAAACTGATTGGATTTTAAACATTCACATATGGATCTGCAATCTGTGCTTTTGCTGAGTCACATCATATAACATTGGTATCTTCTGTTGATTCTCAATTTGTCTGTATTTACACAGGTGCTTTGGTAGGAAAAGGAGCTTAACCTTTTTAGACCAAAATATCTCATTCTAACCATTAATTCATGGTACCTTCAATCCTGAGGGAGCCAAGAAAAGAGTGCTCACTATTTTAGCTTCTCAGTATAGGTAAGAACTTGCAGCCTGTAAACAAAACAAGAACAGTAAATGATCCAGCAATTTTAATTAATCTATAAGGAACAGACAGTAAACAAAATTCCTAACCACTTCAGAGGCTCTTGGTCCCCTGCGTAGAAAAAAAGGAATCTAAAAAGATTTCTCTGTTCATACCTTCCATTTCTCTCTAGCTTCTTTTTATTTCTCTTTTAGAAGATACCCCCTGTAGCCTATATTTTCTTTTACATATTTGGAAATTTTCAGTCAGCCCAGACATCCTCCTGCTGCAATGGAAATTTACTTCACAAAAAAAAGCAACACTTGGTAGTCTCCTATTTAGACTGTATTTGAAAACATGGTTGTAGCTCTAAACTTCTACATTCCTTTCAGCCAGAGCTCTTTTGGGGTTATTGTTTTGCCTAGTCCTTCTTCAAGAGTGTATTTTGCAGCTGTCACTAAGGAAAAATATCTGGAAGTTAGACCATCTAACAGTGTTTTCATTACCACACAGAAACCAGGGAAAGAAAGCAAAGAATTCATCAAAAAGGAGAGGGCTGATTTGGGATACACTTGCACACAAATTCAATACAAAATGCAGATACCACCAGAAAGTCAGCACTACCACTAGGACCCTTAAGCTTAGATAAAAATCAAGAATATCAGATTGATCTGGCTGTAAAACTCCAAGTTCTGATTTCCACAATGGTTTGCAATCTTTGCTGGGCCAGATCCTGTGCCACTGAACAGCTGAGATTTGCCTGGGACCTGTGCTCACACCTGCTCTGCTTTCACCTACCTTATGGTATCTGAATCCTTCCTGCATTCAAATTAGTGAAATCCAAAGCATATTCCACAAAAACCCACTTTGTCATGTCTCTTTCTTGAGAGCTCAAATGTTTGAGACACCTTTACTTTAAAAATACAATTTTTTCCCCCTCAAAATAGTTATTTGGTGCTGCCTGGTTTTGTTTGGGTTGAAGTTGGTATCCAGATGTAATTCCAACTGTAAGAAGATGTTTTCCATGAAGATGATTTGCAGAAGTTCCCAAAGATATTCAGTGCCTGGGTTTAATCTGCCCTGGAATAATGTTTCTAAGCCAGAACCACTTAAATGAAAAAACCTTTATCCAGGCCTTTGTGATCTACATTGGCCCATGGGATCACAGCTGTTGTCTTTGCACTTCAGAGGCTGAAACTGCATCTTCAGCGTGGCTGTGGTTTGATCTATTAACCACTGTGCCTTGTCACCAAATTAATGAAAAAACCTTGGAAGACAATGTGTTATGTAAATTTAATCCATGTAACAGCAACACTATTTAGGCAAGCATTACCACTGGAGAAATCCATATTTCCCTGAGTGTGGCTGCTGCAATATATGGAGCTCTGAGCTTGGCTTGGAAAGAGCCTGAACAGCCCCATCAGTGAGAGATGACAGGAGTCAGACACACAATAATGAACAATTCAAGCACAGCACTGATGACAGAAGACACATCCAGAGAATATGTTTAGTGAGTACAGTCCTCTTGAGAAGGAAATTATGTGGTAAATAACAACCACACAAGAGGCAAAGTTCCTGTTAGGAAGAGCAGAGCTGTCACAAGGGAGGAATCAATGTCATGAGCAGCTTGGACTTAAAATAACGAAGTGTGTTAAAAAGAAGAGGAAGCAACAAGTTCAGATGCAAATATCTCTGCCCAAGGCTTCACAGCCTAAACAAAAATGGTGCTTTAAGGTCGATACAAGTCTGTAAGAAAATCACTGGAACTTATCTGCAAAGTTATCCCAGATGGTCCTTCTTGACCTGAGAGCACAGGAGGTGCCTCAGGGACAGGAGTGATGAGGCCCAGCCACTGTGCTGAGAGAAACAAGCAGCCAAGGGAGTGTGTCACCATTTGGAAACTCTGGAGAATTCCAGTGACCAGGGAAGTGTCAGGGATCAGAGTCTAAGAGCATCGGCACAGCTTTGTACAGATGTGCTGGGATGAGTGTGGGGCTTCCTGGGAGACACAGGCAATGGAACTTCTCCCACACCCCAAACAAAGGAGTAACAGGTAGTTATAGAAAAAGCCTCATATTCAGAATATGCATCTTTGTTAGTGGTCCTTTGTACATAAAGCCTCATGAACAGAAATGATGACTCATTCAAGAGAACAGCTCAAGAAACACACACTGGAGAGCTCCTGCATTCAGACAGGAACCAAAAACACTCCTAAGCTTTGACCAATAAATAACACCCTACTTGCCTAAACTTAAGCACTTGAAATGAGTATAAAAAAGTTCTTGTGCATTAATTTTTCATCTCAGTGACCTCTGTCTTACCTCAGATCCTCCTCTTCTGCCTGTTACTGCTTCTCAGAGCATTAATTTTGGGTTAACTCACATGCTCTTTAAGGCAAGCTCTGTTCCTATCACACACTGTTTAGCTCCCAGAAGGCTGCTGTGGATGAATTCTGGCACATGCTACAAACACACCAGAATCTCACCACAGTGATCACAGGATTATTTGCTACTCATGAACAGATTGTTAATAAACTTTATCCAACCATTCGGTAACAATTTGAGAGTCAAATTCAAATGAATATTGGCCTTTACAGAATTTCATAGAGACAGAATGGTGCAATTCTTAAGTTTCATCCAAATGAGCTAGTGATTACACAAATGTGCAAATGCATATTGAGGGAAAATTAATATCTAATATCAGGATTGTGTGGTAGAAGGAAAAAGCCCTAAACTTTCATCTATTAAAATCTTAATACTTAGAAACAGCATAATTATCATCTTGTATCTGCTGCTACATCATGTGATATGTTGTACTTTGACTTTCAAAACTTAAAAAGCTAAACTGAAGCTATTTCATCATTAAAACCAAAACTGAATTTGCCCAAGTGAAAGTTTTTGGATTTAATCCATAAAGAACCATCTTTATGTATGAAAAATGTTCCTCTGTGAAGAATAACTTATTTGGTAGCCTAAGGGGGAAAAAAATCCCAGTGAATTTAATAAATTTTGAAAAAAACTCTTTCAAAGGCTTCCTAATTGAACTTGCTTAGGCTCTCAAGGAGTTTTTTTAAATAACTTGGAAACATTTGAAAGCCAGGGGGAACAAGGTGTCTCTGTACATTTTACTTCTTCAGAATTTGTAACAAACACCTATTGAAAAGACAGTTTGTTTCTGATTTAGGAGTAGGGTGCTTTTTAAATAGTACTCTTACAAAAGGAAACCCAAACACAACTTGGTTTCTTGTTCAACCACTTTCAGAAAGCCTGCAGAGCCGTCACAGGAAAGGTTCTCAGTACTGGAGAAGGTGTTTTTAATCCCTTTAATGAGCAGCAGTAATTGCCTCTAGGGTTCTCTTCGAATCAGCAATGTGCTGCCACGCTTGCTGCTCCGCTGGGACACTGGGAAGTGAACCCTTCCCTTCCTTTTCCCAGGGCCTTAATTATTGCCTCCTCCATGGCCACAACAATCCCTTCTGATTTTCCTCACAGGGCGTTGCAGAGTTGGACTCCCTTCTGCAGAGGTGGAGGTGAAATAACACTCAGTTCAGCAACTTCTTTGGAGCCTCCAATGAGCACTTTAAAACTGCACACAAATAACTACTGCTACTCACAAAATCTTTGCTAATCACCTGTAAATTCAGCAACATTTTTTACATACCCTAAACTGATAATTATTCAGAAAACACAAATGTAATCAGAGCCTCTAAGTCCATGCTAGAAGCATAAATTCCCTGATGTCTTCCATGCCCTGGCTCCACAAGCACAGAATTAGAAAGATAGGAGGTCAATTTTGAGTGAGTCAACACTTGCTGCAGCTTTTTCTCACTCAAAACTAGGCCATCTACTTGCTCTGGAGGAGAATTTTTAAATAGGCCCATTCCTATGAAACACATCCTAGACACTTCTGTTCAGTCCTGAACATTTCTAAACAGCAAGAACTAGTCAGGTGGGGGTTGGTCTCTTCTCCCAGGCACTCAGCAATAGGACAAGGGGGCACGGGCTCAAGCTCTGCCAG
>JAOXXN010000162.1:13476670-13488990 GCA_026770055.1 Myrmophylax atrothorax | reverse complement strand
ATGCATCTTCTTAAAAAAAGGCTTCATTTGAATTAGCCATTTAAAATTATAAAATGCAATGTGACAGATTTTACCTATCCATAAGGCAGACAGCAAAACTTGATTTGTCATACACAGCTGCAGTTTCAGTAGTACCATGGAACCACATCCTAAACACGAATGCATACACACATAGGTGAAAAATGTACAACCCTAAAATCTGTTTTTTTTAAATTCCATGCCTATCCCATCTGCTTGAGCACAGCAGTGTGTACATACAGAGCTGAGCTCACCCAGTGGGTGTCAGGGGCACTAAGGAGACTCTGAACACAGTGAGTTGCACTGTTGTGAGGCACCCGAGTTTCCTTTCTGTGATCAAACCCAGAAACTAAACACAGCAGAGACACACCTACTTATATAACCAGACTTCTCCAAATACCAGAATACCTCGTGATAACTTTACTGCTTCTCACAGCAGATCAAGCTTGAATCTGCAAAGTCATTCTTATTCAAAACTGTATTTATGAAAATAACAGGTCCTGTCCATGAATTATAGCAGAGCTACAAGCTTCCCAATAAAACAGAGCCATCCAGGACATAAATCAGGCCCAGGTCTAAAAATAGCACTGGATGCAGCTACACAAAAATCTAGCAAGAAAGGCATTCATATCAAACAGAGCCTGCAAGCTTGCAGAACACAAGGCAACACTGCCAGCATTAGAAAGACACTGTATGAGTCACTGTTTGTCATGGAACTTTCACAGGCACTTTCTCTGCTGTTGCAAAAGGCTGTTCAGAAATGCTCTTCCAAAACACAAGCTCCCCTAATATGGCACTGAAACAGAAAGGAAAAACAGCAGCACTGGCACTGACTCCTGGGACTCACTGAAGCTTTGCTTCTTTACAACTGGAATAAAATTATTTACATTACATGCTCTTAAAACTTAAGAGAAAAGGTTCCCTTCAACAGAAAACTGTATTTGTCACAGAGAAATTGTATTTGTCACAGAAATCTTGTAGTCAACCTCACACCAGGAATCAGAGATAAAGTCTCAGGACTTTACCCCTTTAAAAGGAGGGAGAGGGAAATGCCACATCACTCACGCAGAAGGGAAGGTTCCTGTTATTTTCCACTCAAAACACTGCTTCTAGTTGCGTTGTTTCAGCAACAAAAGGTTGAATAGTACAAAGTAAGCGCTTCAGAAACAGACTCTACTAAAGAAATAGAGAAGAAAGAGTACCGTAACTCTTGTGACCAGGGACAGGACCTGAGGGAACGGCCTGAAGCTGAGTCAGGAGGTTTATGTTGGGTATCTGGAAAAGGTTGTTCTTCCCCCAGAGAGTGGTTGGGCACTGAACAGGCTCCCCACGGGCACAGCACTAAGGCTGACAGAGCTCAAGGAGCATTTGGACAACACTCTCAGCCACAGGATGGGATTCTTGGAGAGTCCTGCACAGGGCTGGAGTTGGACTCTATGATCCTGATGGGTCACTTCCAACTCAGCATATTCTATGAAATAAAGATTACAATGTATGTATATCCCCACACTAGCACCTAAAAATTGGCCACACATGCAACCAGGATGTACATAAGCAAAAGAAGAGAAGTTGTCCAAGGAGCATGTTCGGACATGCACAGGCTCCAGGCAGTGCAAGGTGAAACTTGGGGATTGTGTAACACTTGGAAAACGTGCTGTTCAGAATGGCTCTCCCCACCTGCATAATGAATTCCCCATTCATTTATACAGAATAAAAAATAATTAAGATGTGTCTATTTGGATGTAGAAACATTTTAAAAACATTTTTGAGATGGTATAATAACTGTTCCTAAAACTTTTCTTGTTTTACTTGTTGCAATTCTCTTTCAGGTTGCTCAAGGGAAGAGTAAGACTTAACCTGACTTCACAAGATATGTGAGAGGGCCATGCAACACAACAGACTCTCAACACCCTTTTTTCTCAGTGTATTTCAGCTCTTTTGCATTTAAGCAAAGACCGATTTCAGACCGCAGGGAACTGGAGATAAGGCTCAGTACATCAGAAGTTTAACATGGGCTCTTCTAGCCCACATTTTCCTCAGGGTCCAATTCAATTTTACTAATTTTACTTAGCACCAGAAACTGGTTAGAGGGAAGATATAACAGATATAAGTGTGTACAGAGCCACAGACACACAGTAACCTTCACTTTGCTCTGCTCTTGAAAGTGGTCCTATTGGTCAGCTTCCATAAACTGTGTTCCTTTTTTATCACGTTACTTTTGGGATGGATCCCAGAACAGATTTAAAGGGGGGGGAGCTGAATGCTAACTGCAGTGTATGAGCTCTGCACAAACATGTCATGTCTATATAAACAGCAACACATTCTGTTAACATCACAATGTTCAGATTTAGAACAGGCAGGGCAAGGACAAACAGGTATCAGTGCAATTGTTAAAGGTATTAAAACTATTCTGAAAGAGTACTGATGGTCAAGAGAATTTCCGACTCAAAAACCAAGGTAGGTACCACAACTCTTTTAAAGCATTCAAAATATCTTCTGCTGGTGAGAGCTGTGAATTTATGCTTTCTCTTCTAACTCCTCAGCATAGCATTTCCCAGCCTGAATGAGCACACAAATGGATTTTCTTGGATTTCGCTCTGCAGGCACCAAGACTTACTCATATAAAAAGTTTCTTAGCTGCTCGAGGTATCAAAAGGCTTCTCAGTGTCCCTAAGTGATTCACGTAACGCAGTTTTTCCCAGAACACCCTTCCTGCCTCCTGCCTTGCGTTCAGCCTTTCCGTCGGGCACTCCGAGCGCTCCCAGCGCCATTCCCGGGCATTGCCGGGCCCGCTGCCGCCACCTGGTGGCATCTCTGAGCAGCGCACCCCGCGCGCCGCCCCACCCGGGGCTCGCCACCGTCCTCCCTCCTGGAAAGGGGCTTTCAATGAGTACTGCTACTGCTTCAAGATGCAATTGAAATGAAAGAGAAAATTTGGGGGTTTTTCATAGAAAATATTACTACAAATTTGTAGTAGCAGCAGTTTTTAATTTACTAAAACCTGGCAACTATTAGCAAGAGAACATACACAAAAATATCTTTTATACAAATAAAATTAAGTTTTGAATATTCACAAAGTAACATAACAAAGCAAAATTCTTCTTCACGTTGGTATTTGTTAGTCAGATGAGTTGTGATATAAAAGCTTTGTACAATGTTCAGTCAAGCACCATGGCAGACAGTGCATTAAGATCCCTCATGAATGGATGAGCTGCTAGAATTTGATCAATCTTCTGTCTCTGATCATAATCAGGAAAGATTTTTATCAGGGCTTCTCTCAGCTGTACAGTTTCTGAGGCAGATCTCTGTGGTGGATAAGCCTGCTTTTCTTCCATGGGAAACCAAGGTGATGAGGGACCATCATGTGCTCTGCCTTCGGGCTGTTGACTGCTGCTGGGGGCATTGGGGGTGAAGAAAGGTGTCTGAGGAAAACATTGTCCACTGCTCTGAAAAGTGTTTTGTGCTGACCAAAAATCTCTGTGAAACAAAATACAAATTTTAATTAGCTTAAGCTAAAGCAGATGGTAGCTGTACAGCTACAGCTGTCTCTGTACAAGAGAAATGTATGTGACACACATCACTGATGGAACCAAGGGACAAGCATTCTTTCAAAGTCAGACAAAACAGTAGGTTTAACAGTTCTCAATCTGAACCTGGCACAAACTATCAGTATCACCTCAATACGCTGGGAGTACCTTATCTGACAGAATACACTAACAGTCAAAGCTTATTTTATAAAGGTGAAGATAAAAAGATACACGTGCACTGACTCAGAACATGTGAAAATACTGACAGACCAAAGGGGTTTCCAGATGCCCCACAAGACTATTCCTCATCTATTTTCGCTCTTGACTGTGAGCTGTGCTCAGCTCACATTTAGACCAAGGCCTTTTTTCTCTTGTATGGTATCTTCAATGGAGCAATGAACTATTTTAGCAATGTCAGCATTTGAATACTCTTCCTTAATTACTGACCTTTTATTTCAGACTTTGAAAAGTTATTGCTACTCTACAAGCTGCCAGCAGTACAAAATTTAAAGCCCAGTCTACTTGAGATGCCACCAGGTAACAGAAATGTGAACTGGAGCTCATGCTGCAGATTAGTTTCCTACCACCACAGAAACAGTATCTAAATGACAGAGCTGTATTTTTAAAGCCTTTGGGTTATGACACCACCCACTGCTCACGTGGAAAGGTTCTCTAATTGCTCAAGATCCTTCTAGTTTCGGATCTTATTCCTGGTGCCATTTATGCTTTCTGCATCATTTAACTCATGTAGAAAAGTCTCAGGGAAGGCACAAAATTAACTCTTTACACTGGCAGCTTTTCTGTCTCACCTGGCACCCCCCCAAACAAACCCCCAGCTGAAACCAAACAAACCCCAAAGCCTAGTGCCAGTTCCAAGTTCACAAATAAGAACTCAAGCTCTTCTGCACTCTTCTCAAAGGAGTCTCTCTCCATTCCTACAATCATCACACTCACCCCTCAGAACACACTCTGGTTTCATTTTGATTTTCTGAAACAGGCAGGTAAAACACAGTGTTCCAAGTAACATCTCATAAGGGTTTTGTAATAGAGCTTGAATACTTTCCCAGCATTTTCTACTAGAGTTCTAGAACTGCATTGCTTTTTTTAATGTCAACACACTTATTTTCAAATTGGCTTGTGACCTACTGGTATATCCATGTTTCACTTTCCTCAAATGTTTCCAGTCAATGAGATTCTTGCTTGTCCTTTGTATTAATCCTTAAGTGTAGCTTACCTTTTCTATTGCCAATTTTTAATGACCTCACTTGTTTTTAAAAGCTCTCTCCATACTCCTCAGATTATTACCATTTATAATTTGTAAACTGGTGAAAGAAGAGCAGATTATTTTCTTGTGCAAAAGAGCAAAGTAATCTTCAAGTCCTGCTAGTTAATGCAAAGCAAACTCATAGTTTGAATACATGCACATTTAAAAAGTATGTTAATCTTAAAGGATCAATATACTTTCATTAATATTCATAATTATTACTTAAATAAAATGCATTTAGCAACAAGTCCTGTACCCTCAACCCGAGGTGAACTGTCACTCCCATGACAAAAAAAAGAGTGTAGAGTGTTTATAGCACCTTGTCCCAGTGTGAGTTAGTGACCAACCAAGGTGTTTGAGGTAACATCGGTGTCATTAACAGGATGCCTGACTACCACATACCCAAATGACCGGCACCTCAGCGTGTTGTTAACACACCATTGCGTGAAAGCCACCACCATCAAATCTCAAAGGAAGTTCTTGTCTTACTTTTCTGAGTGACATCTTGATTAGTCACAATGTCACCAGCAGTTTCTGAGCAGGAAAAACATGGTTTTTGTTAAGCTACTATATCCTACAATGTTCATGCTTAATTTTACTGTGCTTCTACAGTGTCTGAGCGAACCAGGTAAAGTTTATTCCAAATGTGAAATTGTAACTGTCTGAAACAAAAGTGAAAGCAATGGTTATACCTAGAACAGCCTTCACTTCGAAGGAATTCATCTAATCTGGGTCCATTTCTTCCCAAAGGATCGTCGGGAACCATAAATATGTCACCAACAAAAGTGTACTGGAGCAACCTGCAAGAGAGTTCCATCACTATTGTTAAATAACAAGGTAGCACACTCTTGTCCTTCACCTTTGTAGCCCGGGACAAACTGCCTTGGAAGAGGTGCTTTATGCCACCACATCAGGAATCACAGAAGATTAATTAGTAAACCCATTTGAGATACAAACAACATTCACTGCCAATCCAAAGGGAGCTGAGAACTCTTCCCCTTACACTGCAGAACACAGAGCCGGCTTTTTGTTTTGGTTTGGTTTGGTTGGGTTTTTTTCCCAGCAACTCTGTTAGGATGCAAATTTTTGCAACAAGACCAGGGTGGAATTTTCTAGGTGATTACAGCACATTTTCTGATTGTTTGAACTTCCCTTCCTTGTCAAGATCTTCAACAGGTAGCTAAAATGCAGAAAGCCACAAAGGCAGCAAACATAGAATTAGCTGTTTACAGTTAAGACACAAAGCTTTTTTTTTTCTGGAATCACTTTGGGACAGGGGGAAATCTGTATTGAAAAAAGAGTTCAACTAAACTCTGTCTGAAAGAAGAGAATCTGGTGCAGGGGAATTTCCCCAGAAGTAAAAATAACAGCAGATGTTAACACAAGCTTTTAGAAAACCACAGACTTGAGACATGTGCCAAGAATTCTTGCTACAGTTCTGTAGAACAGAACCTGACTTGGGGAGAATTCACTCAATAAACAGTGCAAACACCTACATGATGAGCAGTATCAGCTCGACATTAACCCAGCTAAACTGTGAGAGCCCAGGGCAGTTTTTAAGGACTTAGATCTTTAAGGTCATTAGACCTATACAGACCCCAGTCACCGTAGCAGATGTACCCTCAGAAAGCATCAGGGACACCGAGAGATTAGTGGGAAATTTTAGTAGCATGATTATACCTTAACAGTAAAGTGACCTGATTTAACTGAAAGGGAAAAATACCCAAACACCCAAACCAAACAAACTAAGAAAAAAAAGAAGAAAAAAGAGAAAAAAAGAAGGAAACAACTTGCACCAAAGAAACAGACTGCACAACCTGAAGCAGGGATAATTGATAGCTAAGTGAACTCATCTAAACCCAAAGGAGACTCAACATTTGCAGGGAAATGGCCACATGGATATGCTGCAAGTGCTTGTTTCGCTTAGCTATGCCAATCTGTGGTACGTGAATAAAGAGTGATTGATTCTGAAACCTCAGAAGTGACACTGTGCTCATCAGCTCTAATGTCACCAAAAAAAATGAAGTTTTAAACAAGAAAGGCTGTGAAAGTGGACTGCAAAGTGTGTGCTTTAACAGGATCCACCACTGAAAGAGATACAGCTGAGCTGTTACACCAAACTTCCAGATATAAGAGCAATTAACAGACATATATCAGAAAATACATGAATAATAGGGACATTAGACTACTCAACACATGATTACAAGGCCATGAATCAACACAGTGACACACAGACCCTTCTTGGGATCTAGCAAAATTGTGTAAGATTAATTAAAAATAAAAAAATCCCAAACAACATGAAGGTAGAGTACCTACTACAACTGCAAGGACACACAGCCTTATAAGATGTCAAAGAAATTCTGTAATTACCTTTTTTGAATAATTTCTCTCCAAGCAAATGACTCTGTCACAAATTCTCTGAAGTTATCATTAGTCACAATAACACCTCCAGTTCTATCAGCAAGGTGTAATAAAAACCTGTAAAAATCATTGCAAAGATCATTAAGATAGTTTGCTTTGCTGAAAACACTCCAAAGATCTAAAAAACTAAACATTTCATCATCCCAAAGTAACTATTTGCATGAAAACAAGCACTTTGATTACCAGGAAATGACTGTTTTGACCCACCTTAAACAATGTTTTGAATAGCTCGCATTTATTTAGTGCAGCAGAGTCTTTCTGGGAGGTTTTCTTCCCCATAAAAAGAACCAAAACAACTCAAATACAAGCAAAACACCCCAAACCCCACGATCTAAATATTTGTAGAGGTGAATGGCTTGCTTTATGGAGCAGTACAGAATTTATCACACATTCCAACAGAAACTCTTTTCCACATACTTTTTTGCTAAGTATTAATGTCTATGTTCTGCAAGACACTGTTACATGTTAATAACACTTGTGATAAAATGTAACTACTGATTTATTAACCACCCCCAGGTTTGCTTTCATTTCAACCTCTCCAAAACCAAGTTTTTTGCCATTTGAAACTATTTTAGCAACAAGATGGGAAGGAAAGTGGACACTTCTAACAAAAGTGCACATATGTTATCACAACACTTATTTCCCCAGTAATCTCAACTAAATACTGCACCCAAAGCATTTTATATGAAGGGCTGGGTGTATATAAAAGCTTAGTGTGCAAACAACTCCAACTTGACTGTCTGGCACTTTTTTTTTTGTTACAATATTAATATAGTTAATAAATCCCAGTAGCTGTATTTTAACATAGAAGATAAATTAAGCACACTCTATATAACTTTTCCATATCAAAGTTTTGAAATCAGGTACTGGACTGTGCAATCTAACAAAAATAGAGATGCCTATGGCACAAGAACTTGACAATTTTGTAGTCAGAAAAATAAAATATGAATGGTTACTGGTAGGAAAGAAGAAAACAAAATCCAGCAAACTGTAGTGAGCTGCAAAACACAATTTCAAAGCTCCAAGCTGTGCATCCATGGAGAACTAGGAAAACTGGTTGTGGAAAAAAGTCCCCTCAAATAACTCAAGCAGCACGTGCTTTTAACTGTGTCTCAAGACTGGGAAAACCTGGCAACAGGAAGCACTGGGAAACTCCCACATCACAAACTCCTAAAGCTTTACTGTTGTCTTGTTCACTGAAAGATGATCCCCATGTTTTGAAGTTCATGTTTGGTGCTCAAACTAACTTGGAATTTACTGTTACAAATACACTGCTCCAAATACACAACAATGTCTTGATGCATCAAGAGAAAAATGGAGCTACATTTTACCTAAGCAGTAGCTGATTTATGCCCCAAACATAAAAGGCAACTTAGGGACAGACTGATGAACAGGAAAGCATAAAACCATTCCTGAAAGATTAATTGCTTCCTCAATACAAGTGATGACATTTGAAAAGGACTTTTTTTTAATTGCAATGAAAATTTGCCATTTTCCATGACTTTCTGAATAC
The DNA here is from genome assembly GCA_026770055.1 of Myrmophylax atrothorax. NCBI lineage: Eukaryota > Metazoa > Chordata > Aves > Passeriformes > Thamnophilidae > Myrmophylax > Myrmophylax atrothorax. The sequence goes on along the minus strand of JAOXXN010000162.1, from coordinate 13,480,247 downwards.
AGAGGAGTGTTTCTTGCAACAGTAAAAGAATATAACAGATGTAGAGCTGAGCCTTGAGTTGTTTGCATAGCTCTGTCTAATTGGATGAACAGGTCTGTCTAGAGAGGTTGCAGAACTTGCTAACAGAACCAGACGTTTAAAAAGACTTTAAAACTATGTAAATTCTGTACCTGTCATCATGAGAAGCAATTCTTGCTCCTAAAACCATCCTTGCAGGGGTTAAAGACAATATTCCAACATCCTCGAGCTGTGTTAAGAAATCCTGCTCTGTTAAAACATGATTTGACAATTAGTCTGAGATATAATTAGCAGAGGTGGGCTATTTTTGTACAATTAATCTACAGAAATGACGCTCGTAACTGAAGAACTGCTATTATATAAAAATGGGGAAAAAGAAGTCAAAACTAGAAATTAAGGAGCAAACAAAAACCAAACTAAAAAGGCCTTTTTCACTTATGACACACCAGTTTGCCTAAACAGCATTTCAGTGTCTCCACTCACATGGAAAGCCAATTAGTCCTGCTGAGCAGCCAGACTGCTCGTGCTTAATGTGTTATGGACTCCTCCTCCTCCATTCGTTCTCCACTGAAGTATTGCAAGAAATAGTTACAGTCTGTTTTAATTAAGAAAACATTAGGACATTTCCCTCACCTGTAGTCAAAGGGTCACGTCTCGTTCTCCACTGTGGCACAAACACTGTTATATTTCTGTGGCCACGTTTCCAAAAGTAGTCAACAGCAATTGCAATTCCTCGACAGGAGAAGAATTTCCTTAGACCGTGACTGGGATGAAAGAAAGAGAAGGGAGATACAATTCACTGGGGTTTTACTACTGTGAATACAAAGACAATGAACAAAGCCTTGCAAAGTGAAGCTGGAAGTTACACATAAAGCCTCATCAAAAGAAAAGGATGTTATGCATGAGGAATCCTACAAATGGAAAGAGATCCTCAGCAAGAGAATAGATAACATCGCTTTGCAACTTCATAGCTCCATCTCCTTTCAGTTTCTTGGGCACAACAGTATTGGGGGAAACAGGAAAAATTAAAAAAAAAAATATTCAAAAAAGTAACTTTAAAAGAGGCCAGTCGTCATGGTTTCTGACATCTGAGTATGTGCATGTATTTATTAGTATAAATAATTATATATATAATTTTATATATATATAATAATCCATTATTGTGGTAATTCCAAATACAGTCCTACTACAAAACAGAACCCCTTTGGTTCAAATTATGAGACCAAGGATTACATCTGCAAAGTTCTCTGATAATTCAAGGTACTAAGGCCTCCTCTCCCTTCATTTCAACAGTCTAAGCTATTGTTTTGAAGCAAAACAGTAAAATTTCTTTGAAGAACGATTTTCAAAACAATTATTTTTGTGGTAATCTTTTTCCTCCATTTAAAAATCTACAATGGTCATTATAGATCTGTTTTCGCAAGTCACTTATGTGACTTTCCAGAAATACGGAATATATACTATATATTCTATTATACAATATGGAATAACTGTCCAGTAGGAGGGATACAAAGCTTTGAGTTGATGACTTTGCAAGGGCCTTCCCAACTGGAATTCTCCATGATCCTGTATGCCTATTTAATACACAGACAAAAGCCTCCTTTAGCAATTAACTATAACCAGACTGGGAACTGAGGTTCTGTGGAATAATGGGAAAAGAATTTTAAAATAAAGCACAGAAGATAGAATAAAAATATCTTTAGACTAAATTCCTTCAAAACGCACCTACTGACACTTTACATAAAGGCTGAATCCAGTTTTCATTCAGAAACATTTCCCACACTTAGACAAAACAAAGACAGGCTTTGCTAGAAAAGACACACTGACTGAGCACTGGTGGCATGAGCAGACAAAGCAAAATAGTGCCCAGTCTGTGGTTTGAGTTAACGTTAAGTCACTGGCAAGTTCTTGGAACAACAAGTGAGCAAGTGGTATTTGTATTTTAAGCCAGTCTCCGTTAATGTGCAATTGCATATCATAAACCTAATGGCAAGCCCTGCTATCTGAACGGAATCTTATCTTTAAAGCCCAGTTTAACCTTCCAAGAAATCTTCACAACAGAACGGTCTTTAAAAGATTTCCACGGAAATATTTTACAGTGAAACTCAGTCTTTAATAACATTTATTTATCCTTTTCCGACTTCTTAAATTCTTTTTAAAATTAATTTAATCCTGTTAAGGTTCTCTGAATTTGGAGAGGAGTTCTGTAAGTAGAAAGGCAGAAAAATAAGTAAGCTACATTTGAAACGTAAAAGGAAAAAAATCTGACTTACTAACAAGAGTTTCCAGAGGGGGAAAACAATATTGCACCACACTTGCCCTAATAAAGTTAAGCATTCTTGGTGTCCAGAGCAGTCAAATAAAGGAATGTAATTGTCATAGAAGAGTTATGCCTTGTAAACCTTCCAGGTTATAAGGTTAAAAACAAACTTCATCCCCCTACTCTAAGTTAGGCATCCTATCCAACAAACTGGAAAACTCTGTTAAATATTTCAATGACTTAATGGTTCTCAACTGGACTTCAACAAATGCAGAGGTCTTGACATTCATGTCAAAATTTATGCTTCTCCATTCTCCTCTTTTAAAGCTTTAAGGTGGCTGAACTACACAGTGTACTGGGGCTGAAATATTGAGAGGCTTAGAAAAGCAGCTCTTCATTTGTCCTGAATGGTCACAAAGTCCCACTCTGTTACAACTTAAAAAAAAAAAAGCAGCATACAAATAAAAGCAATATAATCTTATCAAACAACAGGGAGAATTAAGGTTAATGAATATGTATATATTTTAAAACATGCAAATATATTAATAAATATGTAAATATATATAATAAATATGTAAATATATATTAATAAATATGTGAATATTAATAAATATGTTGCTGCTAAACAAACAGAAATATGAAATACTTTATTTGAGCTAGATAAACATCTGAAGGGACAGCAAGGTGGCCTTTTGAAGAACACCCCTCTCACAGGCTGCATCTACTCCCCGGCTGCCACTGCAAATGACAGTTTTGGCTGCCCCAATTCTTTTAAAACCTATGAAGACCCTACAAAGACTAAACAAGAAATGATCACCAGCAGCACAAAGCAGCAAACAGCAGGTTGCCTTCTGGGACATGTAATGTTTTCACAGTGGTTTTGTAACTAAAGTACTGTTGCAGATGAGTGGTTTGGCTGCTTAAAGAAACTCCATCCAAGGTACTGGCAAAAGCAGGGTTTAATGTGAATTGGTGAAAACATGACTTTGAGTTTGGTGGACACGTTCACTCTTGTGAACTTGTGAACCCCTAACCCATTACTTACTCCACAGATTAAAGCACACAAAGGAAGATCGGATTAGAAGCAACTTGGAATGATTTACACCAAAGCTGGGAATGCAAAAGGGGGTGAGGGCAGAAGGATAGGGGTGCAAAGATATGGATGCAAAGATAAGGGTGCAAAAGGGATTAGCAGCACTTTACCACTGAGTACTTTAGCATTTACAAAGCAATTCTGCAGGGCTCACTACAGTTGTAACAGTGACTTAACTAGAGGTTTGAGATGGTAACACTCATACC
>JAOXXN010000162.1:13456665-13469381 GCA_026770055.1 Myrmophylax atrothorax | reverse complement strand
ACCGGGAATCACCGCACCCTTCGCTCCGGCCGCTGCGTCATCGCCCCGCGCCGGGGCCGCACCGGGATCCCCGCGCCAGCGCCGCCATCTTTGGAAAGGGCGGTGGCAACGCCCCGCCCACAGCTGACATGGCCACGCCCCCGGCAGGGGATGACCACACCCCCAGGTATGGCCACGCCCCCACACGGATGGCCACGCCCCCACAAGGATGGCCACCACCACCCCGGGATGGCCACGCCCCCACAAGGATGGCCACGCCCCCACAAGGATGGCCACGCCCCCACAAGGATGGCCACGCCGCCATTCTCGCAGGGTGCTGGCTCAGCTCAGCTCAGCTCAGCACGGCGCAGCCCAGCCTAGCCTAGCCCACAGCGAGTCCCTCGGCCCAGCCTCTCTGCCCGAGCACGGCCATCCCAGAGCACTTGCGCAGGGCTGCGGCCAGATGGCTCTGGAATGTCTCCAGTGCGGGAGATTCACGTCTCTCTGCGCAGTCCGGTGCGCGGTCACTGCACAGTGAAGATGTTTTTCCTCACGTTCAGGTGGAGCTCCCTGTGCCTCAGCGTGTGCCCCAGCGGCCGGGGCCTGATCCATGCTCCCGGCACCCTCCTTTGGATAGCCACACCCCGTCCTTTGGATATCCACACACCCCCTCCTTTGGATATCCACGCCCCCTCCTTTGGATATCCACACACCGCCCTTTGGATATCCACACACCGCCCTTTGGATATCCACACACCCCCTCCTTTGGATATCCACCCGCTCCTCTGGACATCCACCCCCTCCATTGGACATCCACCCTCTCCTTTGGATATCCACACCCCCTCCCTTGGATATCCACGCGCCCCTCCCGAGGCTGGGCAGCCACAGCACCCTCACCTCTACTCCCCAGGGATGCCCTGTGAAGGTACATTTTAGTAGCTGTTCATTAAATACAGACTCTGAAAGGAAGACAAATATTTTATTATTCCACATTTAAATGTATATATTTTCTTTTAATCTACCTTCATGTTACACTAGGAAAGGATTAATACAAAAATACAAACCACCATTTTTATAAAGGCACTTTTGTCCCTGATTGGAACTTTTGAACTAAATGAGAGTTTGCAGCTCTTGGCACACCAGAAAATCACACTAAATGCTTACATCCAGGTTTTGCTATATGTATTTTCCTATCTGAATTTGAAGTGTTATATCTTTGAATCAAACATGATTGTTTGTGACATGGTAAAATGTAAGAATCTGCAGCTGTGCACGCACTGCATTTACTCACAAACATCCTTTCTGCACAGCTCAGGTCTCACATTCAGGAAAGGTGCTTCCCTGGAGTACTTTCCTGAAGATTTTGTTGTTGTTGTTGTTGTTGTTTAGGCACTTGAATTTTGCTTTCCCATCAAATTGTCCTTGGAGGTTCACCTGTAAGAACGTAATCCAACATCTAGCAAGGCAATTTCTGAGGTGATTGGTGCCATCCGCTGTTCAAATGCAGCCACTGCAGCCACTGCTGCTTTTAGTTATTATTGCTCACAATGAATTGTAAGCGAGCAACTTTATAATAAAAATGCAATTACCAGCATTCTGGGACACAAAGTATCATTAAAAAGCCGAAAGAAAATTCTGCCTACCACGTTAACAGTGCCTTTTGGAATATCTCAGCTAAATTAAGGCTTACTGATTTCTAAATGAATTGGGCAATGCTTGATGTGGGGGTATTTTCTTTTTGCCTGTTTTGCCATGCTGTATGTTATAAAACATGGTCTCACTGTTGGATTTATTGTAATCTGTATAATTCCATATATATTCTTGATAAAGCTTATTCAACTATCATTTACAACTATGGGATAATTATTAAAATAAGTTGGAACTTTCTCCCTGCATTGTTGTGACTCAGACTAAAAAAAAAATTTAATTATAGTAATTTTTTTTTTTTGAACTGCAGCCTGTATTTGATCTTCCTCATACTTAGGAGAAATTGCAAAAATTCCAAGCCACTTGTCACAGGCACATATTCAGGTGTACAAAACCCAAATAGGAGCAGGTTGAGAACACTAGACATGGAAGAATGATTTTTTTCCCCCATCCTATGGGCTTTTCACAATAAAATATCCAAAGTGATAGGCCCTCTTTGGTTGGAGGGGAAATTTCACTTTCCTGAATCCTCGGTTGCATCTTGTAATCTTATTTTAGAGAAGGAAAAGTGCCATGTTCAGCTGGTAGTAGTCAAAGGCACTGCTACACCCAATGCCTGCTCTTGCACTCCTACTTGACACACCAGTGGGATAAATTACAGATTGCCCTGACTGTGAGTGAGTTGCTGCCAAGTTCAAAATTTGTATTACTGTTGCAGAAACACCATCATGGTGATGTGTAAAAAGGAGTTTTGTCTTTCATGTTTTACAACAGCTTATTTCAGATGCCTTGTGCAACTTCTTGCTTTATATTCAAATTTCTGCAATTGAAAATAGGTTGTGTAAGATATGTTATGAAACTGGGCCTTCCTGGATTGTTTGGGCTTGAGCTGCAGACTTGAAATAGGAGCTATTTTGGTGGAAACAACATGGGAACCCAATTTTAGAATTGTCTCTCAGATCTGTGTTGGGTAAATGAGCTGTGCAGTCTATGACTGCATGTTACAGATGGTGCTCTGATCATTATTAATATTGTGGCCTTCAGTGGGGTTATTTTCACACATAAACTTAAATCTTTGTTCATTATTTGTGGGATGGGGACCTAAAATACCAGGGTAAAGAAAATATCCTGCTTGCATATGAATAGCAGAAGCCTTAATTTGAGGTCACAGCACAAATACCAGCATATTTTTTTAAAGGGGTACCTCAAATAAATTCTACATATTTCAGAAAGAACCATATATAAATATATGTAACTAGAACTCTCAAATATTGTACATAACATACCCATGAAACTTAAGACAGCCTCAAATTCTCATCAGGAAATTTTTGTTGTTGTTTTTAACTACCATTTTTGTTGTTGTTGTTTACAGAACTACAGAGCAAAAAGCCAAAAATGGTTTGAAATAAAATAATTCACAGTGCTTTATATGGATCAACTTCTGGATCTTATTCAAGTCCCCAGTTATGCAGTGACACATTTATATCTGCTTTGGGCCCCAATGACACTTGTGATTAAGAAGGTTTCCCATTTGGAGAATTTATTGCAATGGTGACATCTTAATGACCTCATAGATCATCAACTTTAGAACTAAGAGGCAAAGTTTTTGAAAATAATCCCAGATATGGATTCTGTAATTAGTAGTTTCTATTAAAGAAACTTATTCCATCCAATAATTTTAGAATTAATTACTTTTTTATTTCCAAATTTCTTTCAAAAATCTGTGGTAAATAACTGAATCTTTATGCAGGGAAAAAAGGCAATAAAGTTGCAATTACACATGCATCAGTTGTTTGAGAGTGGGTAATATTTTTCTTTTCAAGTAATGGACTCTGCATCTGGTTTTTGAGGCTTTTTGATTGTGTTTGCTCAAGTTTCTTAATTAGTTACAAAAAGCTGCAGGTGTATTGGCAAAGACTGTTATTTAGCCTGGGAAATGTTCCAGGACACAGTTTTGTGGGGTTTTAAAAACGTAAATATTTAGCTGTATTATTTTAAAGGTTCCACACTGAGTGACTGCCGTGTATTTAAACATTGCGGCTTCACTTGAATGACTGACAAAACAAACGACAACCTAAGAGCATAATCTGTATTGTGAGAGGGGATTGAGCGCTACTGAATCACTTGCAGGAATGACAAGCGGCTTTCGAAGGGGTGTCACCCCCACGCAGCTGTCAGAGCAATGCAGAGCTCAGCTCAGCTGAAATGCTGCACAAGGACAGCCGGGCTCAGGTGCTCCCCAGAAGTTAGTTTAAAACCAGTGAACTTCATCAACGTTGCTGCAGCTGCAAAAATTAAAGCACTCTCCTTGCTAAGCTTGTAACCAGGGGCTTTATAAAGCTCTTTAAAGCAACTGCTCTCTGTCTTTCCAGGAGGTCTAGTACAGTTTCAAAGAGTTGGGGGAAAGTGGCACCAAGAGTTGAAAGGTACAAGGGATGCAGTTGGCTTTGAAGATGTACTTGCAGTGGCTTTTTAATGCTTTCCAAACCTTATTGTAGGTGACTTGCTCTTTGTTTTGCTATTTATACTTGTGCAAAGCGGGATTGGAATAGGTGTAAAGACTCCCACGTGTGAGGGATGTGAGTTTGCAGAGAGCTCACACAGAATCTAGCTGTTATAAGGTTAAGACCAATAGAAATTAATATTTATCTGTATGTATGGTACCATTGACTTAATTTAGACTGCTGAACTGACTAAATGTTCATCTACCTTAGTAAGGTTTTCTGGAATCTGGTCCTAAATCTTAGTATTATTTAATGTCCCCCAAAGAGTGGTAATATTTGATTTATATTTTCTTATACAGAACAATACTTTTTCCTCAATGAAAGAGTATTCTTTTCCCTCTGAATGTGTTTTAAACTTTTGTTTATGGACAGTAAGCTGGGCCAGACTTTCAGTACATACTTAGACTTTTATACAGTCAAAGTGTGTGATGTTTCTGATGTATTTACACTGTAACAGATCCTGCCTTGAGGAATCTATATGAAAATGCTGCAGTCAAAAATTAGGCTCACAGGCTTTCTGTGAGAATAAGGTCTAATATCTAATCCTGCTAAAATCAGTGGGATTAATCATCAGCTGTTGTAAACCAGAATATTTCCAACAATTTCAATACAATTTTATTTAAACCAACTGGGCATACCAGGCTTGTCTAACAGTGCTGAAAGAAGCAAATGAAGCTGACTCTTTACACAAAGCACAGTGATGCATTTCCATTTGATTCCAGTGTATTCTGCTGCAGCCTCAGAGCAAATATCAGTGGAGGGCTTTTCCTAGACAGAGACCTCTGGAAATTGCTTTAAACCTTTCACATTTAGAAAGCATATTTACAGAAATGGATGCCTTCCTTTATGTGATTGGTAGAAAAATAGTAAAACACTTTCAGGAGGATACCATCCCATTTCAACCTATTCCACTACAAGTAATAGAAATAATCTCTACATTTAGTCTTATTATAGAGAGTCCTACATCAAAATCTAGGAAAAATAGCTTGGAGGTAACTTGCTTTATAAGACTGATTAAATTTTTAAAACTTCTGTCAGTCATGTTATCCACTTTTTCATACTGAAGTTCTGTCAGTCCCCAGTCATCTTCAGACTATTAAATGCTAAAACAAAAACCACTTTTATAATACACGTAGAAATATGTATGAGTCAGGACTATCTTCAATTGCCTTTGAGTTGTATTTGAGCAGAGTTAAACGAGGTTTTGCCTTGGAAATAAAATGTAATTATTAGAATTCTCTGCCTGGGCAATGTCTATTATTAAGTGACTTAAAATCATCTCTTTTGACTTAAAACATTTTATATTTATTTAAATATGTATATACCTCTAAACCTCATTATCCATAGAGATTTCTCTTAGGTGAGGGCTGGAAGAGGGTGATAGTGTTGCAAACTCTTGTTTTAGTGTTACTCAGGTAACACTGTGAGGGCCAAACTTTCTGCCAGAAATTGTGAACAGAAAAAAAAAAAGTAAAATAAACTGGCATGGAATTTGATTTCTGAACTTATTTGAAAATATGCTCTTAATGAGACATGATACATTTGTTTATGACATATAATCCCACAAGTCTGAATAGAACTTATATTTTGTTAAACCACCTCACTGAGCATGTCTTGGATTTGGTTAATATTTAAAGGGTAAACCATCAGGAACATTATTTTCCTATTGTTGATGAGTTGTAAAGTTCTCATAAAGGAGCAGAAATTGTTCTAACCAAATGTTTCCTGAATTACAGGTGCTGCATTTTCAATTTCTTATGCTCTGACAATGAATGAGAAAGTTTTTCATTTCTCAGACTCGACTGCAGGAGTGCCCTCGTAAGAACCAGGTAAAAGCTGCTTCTCTTCTATCCCTGTTTCACTGTGCTTTGGGCTGAAAATGGCCAGTGTAAGGTCACAGAAATATTGTCTAAATAACATCAGAACACAGGCTAGAATTTGTGGTAAATAGAACTTTGTAGTAAGAAAGCATGCCTAGTCATGTCAGCTCATTAACCTTGCTGATTTAATGTTGTTTATTTTTGTGCCATCAGCACTTGTGAACTGCAGCCATTTCAGTGTGCAAGCCTTGAACAAAGACAGGTGAGAGCGATTTTGAGATTAGTTGTGTTTGATAATTGCCACAAGAGGGCTGAAGGTCAGGCCAAAGGCAACAATGTACCCAATATGTACTTATGTAACTTTACATATATATTTATGTAGTTTACTTTGACATAGAGAAGTTCAATCTGTCCAAATACCTTTAAGAATTTGGGGGTTATTTTTCACTTACACTGGTGGAAATCAGGAGTTAACAGTATTGATATCACTGAGTATATTTGGGCTTAAAAGCAGAACAAATAAGACACTGGGAAAGGCTCTTCAGTATCTGAGTTCTCCTTGCCTGTTTCAGACAATAATGTTGTTGCTTTACCTGCCCATCCAGAAATCCGTTGTAAGAGTGTCTGTGATACCAGAACTGAACTGAGCTGTGTCTCCCACAACTCCCAGGCCCTGTGTGGGCTTTGTGAGCTGCTGTGAATTGTGCCAGATTGCTGGCTGACAGCAAACTCCATCCTGTCAGTGCTGCTGTTTGAAAAATATCATTACTACATGAAAGTTATTATTTGAATTTTGGTGTAATCAGAAATACATAAAGAAAAAATATTGAATTAAAACACCATGCTTTATTCACTGAAATGCAAAACTTCTAAGAAACTCCTGAGATTCTCTATTCACTTGAGCTGTTCGTTCCTGAGAGTTTCCTCTACAAGGAAAGGCCCTTCATATGTTTTAATTAAAAGCCAAAGAAGGAATAAATTTTCCTTGGCACATGTCATGCTAATGAGCACTGGTTAGTTTGAAAATACATGTTCATTGGGTTTACAGGATAATTTCCCTTTGAACCAAAGTACCGTGTTTGTACAGAAACATTTTCTGGAAGCAGTAGAGGGCATCATTTCCCTTTTGTAATTCTTCAGAGACATTATCCCAGTGCATTATGTGTGCAAACTGAATTTTCTTTTTTGTTTACGGCATTAATCCTGGGGTTAAGGTTGGCCTGTGGTGAGCAATAATAAGTTTAACCTTTGACTTCATGCAATAAGATGTAATTTATTATTTCTAGACTCTTCATAAGTGCCACTGCCCTCACTTCTGCTTAAGATAAATTGAGACAAGTGAGCATTTGATATCAGTGATCTTTGCATGCAAGACATAAATCTAATTTACTGTTGTCTGAGCTTAGTTCCTTATCCTCAGATTATGGCTTTTAAACAGTGCAAACATTTTTTGTTTGTTTGATGTGTTAGTTGATTTCTGTAATTCATAGACTCTTTGGTCCTCCACATAAATTTCAAACCAGTAAATATAAATTCTGGACTGTCTAAATGCATAGAAACTTTATGAAATGTGTAAACAGAGCAAGCAAGCTATTCATAATATTCACTTGCTAAGTAACTGAGATCAGGAAAGCATTTCAAAATTAATTTTCAAGACAATTTAAAGATGATTATACAACTAGCAGCGTGTAAATAAATTGTTTCTGTAGCCATTGCCATTCACTGATAATGTTTATGTAGCTGTTACTGATAAAATCTCACTTTTAAAATTGTAAGTGAAACAATTTTAACTATTTTTTATAAAAAACATGGTTTGAAAAAACACAGTAAATGTTTGTGTTGGTTTTTGGTTGTATTGAAGAACAAGTTTATATCAAGTTTATTACTCTCCATGCTCTTAATGCAAGAAAAAGAATATACTGTTCAATTGTGTGTTCCAGGAGTACTTCATCTTTTTGCTCATGTTGGGAAAGTGCTGATTCATCAAATATGTTTGGGTGGGGTGTGAGGTAAATGCTGATTTAATAAATGATTTAGTTTAGGGGAGGATTATTCAGGTAGAATGATCCAGGCTCATGACCCTCAGTAAGACTAGAATGCTGAATCTTTCTTTCTCTCATCTTAATATTTTTATACTAGGACCTGTTTTTATCACAGTAACAATCACATCAAAATATTTGTCAGTCTATGTGCAGCATGTGGAAGTCAAAAGGCAGAAAAACCTGAATAGAAATAAAAGTTATCTAATGCTATTTTGGAAGAGTATTAATGTTCATTAACATTCTAAAATACATTTTTCAGCATAGATTTTATGTTTTGAAATGAAAAAAGAAAGTTAAACCCATAATTGTAGAAACTCAAAGCATTTATAGGCCCTTCCTATGAATGCTTTTATAGAAAATATGTGTGTAGTTGCATCATTTGCGTGGCAGGACTGCCCATGATCCCTGTATTTGGTCTTCATAACACCAAGGGCTAATTTGATGGCAGCTTCAATCCTGCTCCTAACTTGAAGAGTAATTGTTTGTCAACTAAAGAGGCTGCTACTGCCTGTAATATGTGCTGGTGTTTGAGTCTTCACCAGTAAGTTCAGCACGAGTTGCCTGTTGGCTCAGCTCGCCCACAACAAAAGAGCAGTGGGTGGGTTGGTTTGGCTCCTGCTGGCTGCTCACAGGTGAGGGTGGGGAGGAGATTGAGAATGCAACAGTAGCAGCTGCTTCTCCTGACACACGATAGACAATGATGGATTGTCAGCGTAATTAGATTCATCACAACCTGAGAAGGGTAATTCTGAAAATCTTCCTGCAGCCTGCCTTTCACAGATACACTTGGTAATTTCCCTTAAGTTTTAATTATTTTAGGTAATGAACATGTAATAGTAAGAGTTGAAGATACAATCATTTCTGCCAGATTCATACACTACAGCTACGTTGGGTAGAATGTGCTTAAACCTGAGTTAAGGAGGAAGAAATTGTTCCAGTGACAAGAAAAAAGGAAAGGGGAAAGGAAGTGCTCTTTTTTCTTTAAAATTTTGAAATGTCACATGTGACATTAAGAAAAGATTAATTTTTTTTTTAATATGCTGGGCTGCTGTATTTGAGAACACAAAAGCTGTGTGAAAAAATGAAGGGTGTTCTGGTTGTTGGTGAACTGATAGAATGCATTGTGCTAAGCTATTATTCATACTGTAACACCATATCAAATACTTGCAATAGATACCAAATTGTAGATTGGTAATCTTCCTCACAGGGTTACAGCATCAAGGGGTGGTAACTGCCCCTTGAGGCAAAGATAAATTCTTCAGCCAAGCATTATAAACTGTTACTTTGGATGTTGATCAGTTGTTAGAATTCATATGAAAATTTGAAAGTTGAAAAGATAGAAACATTTCTGTATGCCATGAGCATGTGTATTAGACTCATGAACATAAAACAAAGAGATGATCTCTTTTTGTGCAGCAACTATTTTCCCTAGAATTTTGGATATCAGATAATATTATCGGAACTGTTGTGTTTGGAAATTTCAATCTGGGAATTGAAAATGTCCAATAAACAATAAAAAAAGGGGAGGATACTACATGTCACTTAAATGCATTAGCCTGCCCCTGGAAGTGGCACAGAGGAGAGGTATGTACTGCAAAATGTCATGGTGCCTAATTTGCAACCATCCTCAGGATAAGTCAAGAGGTCTTTTTATCTGTCATATTTGCAGTTATTAATATTTAATGTGCAGTTATGATAAAACAATAGAGAACAAAATCCCGGGAGTCTTCACAAGGCAGATATTTCTTCTGAATGCCATGAGCAAATCATCTTGAGTGCCATCACATGACACATGCAGGACCATCAGGGGATCAGGCCCAGTCACCATGGGTTTCTGAAGGGCAGTTCCTGCTTGACTGACCCAATCTCCTTCTGTGACAAGGTGACCCACTCACTGGATAGAGGAAAGCTGTGGGTGTGTCCAGCTGGACTGTAGTAAAGCCTTTGACATGATTGCCCACATCATTCTCCTGGAGAAACTGGCTGCTTACGGCTTGCATGGCACACTCTTTGCTGGGTAAAACCCTGACTGGGTGGCCAAGCCCAGAGGGTGGCGGTGGATGGAGTTAAGCCCAGTCAGCAGCTGGTCACAAGGGGTTCTCCAGTGCTCAGTACTGGGGCCAGTCCTGTTTAATATTTATTGATGATCTGGACAAGGGGTTTGAGTGCACCTTCAGACAGTTTGCAGATGACACCAAGTTGTGCAGGAGTGTTGATCTGCTGGAGGGCAGGAAGGTTCTACAGAAGGGTCTGGATAGGCTGGTTTGATGGGCCAAGGCCAGTGGTATGAAGTTCAACAAGACCAGGTTCTGGGTCTGAAACTTTGGCCGCAACAACCCCGTGCAGTGCCACAGGCTGAGGGCTGAGAGGCTGGAAAGCTGCCTGGGGGAGAAGGACCTGGGGGTGCTGGTGGGCATTAACCAGCGTGTGCCCAGGTGGCCAAGGAGGCCAATGCCACCTTGGCCTGTGGCAGCAGCACCAGGGCAGGGACTGTCCCCTGTGCTGGGCACTGGTGAGGCCACACCTTGAGTGCCATGCCCAGTTCTGGGCCACTCAGGTCAGGAGGGACATTGAGGGGCTGCAGCAGGTCCAGAGAAGGGAACAGAGCTGGGGAAGGGTCTGGAGCACAAATCCTATGGAAGCTGGGGGGGCTCAACCTGGAGAAGAGGAGGCTCTCCTTTTCTGTCTCTCTACAACTGCCTGAAAGGAGGTTTTAGTGAGGGAAGAGTTTGGCCTCTTCTTCCAAGTGACAAGTGATAGACAAGAGGAATCAGCCTCAAGTTGTATCAGCAGAGGTTTAGGTTGGATATTAGGAAAAAATGCTTGTCTAAGAGGGTTGTTGAGATGCAAAACAGGCTACCCAGGGAAGTAGTGGAGTCATCATCCTCAGAGGTATTTAAAAGACATGAGGATGTGGCACTTGAGAACATGGTCTAGTTGTGGACTTGTCAGTGTTGGATTAATGGTTGGACTCACTGATCTTAGAGGTCTTTTGTATCCTAAACCATTTTTTGATTCTGTAATTTCATCTGCTTGAAAGGAATTGTCCCTGTGGACCCAACAGAAATGATTCTAACACAGTTGCCACTTCTTTTGCTGTCAATGTATCTTCCCCAAGTCTATTGAGAGAGTCATATTGGTAGGAGGAGGGAAGGGAATGGAAAGAAAAATACTGATCTGAAGATATTCCTCCTACATTTTCTTTGCTGGACTTTCATCTCTCATGTCCTTTCTCAAAATGTATTGTAACTAATGGCAGATAGGATAAAAAATTTCAGTTTGAAGTATCTTTCTTAATTTTTTTTTTTTTTGATCAAATGAAAAACGTTGAGACAACCATGAACAAACTCTCTTCATGACATGATGTCTGCTGGGGATAAGACATATAGATGGATAATACATACATAGATAATACAACTAATATTTAACTATGTATACCACAATAACATATATTAAGTATGCAATATATAATATATATAATACTGTGTGATTATATGTAATTTAAACCAACAAATGAAGAAATTATCAGTAGCCATTTAAAGGACATGGTCAAGTGAAATGTACCTCTGAGCTTTGATATATTGGTATACAACCTAGTTTTTCTCATGTGCCATTTTCATATAGAAGTTTTAATCAAAGAATACTTAGAAATAAGTTTACTGCCTGTATGGGGAAAAAAACCCCTTCCTTACTTGTCAGAGGCAGCAGACATGAAGGTCTTTCATGAGACTTTCCATTTTACTAAGTAGAAATCTCTTTCTTTTGGGTGGATAGTAATTCTGACAGCTCTTCAGGATTCGCATCAAGTAATGCAAGGGTTTTTTTTGAAAATAATCCCAACAGTGCTGAATGGAATCTTCCTTCTACCTTCCTGTCCTGGAGAGTTTCTCCTTACTTAGAGCAGGCTTTTTTAGGTCAAAAGAGCGGTTAGCCTTTAAAAATCGTGGGCTAAAGTGGGGGGAACAAGAAAGTTGTGGCTCATGTGGAGAAGAGAAGCACTTTGGTAGCTGAAGATGAATTAAAGTCTCACAGCAGGGAGCTGCTGCTGACCTGTTAGCTCGAATCCTTCCAAGGCTTTGCTGGGGTGGACATTTGCTCCAACTGCAGCTGAGTCATTGGGGCACCTGAACTGGTACAGCTTCTGGTGCAGATACTTTGCAGGAGTGGAATGATTCAAATAGAATGAACTGGTGCAATTAGGGTATCAGCTTGTCCCCATGAGAGGTCTGTGTTGGTGCTGCTGCTATCAGTGGCTTTTCATTGGGGCATATTCCCTTTTATAGGCAAAGACTTCAATGATGAAGAAATTCAATGGGAAACTATAAAGTGAATGAAAATTTCCTCTCACGCAAATAAAAGGGAAAGACTGAAAATTGTTTTGAAATTACCTTGTGTGGGAGATGCTGTATAATTGTGGAGGTTTATTCATTCCTCTAAAACCTGCACTGCTTTGGCCAGTGGCCAATAGAAAAATTGCATTCTGACAGTTTTGCCTTTTTATAATCCTATCAAATACTCTTAACTACCCAATTAAGGCAGTTTCTCTTCCACTAACATGCTTTTTCCCTTGTATTTTCCATCAAGACTTTTTTTCTGAGTTTAAATACTTGAATTACTGCTCCAAAATGACAGTTGAACATTTTTAAATATGCTGAGATCACTTCAGGTGATTTTTTTCTGATAGGTTGTTATGACTTAAGGGCTCTACAGATCCTAATGCAGTG
>JAOXXN010000162.1:13442161-13456565 GCA_026770055.1 Myrmophylax atrothorax | reverse complement strand
GGCATCTGAATGAAGATTCTGTGCATGTGGAGTCTGGCCATGGGTTTCAATGTGTTGTCTTTTCTTTCTATCCTTTTTGTAACACAAAAAAATATTTCTGGGAATTTCCAAGGAATAAAGTACACTTCATTTTCAGTTGTCAAGATAGCTGACAGTTTATTGTGTTACCATGAATAAATTATTCCAGGGTTCACACTTAAAACAAATGCAGAAATGCTTCCTTTTTTTTTTTTTTAAGCTGACATTTTGAATTTATATTAAGCATAATATCACCTGGATACACACTGCATGAAAATGTAGACTATTCATAATGAATTATTAACCCAAAGCTTTTACCCTTTCTTAGATGCACTGAAGTTACTTTGCAGGATACTAAAGGGATATGAGCATGGGAGAGAATAGGGGGTTTCTAGTAAGATGTATAACAGGCTCCAGTATCAGTGGATGTCATTGTTCTGCAGTTATTTTCCATAAGATAAAGTTTTTTATCCCTGAGTGTTGTGCAGAGCCCTCTGAATATATTATTAGGAGAACAGGAGCGCTGTAGTTTGTGGAGGGAACCTTCTCATATGCAGGTTAGCTGCATAGTCAGGATTGTAGTATAAACATAGTCCTTTTTAAATAATCATCTCCCATGTTTCTTCCTTTACCTTCTTTCATTTTTGGTTGACATTTTTAACCTCGGATTAGTTTATTTTCTCTCTTTAATTTTTATTAAATGGTAGCACTTCAGAGTAGCCATTTCTGAGTGGCACTGCCATCTAACCTGTAATTCCCTCAAGATCAGGCCCAAGTGCAGCCCACAGCATTGCACACAGGGGTGGGAACACAGTGCTGGTGCTGCAGAGCAGGATCAAGAGGTGCAACAAGGGCAGATATTTTAAAAAACCCCCACAAATAACCAAAAAATTGTTCCTCCTTCAAACAAAATTTTTCCCTTTCTAGTAAAGGAAGTTAGAAAGTTCAGTTAAACTACTGTTTGCTTTACATAGAGCACTGAATTGAGCACAGGAAAATCTGTTCTGGTCTTCTCTGGTGCAGAATGTTTGAAGAGTGACCTGCAGAATCCTGTCCCAACACTCCTGGTGTTGTCATGCTTTATAGCAAACAAACTGCTTAAAGGCTTCTGGACCTCAAAGGTTCTTGTAATCCTTCTTCTGTACCTTCATGACATTATGAAGGTCTGTTTGATTTGTCTTTTTGGCTGCAAAAACTCGAAATTGATATTTAGGAATTATTTTACTTGCTGAGATGGCTGGGATGAATTTGACCTCAAGTTTGACAGGTTTCATCTGGCTAAAGGATGGGATATGTTTACAGCTCTTCTGTTGGAGTCAAAAAAGTCATAGGAATGTCCTTAGGTGCACTGGAGAATTTAAATGTGTGAAAATAAGTTTGAAAATAAAACCTGAAAGAATTAGCACAGTGCCTATGTCCAGCTTTTAACTGTAGTCCTGCATGGGAGGTTGAATTTCTGCAGATCAGAGTGAATTAATGGCATTTATTTATTTGTTTGTTTGTTAAATAGTAAAGTCACCAGACAGGAGATAGTTGAAAATCTGTGTGCGGCTTGTGTTTGCATACCTCCGATTCCTGATTTCCATGGATGTTTGTAATTTTTGAGAAGACATATATATTTTTTTTGGTTCCTCTAAAAATCCGAAACAGACTTATTACTGATCTCAGTAAACTCAGTGAAGGAAAATTCATTCGCCTTGATTAACAGAACAATCATTACTGTTATGGTGCAGAAGACAATAATTAAAATACAGTTAATATAAGCCACCCTTATTTTGAAGCTGCCTCAGTTTGCAGCCGTGGGGTGCACCAAGTAATTAAGCTTGGGTGGAGCTGAAGTGCAGACACAGTTCCAGCAAAAAAACAAGTGATGGTTCAGCTGTACTGACATTACAGAAGGCTCCCCTTAGATCCCAGAGTCCTGTTTGTGGCCCTTGGTGGATCCTGCTCCAAATGCTGTTGATACCATTACATACTAATGTTGAACATTTTACATGTCAAACCATGTAATGCTCTGGCATTTCCAGCCTGTACTACAAAAGTAATGTTGTGCATTCCAGAACCTGGTTGGTGCTGGCAGTTGAAGTGTCTCTGATTGCAACACTCAATTGCTCAGACAATAAAGAGGAGTCACTTCAGATGAAAAAAGCAGTAATTTGAGTAATCTGTGGATGAACAGGTAATGGAAGACAGGGGAATGGGAGCAGATAGGATAAAAACTGGCCTTGGGAATAACCACTGCTGTGGGCTGGGTAAAACAAGCTCATGATCCTAATTCCTCGTGAAATTGCAGCTAAGTACACATCTCTGAGGCTAAAACTTTGTGGATCTTGATATTTCCAGGGAAGATACAGGACCAAACCATTCACACTTCCAAAGATTTGTGGCTGTATTTTTTCTCCTCAAGAACTGTGCTAGAGTTTGAATGAATATTTCCAGTGTGACTGTCAATCCTGTTACTTCAGTTCTACTAGTTACATTCCAGTGTTTCTTGTATCAAAGCTGTGATGTAACAAACCCCAAGCAACAGATGTGTATCTACATAAATACTTTGGTGCACATACTCTCCCCATTTGACTGACTGCTGTAAATTGAGTTTGCACTGAGAATTTTATCATCTGTAATAACATCAGCAGGGTTATATGGTGTGGGTTTTTCCAGACCCCAGAAGAGATCAGCAAAACTGTGTAGGTAGTGCTGTTTCTTCAGAATCCCTGTATTTTAGTACTGTTTTCACCACAATTTTGTCAGACTTCTGTTTGTAATATTCTGTTAGGTGGTGTGATATACTGTGTCTTCTAACTGAAACCAGTTAACACATCTGATGTGAAGAATCTAAGAGGATCCTTACCTTGATGAAGAAAAACTTGTGTTGGGTCCTTTCTTGTGAAAAAGAACAGAAATAAACCCCGAGTTCCTGGGCAGCAAATCTCAGTAAAAGAAGTCCTATTGCCTATGAATATTTCTGAGGTTTTGCTTTCTGGCTGCCACATTTTTCTGCACACTGTGCTGTCAGTAAAGTACTTTGTTGTAAAGTTCTTTGGGACACTCTGTCCATAAAGAAGTACAATAGACTAACTTCTTTGTCTCTCCAGAAAGCCGTGTATTAGAGCCAACATTTATATTATCAGATGCCAGATTTTCAGTTTTCTACTGTACTGTGGGTAAAAGGACAAACAACAAGAAAGCAAACCTTTGACACTTGGAATAAAAATACAGAAACAATCTGCCATTCTGGGTTTTTTGGAACCTCAAGTAGTTGGTTCCTGCTTTGAGTGATGTGTCTGAGATGGTCCCTTCTCAGTCAGCTTAGTGAGTTCATGTGCCAGCTGAAGTCTCCCAGCCTGGTGAATCCTCAGGTCACTACTGTTGTCACAGGAAAAGAAGGGTTGCTGCCTTTTCCTTACAAAAGTTCAGTAAAAGGAATTGTCCTGTTGTAGTTTAATGAGCATAGGAAAAGGAGTGTATTTATATCATGAAATGCACACAGTGTCCCATAGCTGATACATGTCAGGGATGTGCAGTACATATAAATATATCAAGGTGCTGCAGATGAATGAAGGAAGAACTTCATCCAGGTACATTTAATAAGCTTAAGAAGTCGTATGGTTTACTGCAATTAATGCTTTATACAGAAAAGAGAGCTATCTCTTCACCATGGATTTATATTTATTTATTTTTAATCCATTTGTAGCATAATTAGCAGTGACATGATTGATGCATTCAAAACTTAAAGAGTATTTGCATGGAACAAGGGAAGGACAGGCTTGTCTGCCAGGGTTTCATTGAATGCTGGAAGCTCTCAGACTGTTCAGTGTAAACTGTGGTGAAAAAAGTGCATAGTATAAAGAAGAAAAAGCATTGTTAAAATTAAGTGCAAATTTGTTCTACTGGCCTGGAATTTAACTCCATGTTATAAATAAGGGCTGCTATATTGATTTTGGAAATGTCTTAAGGAGTTCAAAACCGAGTCAAACATTTTAAGTCAGACTCTGGCTGTGCTCTGAGACTGACAGTGATAGGATAATCGGAGATGTCTGTTACAAACTGAGCACATCTGGTGGCTTGTTGAGCTCACAGACCAGTTATTTGTTACCTGGAACCGCAGCAAATGCTGTGCAATTTCTCACTGTGTGTTCCCCTCTGTCCCTCCCGTGTGCTCTGTCATTGTACTCTGCCTCCCAAGCAGCTGATAACTATTCTCCACAAGCTCCAAGAGGACAGGTCTGTGTCTGTCCAGAGCAAAATGCAGTGTATGTTACAGACAACAGAAGAAATACTGATGGCAATTTGCAGGCAACAGGTTGGTTGCAATTATTAGATCAGAAATGAAGAGGAATAATCAAAACAATCATAACAGTAAGTCATAGAAACAACATCAAATATAAACAGCAAGAAATTCAGAAACCTCAGAAAGGAAATGCATCATTTCATTAGAATGGAAATAGCTTTTGTTTGCATTTTTTGAGTCAAATTGCTTGTGTGAAGTACAGTCCTGGTAGTCAGTAAGAAGCCCTTGGCCAATTTCTCATCTTTCTCACATACTTCACACTGGTTGAAGTTGAATTATTTTAGCTGGATCTGTTTTATATCTGTGTAAGCCCACAGAATTTCTAAAGAGACAGAGAGCAGTAAAAATGCTGGAAATAAAATGGTTTTCTGCTACAAAGTTTGTGAAGAGATAATTTTTTCACAGTTGACTCTCACTTCTAGTGTTCATCTTGGTGGTTTACTCTGTGACTACTCTCTGAGTTTTTTCCTTGGAACAAGAAAAATATACATACCGTACATGAAAGAGAAAGAAACAAAAGTGAAATTCAAGCAAAGATCTTCAACTCATCCATTATCAGTTCACCAAGCCTTGGTAAGAGATTGACAACCTAAAATAGGTATTATGAGCTGAGAAATAAAATGTGCACTGCATTTATCAAATGTTCACCCCCAATTTTAGATTTGCTATTTTCAGATATTTATTGTTGCTGTATTTAAAAAAATTATTTCTCGCCTAAATTTATTTAATTTTGTTATCTGTAAATCTGGAAAGCACTAGCAACTTCTTAATTTTCTGCCAAGTTGTGTTCTTTTGAGTTCAATTAATTTCAGTGTTATTTATTTTCAAATGGCAAAGCCATTGAATGAGATTTAGCATCAAAGTGACCAAAAGAAAGCACCTGAATTCCCTATTGCAGTAAAGGTGTGTGTGAAGGATACACAGGGGAGGTACAAGAATAGCTGAAGATGAGCTGTAAAGTTTTGATTGGGATGTGGAACAGATGCTGTTTCTGGCTGCTTATAAAAGATCCTTTCTACTCTTCTTTCCAAAGGAACTTGAACTCATGTTACTTTGTCCATTACACTTTTACACTCCTGAAGTATCGATTGGGAACTGTGTATATTTTTCTCAATATATGCTTCTCTTGTGACTGGCATTATTATTTGGCAAAACAATTTCCATGCTCAAAGTTCTCCAGTAAATTCATAGCACTGCAAATTCACTGTTTGGTTCTGAGTATTTCTGTGTCTCATCAGCGAAGGCTGAATGGACAGTCTGTGGTTTCCTGGACACAGAGAATTGTTGCTGCAGGTGCTCCTTGGGCATTCTGAAAAGTGAGAAGCCATGTAAGGATTCTCAATCGAGGCATAAGGTTACCCAAAATATATTTTCTCAGTAGCAGAGCTTTAACTTATGAAAAACTTTAAGGATATCCACAGGGAAAATCTTTGTTTCTGCAGCTTCATATTTAGATTACAGTAGCTGGAAGTTAATTAGCCCTGCTAGCCTTTTTCTTTTGGGCTAATTAGTAAGAAAACTGGATATAAAAAAGTCAAAGTCATTTTGAGAGAAAGAACTTCAACATTTTCCCAGAGCAGTCCCTTTGGAGGATATTATCTCCATAATGACCATAGGATGCTCTCCATTCTGACAGAATGTATTTCTACAGTCTCTGGACTCATTTAGGCGACATCTTAGTCATTAATGATTTCAGGCCTAGCTGCTTGCAATTGCCAGATGAAACCACATGACATGTTGTTTAATTATGCAATGATCAGCAGCCTTTACATTTTAATTAGGGAGCCGCTGTAATGAAGCCGTCCCACTTTACATATGGCTTATTGGGCTGAAAGGTTGTCTTTACTAATTGGTTGTTTGGGAATGTAATTTTGACACAGCAATACAGGTAGACTTGTCTTCACTTCTAATGTGTTTCCTGATCTTTTTTTGATTTGGCTAATTAGTGCTAATAATTTAAAAGCTGCATGGCATTCTGAAAGTCCTCCTGTTTACTATATGTATAGTAGTTTTGTTAGCAGAATTTAGTATTGTTAATACACGGTGACACACTGCCAGTGTCTACTCACACCTTTCTTTGGTTTTGCGAGATCACAGGAACTTTAATGTCACACTAACCTTTCCGTTTGCTGCGTGTGAAACAGATTCCTGATGCAAGGAGTTTCAAGAACTGGAGTTTAATAACCATTTTCAGTACTCTTTAGAGATTGTTTGCATGGGAAAACTCATGATTTTTTGAGTTTAGGTTTTTCAATGATTAATTCATGAATGTATCTGCAACAATGCCAAGGTCTCCAAAATAATGAAAGCCTATCCTTTCACAGCTGTTTGTTTTCATTTCAAATCAAAGCTGTCTTGTTTCTTTGTTTACTTTTCAAAAGAATAGTCTGTTCTTTCCACTGGGTTTTTGGTACAACTTTGACAAGTAAAAAAATTCATTTACATTTAAGAATCTATTAGGTAAATTTTCCATCTCCCCCTGCATTATATTTTGTGATATGATAAGCAGAAACATTTCCCAACCTGCTCCACCAGCCCAGTCCACATGCTATGTAAAGTCTTACTCCTATTTGGTGTTTCAATTTATTTGTAACAATAAAGAAGACAGAGTTCATCTTAGTTCCTCTCAAGGATGGCTGTTTATGATGATCTTAGCTCAAAAGTATTTGGCTCTGTGTTCTTTCTCCCTTAAAACTATTTTTGCTTATATCCAGTTGGACAAAATATAAGTTGCTTCAGTTAGTCAAGAGACTCAACAGGAGAGTTCAGGCAAACGCTGCTCAGTTTGGAGCTCTCTGATAGTCAGACTAACATTGATTAAACTGGGGTCGCTTCCACACGACACTCACAGCCCTTTTGCCACCGTCCCAGAGCACTCCTGTAGGGTTCCTATTCAGCAGCTCCTGACAGCTGTACAGGCATTAGATGCAGAGGAGTGTCTCTAAAAATAGTGTTTTGTTTCAAAGATTTCCTGGGCATTTCAGGAAATCAATCCCATAGCTCTCATTAGTTGCTAAAGTAAAGTTGTTGGTGCTGGGACATATTTTACTGTGTATTTTTATTTTGCCTAACAAAACAAAGAATTAAGCATGATGATATAATTTTATAACCCTGATAAAAATTAGTAGCAATCTATCAAGCACAGAAATCTAACCAGAACTTGCAGGATGTGCTATGCAGCAGTCAAGTCATTTTGTCTCCAGTGTTACAAACATTTACACATATCACTGTTGTCAGTGTCTTCAGTGGGGCCACCCAGATTCCTCATTTGAAGTGAATAATGTTTGTAGAAGGTAGAAAGTTATACTGATAATTTCTTCCTCTGCCTAATATTTTTCTTTGTATAACTTTTTGTTACTTGTACTTGGCTTAGTCTATATTAGTAAAGTATTGAACGCTATGGGTGTTGTTAAAATAAAACAATATAAATAAATTGGTTTGGCAAAAATACAGATGATTCAATAATTACTGGATGAAGGATATTAGAACAATGCTTGAGCAAGCTTTCTTTTCTCTTGATTACTACTAAGTTTTTATAGTTAAAAAAAGTTGCAAAAAGTTACTCCATCATAAAGAATTGTAGATAATTCTTATGTATTTACTGTTTCCTCATTTTCTTTAGAGTAAAAAGAAAAAAAATCTATGGAAAATTTGTTTCTGTTGATCATTCATACTTTTGAAAAATGCCTTGTTGACCATCCATCTTCTTCACTTTCTGTTCCATTTTTCATGTTCTTTAAACATTCCTTTGGATTTGAGAACCCTTAGTGAGCTAGTCTATTTACAGTGTAGTTCTGACAGGTGATAGAGGAGAGGACAGCAATGTGAATAAATATGGCCACTTTATTTTCCCAAATGTGTCAGCATGTTTGATATAAACATACACTAATTTGCCCTGGTAATTCTGGGACTCTTTTTTCAGCTTTCTAGCTCTGCAGCTTGATGTTTGCAAAGCATTTAAAATGAGAGGCCCAAAGATGAGGATCATTAAATTTGTATGGAAAAGTGAATATTAAACATAAATAATATCTGCATTTTTCAGTAATGTGAAGGTCTTGGAAGACTGATCATGCAAAAAACAATCTTTGCAAAAAAGCCCTCAAGTGATATGAGGTCCCTGAAATGGTAGGAACCATCCTTTTGCTTTATGGAGAGGTAAGCATTTGATTAGCATGTTTTCAGTGTCCTTCTGTCGGTACAGATTCTGATTACAGGGTGTAGTTCTTTCAGGTGTTTGAATACATAATTTAATTGGAGTTTTCTAGGATGTATCTGACTTATTTTTAGCTTTATAGTGACTGCTTATGGACTATTTAGTAATATTGAAATACTGTTTATTTTATTAAATGTGTCAGTACTAAAACAGAGTCTTTTTAAAACTTCAGTGGCCAGAGCTCTTGCTTCATGTGGCATCTTTGTGAGAGAAATTAAGAAAGGTGGTCTCTGTGATATACTTGTATAGATTGAAAATTTATAATGGCTTCAGTAGAACTGCACAGGAGATGCACTTGGCTTTACTTATCATAAACCCAGGACTTAGATCTATCTCCTCTGAGGAAAGGATGGTGCCTACACACTTCAACTTGTACAAGAAATTAAGGACTCTTCTGCTGTCAGTGAAGTCACATGCAGTGGTTAAGGCTCTGGAAGAGAACAGCTCAGCATTCAGGCAGTTTCTTTCCATCCTGCATTACAGCAGATTCCTGACTGCACTGTACGTGTCACAATAATCTGTATCCTGATATCCGGGTTTTGTTCTAAACCCTCTTAAAGAGAGAGGAATCCCCCACAATAAAAGGTAGGCAAGTACACATCAGGTATGTAGATGGAGTAGGTAAAGATACTTAAATCACTGGCTGGTGATTTGCTGATAGTCATGTTTGTATTTCAGGTTTGTAACACTACAGTTTGCCAGACTGGATTTAAGTTAGATACTTTTGAATTCAAACTATCTGAATTAAAAATAGGATGACAAAATTTTAGTGGTTGCATTAGGATTTTTATGATACTTAATTTTAATTATGCTATATCAGTGTAGCTGACAAAATACCTGAGAAGCATGAACAGGATTATCCTTCCCTATGGGTACCTCAAAATACAAAATATTCAGTCTATACCTTATTTGTTCATTGCACAGCACTATCTAACATCATGACAAAATGGCATCTATTTGTAAACCAAGTGAGGGAAGGGGGTAGCTCCCAGAAATGCTTATCAAAGGCCTAAGCTAAAGTCTGCCAGAGCCAATGAGAACAATTGTGTAGATTTGAATTGAGTTTTTAACTGGGACCTAAGTACATCGGGGTGGTGCTAAGGTGATACAGGTCTGTATCTGGAACCAGGTTAACTGAAGAGTTGCACCCACACAGCAGAAGAGGAGCAAGAAATATTTGACTCACAAAGAAGTGCAGGTTGCATACCCCACACGCTGGTGTGAGGTGCAGACCATGTCTGAAAGCTGAGCTGGGCAAGGCCAGTGTGCTGTCTGGGGAAACTGGGGGTTTGTGCTTGAACAATTGCTCAGACACTGGGTAGAGAGAATAGTAACGTCTAACACAGACTGGGGACTGCAAGTGGTTCTTGGTCATGTTAAGCCTCTTTCTCCCAGCTCCTTTCCTCCTTTTTGACAGATAAAACAGAATATTTTATACTAATTTTCTCCAGGGTATTATGTTTATGTGACTCAGCAGATAAGGCATTAGTATAATAAAAACAACCACAGTGGAATGTCTTTCTAACTATAACCACTGGATTTTAGTTTTAAGCTGGAAACTTCTGTTTAACTGGTAAAAGTGTTTGGTATCTTCAAATATGATGAATGGCATTATCACCTACTTCACATCCTTAAATACATGTTTGGCATGACTTCTGTCTTATTTGGGCAACCTGAATGGTAAACATGAAGATTAAACTGAAATGTTTAAAAGAAGTGATAACAGTCATAACAATATGAGCTCATGGTTTTTCAAAGCAGTTCAGTGAGTCATGGCTTAGCAGCACTAGATTGCATTAAGTCTGTAATTGAATTCCACATGCCATTTCTATAAGGTTTCTAAATTTCTCATACTAAGATCCATCTTTCTTTTAACAATGGGTTTCTTAATTTTTTTACTCTAGTACCAAAGCCGACATAGTTGCTACATTTTATGAGCTATTGCACTGAAGTGATGAAGAATGATTTTTATAAATCTCTGGGATACCTACATTGTTATTTATCTATCAAGACAACATTCATCCCCATATTATGAGTCTTTTCTGTATCACTATTTTACAAATAGAGAGGAGAAATGCAAGCACACCCAGTGTGTCTCTCTGCAGAGAAACACATCGCAGAGCAGGGGCCTGATTTTACACCAGCTAAGCCTGTGCCAGAGCCCAGGGCATTGTAAACACAACAGCTAAAAACCAGGGTTTACTGGCTTCAGTGACTACTGTTTAAGTATTTTTATCTTAGTCTCTTCGAGTATTTACATGACAGTCCAGAGCAGCAACATCACAGGGACCCACCTCATTACATACTTAATACACATTCATAGTGACTTCTAAGTCATACTTGACCCTCTGTAACACAAAGCAAGGCACAAAATTTGCATCCACATCATGTAAGTTGGTGCTTGGATCAGTCATTTCTCTCTTTAGAAGCATCTGAAAGTGTACAGCATGTTCACTCTGGTGTCCAAATATTGTGTATAACCAATAGTCAGCCCTGCAGATCTACCAGTTAAATGCTTTCAATTCCATCTTCCACACTCATTCCCAGAAAATATTTGGAGATCTCTAGGGTTTAAGTCTCTGACAGGTGGTTAAATTCTGCCTTATGTTGTTTTGCAGAAATAAGTCTGAAAACAAATATGTATGGAAATACATATTTATTGTGTAAAGAGAATGGGCCAGGAATGAGCATCACAACTACCCTGAAAGTGATAGAGACAGTAAAATATTTTTGAAACATAGTGACATTTTTGTTACTCAAGTCCATGTTAAAGAGAGGCTTGGTCTGGAATATTGGCCCAGGTAGATAACTCCAGGAATTAATGTGTTTTTATACAGTTTGAGAGGAAGACCAACTACTGGTTAGACTTGATGAGCTTAGAGGTCTTTTCCAACCCTCACAATTGTTCTATAGCTTCCTAAAGGAAAACACAGGTATTAGAACTATTAATAGAATAATGCCATAGCTCATCACCTCTTTGTTCATGAAGCTATTAAAAGTTTGAACTGTGATGGACTGTTTTTTAAAAGCAATATTTTGAACCCTGGTTCAATGAATATTTTAAGTATATTCTTAAGGCCCTTCTCAAATGTCAATACATTTCTCAGTAGTGTGGCTGAATGGGAATGAACCAAGTATCTTATCATCGACAGATTGGGTGTTTGGTTGTTTTGTTTTGTTTCCCCCCCCCACTTCCCAAATCAGAAGCTCATTGTTCTTTTAATTTGTGTTACTTTCTGAATGTTATACTTCTCCATTTTTGGGGAAGATTAGCATGGGAAGCATCAACAAAACCCATATTGTTTCTGCATTTCTCAAACAATTTGGGAGCTATTTGCTGAATAGTATTTTAAAGAAAATGGACATAATGTGCCTCTAAAATTATTCTGACTAACAAATACTTCCTGTGGTTCTTCAGTTCTTCCCAGGACTGCTTTTGCTGGGTTAGTTGACTTAAAGGTTTAGCACATCTCTGCAACAAACAAGCATGTTGGGCATGGTATTTGATGAACTTCAAAGATTTAAGCACTCAGCTTTAATTACTGATGGTTTTAGCAACAGCACAATAAAGATAGGCTCCTGCTTCACTAAATCAAAGAAATGTGACTGAGGGACTTCTGATCCAATTGTTCTCATTTAGTTCAGCTCTCACAAATGTGGCTGTAAAATATTATTGTGGCTGGAGTTGACATGAAACACCATTGTCATCAATCAAATAAAGAAAAAAAAGAAAAAGTGAGAATCAATATATAACACAAACCTGGTGGTTTCAGCCACTTAATCAACTGCACATATTTCTCAGTTTCGTTTCCCTCCTACCACTTCTTCTCTGCAACTTCTACTTGTTCAATTTTTTTTTCTTTTTTAACACTTGGCATTCTGCAACCAAGTAAAGCTCAGCAGCTGCTGAGCTGAAGGAGCACCATTTCCCAATGGGGATGATGTGAGAGGCACTGTTACTCTATAGCATTCAGGTGCTAATGTTACCCAGTAAAGCTCTGTTCCTTTTACTTGTTCAGTGATACTAATAATCTTTTGTCTCCCTGCTGACACAATTATGCACACTGGATGGAATAGTTCGGATTGTGTGGCCTGTCAGCATTCCAAGGGCTTGCTGGAGCCCCTGTTACAGGAACTCAGTGAGGGCAGCGAGGCAGGTTTAATGGCCAAGCTGGATGAAGCATGAAGGCAGCTGGTGTCAGCTGCCTCCTAACAATGGCAATGTGGATCAATCACTCAGCAGGGCAGGTTTTTTATTGGGGCATTTTTGATCTTTAAGGTCTAATAGCAATAAAACATATTTACTGGGATTTAAAGGGGCAGCATTATTTAGAGGGAGGAGATGAAATGTTCCCTACTGTCTTAATTTAAGATTGTGCTGAATGGATAATCTTCAGCATTGCCACCTCTACTGATAGGAAGGTAATTCAAAGGAGATTTTGACATTCTTGTTATTGGATTCTGCAGAAAGAGAATCCAATGCATGGTTTCTATGAGGTTTCTTGAAGATATAGTTTTTATTTTTTTAAAGCAATGTGACTTCAGGTTAGAAAATGGGTTTACAATACCCAACGGATTGTCTCAGAATTATCAGTTCATCAGACTTTTCTCTGAGCTTGCACTTGAATAATAATAAATAAATAAATAAAATTTTAAAAAGAAACTCAACTTACAAATCCAATTTACATTTCTTGATCCTGTAAATCACATACATTATATGCTTCAAAAAATGAATATACAAGGAAGTGTTTAAATATACTGCAAGTCTCTTGGCTTTAGTGGGATCTATGCACATGCCTAAGTGTGTTTCTAAAAGAACTGTTTTTTCACCTGGCTACTGTACAAAACCATTTGTTTTCTAACAGTAATCATTCCAGACTGAAAAGAAGAAAACACACCTAAACCTATTGTGACCCCAAATGGATGGGAGTGACACCCCTTAGGTGAGGGTTGTCTGTGTTTTATTTAGGAAATACTTTGCTTTAGAAGAATGATCATAAATTTACTAGATAATCTTAAAGGGAAGTTTTAGAGTAGTTAACATCTTTGAGAAAAAATTAGAGCCAGAAAAGTGGTACCCAGCCATGTGCTTACTTGGCTTCATCTAAATCTTGGAGATTCAAGATTTGGAACACAGATTGCCCTCTGATTTCCTGATCTTAAAAGACCAGTGATCTAGAAAGACATGCCCATGGTTTCTTTTACTACCAATTGGGCTCATCCTTGCTTTTCTGTGAGAAGTCTGCCTTGGCTCAAATATCTTCAAAATAATTCTGTGCACTTTGAAATTCACCTGTGTTTGACTTTTCTGGATATCACAGCGTATCAGCCTATATTAAGTTATTGCCTGGCATATGCCTGGACTAGATGTTCATCTACATGAGATACTCTGGTAGCTTCCAAAACAAACACAGCAATTTCAGATACCTCCAAAGAAACAGCACAGGCAGCTGTGAATCTGTTTTTAAATGTTAGATGAAGTTGGCTTCAATGGATGATGTAAAACATGGAGAGATGGTGGGATATTTACATTGCATTTCATTTATAACTACATAAGAAAGAGGAACAGTCTGTGAGGCAATGAATGTTCTGCATGAGTTAGCATATATTCTAGACTATGTATTCTGTAGCAAACACTAACTCTGGAGTCCCAGTGAAAAATGGTTTGTGTCCCTTACCTCTGTTCTCTTGTTTCTAGCACAAGGCCATGTAGGGTGTTGTCTCGGTTTAGGCCAGTTTTTTGAAACAACCCTGAACTGCCTCTCCCCAAAGTCTTCCCAGCACTGAGAGGGAAAAAAAAACTGCAAAGAACAGAACTCAAAAGAAACTGAACTGAATTGAAGCAGAAATTATATTTTCTAACATTTACATCTACTTATACA
>JAOXXN010000162.1:13417546-13442061 GCA_026770055.1 Myrmophylax atrothorax | reverse complement strand
AAATTAATTACCTGATTTTCAAGCTTTCCAGGAACCAGAAGGTCCCACTAGCACATGTGTGATAGAGGATGGACAACTGCATAGCAGATCAAAGCTAAAGCAGACTAAGCACAGTCCCCTAAATTACAAGGGAAACCAAGTCTTTAGTGCCAGTTGGAACATATTTTATTTCTTTTTGCTTCTCAGTTCCAGGTCTCCAGTCTGTGATCCGCTGAGAGAGCTACGAATTCCAGAATTGCCTGCTGGTGACCAAATCTGACAAGCTGAAGACCAAATCAGGGTTTTTTCACTTGATATTCTGGGACAGTTTTCTCAAGCTATGCCAGATCACTTACATGTCAAAATACCTTCTAATCCAGGATAACGTAATGATTTTTAAATCAGTGTCTCTGGGTGTCTAACTCAGACCAGTTTAAGAGACCTTAAACTCATTTAGATCAGCTTTCTGTGGAAAAGAGCATAACATTTTGATATTCATGCATTATCTGCAATGTTTCCTCCTTGATACAAGCACAAAATTAAAGGTCTCTCTTTAGAAAGTGCCTGATGTTGTCAGAGATGCATGTTATGTTTTATAGTGCCAAGTGGCCAGAAGTGAAATCAAACTACCTTGGGCAGATGCTGTTGACCCTAACTGGTGTCATTCAGGCAGAAACATATGGCCCCAAAACACCACAATAAATCAGGATATTACAAATAATTTATTCACAAGTAAAGCCTCAGGCTCCTGTGGGCTACAAACATTCATTTTTCAAGACATAAATGAGAATAAAAAGAGGGCTAATAAATTCAGATCTGTTTGTTCCAAGTAAGTTTTTCACTTTGGTCCAAACAAATCAAGCTGGAAATGACTTAGTGAACATGCAGAAAACAAATCCCTAATGTTTCATCTTTCTCACATACCACGAGCTACATAAATGGACCCAAATTCTAACCATATTTGGATCAGCAAGTGCCCAGTGTCATTAATGACTATGCATGCCACTAGAATAAAAATCATCTCAGTAATATTTACTACACTAGAACCAAAGACAATTTAACCTGAGAATAATAAATCCAATGTACTGTGTTTATTCTGAAATACTAGAAAAAACACTTTTGCCAGTTTCAGTTACATCTGATCAAATATCGCTTTATAGTGTCAGAAGCACATGGGTAGCTTTTTAGAAAAGACTATGCTAGTTAAATAGAGTCATGGAAGTTTATTCATAACAGTATTACATAGTAAATCTGTTTTAGTAGAAAGGCAAAAAACCTCATTATATCCCATTTTTGTAATGTATTAAATTTAGCTCTCCTCTTCCACTGTAATTTTTCATCACGACACAAGTATGACTGATTTTAGGAAGACAAGAAGTTGATATGCTTGGTGTCAAATGGACCTACACTTACAGCATACAGGGTAAGTGCAATTCCCCTCATATTACAGGGAAGTGGATTAAACCTGTAGATCTTGTAATACTGACTGTATCTGGCATGACTCGACTATATTTTTGGTTTAATTTAGTTGTGAGGAGCATGCAAGGTTCCTTTAGTGAAAGATTTATTCTTGTAGAAGAATGACCTAGAATTTTTACATGTAAATCCATGTCTTTATTACCATAAGCTTATGACTTTTTTTGGGGTGGTTCTCTTTAAATTTGCATATCTCTGTGTGAGGCTCAGGCATAGTCTCATCCATCTGCTTTCCCATTCCTTGCATGCTGTTGACACTATGAGGTTCTCAGCTCTTGCAAAAGCATGACTCATATGGAAAAAAGTTTCCTTTTGGGAAGCTCCACTTCATTAGGTCTGGTATGAGCCAGCCTCTTCTGACCATTCCAGCCCAAACATTAGGTCACATTTGCTGAGAGACTTCAGCTCTCTAATTCTCTGCCAACTCCTCCTCATGAAGGAAACTAGCCTGAGAATTTCTCTAGGGAGCCTTGGCCACAGCATTCTGCTTCTCTCTCTAATTCCTAGACTCACAACTTTTATTTTGTTTTGGGACTCTGTTGCCGTCCCCTTTGATTGGTTTCTTCAGAACACAATGTTCTTAAAGCTCATCAGTGCCCAAGTCCTTGTCTGTGTCCCCACAGACCGAGTGGATCCACCTGAGCCCCGCCTGAAGACACTTTTCCTTGCCCTGTGCCTATTGTGGACTAACAACACCCATTCTTTCTTGTGCAACCATTACAAAAATCTGTAGTCAAATCCTGCAGCAAAGGTCTGTATTTCACTTATGCTCAGGTGCTTACCTAATTACACAAGAATGATAGCAATTGCTGCCAGTGATATCAGGCTGCCAGTGAAAGTCCTCAAATCTATTCTGCACATTTTTTTATTCTTACAAATCTGTGCTGAACATGCAAACCAAGTCTTCTAACATACTTGGAAAAATACACAATGAAACAACCCATCCTCATCCAGGAATTACCACTTGTTTTATTTTAGTCAACAACTGAGTTTTAAACGTGCTGAAAAATAGGCATCCCCAGTTTATTTTGCTGTTTGTGCAGCCCCAGTGTTTGTTTTCCCAATAGCTGTGAGCCAAAGTTGAATATTCTTGAAAATAATCACATATTCTAAGGTAAGTTTCTCTATTTTTTCTTCCCAATTATTATGCATTAGCGGGTTAGATGGACTTCTGAGCAACCTGGTCATCTCCCTGCCCATGGCAGAGCAGAACTGGCTGACCTTTAAGGTCCTTTCCAACCCAGGCCATTCTATGATTTTATGATTTCTTTTTTAGATACAAATCCTTTCTCTGCTCTTGTGCCTTCTGGTGTTTGTGCAGGGAAAAAAAAAAGTTGTCTATTCATAAACTTCTGGGTTTCCAGAAAATCCAAATGCTTAAAATAATTCTCACAAATGAGCTGAAAAACGTTTATATTGATTTTAATATTAGCATAGAGAAGGCCAAATAAAAACTCCAGTTCTTACTGCGAAATAATTTAAGAGACCACAACTGAAAAAAAACTACCATCAGAAACACAGAAACATACAGAGCAGAACCCCAACAACCTTACAGTGTAATATTTTGATATAATAAGACAGCAGAGAGAGATGGGTCAGATTTCCCACTTCTTGTGCACATAATTCATGATGATATTTGCTCCTTGGCAATGTTGCTTTACAGATATACCCTGTAGCATATCAACAACTGTACTTGAAGAAATCAGGATGTTAAGAAATGATTCATGAGCATGAAGAAGAACTGCATTTGTAACAAACATTCAGCCATCTCTTCACGTTTGCTGTTCTCACCTCCTGCTTACCAAGTAGCTTCTGTTTGGGAGTTTGCAGTATTCCCTGTGAAATTGGAACTGCTAGTCCAGTCGCCAACCACACCTTTTTATTTTTAAATACATATATTTGCACCAGGTGACTAAGGCTTTCCTTTCACAGTTAAAATGTTTTCCAACCCTGTATTTTTGTTTCCCCACTTTAAAGCATCATGGCGACAGCAAATTCTTGTTTATTCTCCACCATAGCAGGTGGAGTCACTTACAGGCATATGATGTAGTGTTGACCTCACTTTGCTGCCTCTCAGAGGAAGTATAGGGGTTTCTCACCGCTGGGATTTTAAAGGGAGATAACCACTGTGACATACTTATCTCCCTGTGAAAGATACAGCAGTGGAGAATAAGCTTGAAGTGTGAATTAATTTCTTACTCATCAGCAGGTATGGAGAGCCTCTAAACCCTGTCACACACAGTTCTGAGCACGTTGCACAGCAGAGCCGCAGAAACTCGTACTCCCACCATGGGGGAGTCTCGACTCCCCCAGCGTTTCCACAATGCCATCAGTGTCAGAGCTGAAGAGGAGGTGTTGGAAAAGGAAATTTGAATTTTTCTGTAACAAAACCAGTGAGGGGACACACGTCATAGACTGGGGTAGGAAGTGTGGCTGTGACTTGCTGAGAAGATCAGATCCTTGGAGTGCATTAAGCCTATAATACTGTAACACTTTATTTCAACAGCAGAAAGTACCCTCAAGTTATAATCTAATTAGAGACATTAAGATTAATTTGCATGTTATGGAGCATATTTTAGGGACAAGCTTCTTTGATCTTTAAAAAGCAGCCGATAAATGGTCGTCCTTTACCCTATCTAAATCAGGTAACTTGAAGTTAATATGAACTAAGTTTCAGTGTGCTAGAATTTACATAGAGATGATTAACATTTCAAACGGAACAGAGCAAACATTAAATGCAGGCATGGTATGTGTTTATGACTGGCAGGAGGGTTAGTTTAATGCTGTCCTAGGAGATGAGTCCTAGGTGACTTCATCATCTTTCAGACAGAGTAGACAATATTCAATTGTATTCAAGTATCCCCAAAAAGGGTTATAAAAAGCATTGCATGTTGCATATAAATACTTGAGAGAGAGGGAGAGAGATTTTACTCTCTAATGGTGACTATTTTACTGAAATATGATCATGGGTTTTTATTCAGCTCTTTCCCTAGGTTAATATAATCAGGTAATTCTTCTAATCTGTATTCAGGACATTTGAGTCAGTAATAACTTAGGAATGAGAAAAATATTCAGGTCTCACTTCACCTTTGCAGAATCTGGAAATTGACTGCAGACTGTGGGCCCAAAAGCTTCATGTTTTTTCTGGGAACAACTTACGATCAATCCTCTGGTTTAGTGCACATGTTTATGTGAGTGAGATTATTAAAGTTCATATATTCCAGGGCAGCCTATTTGTGACTCTCTGTGAATCCTTAGTAAAAATAAGAGGGGTGTATGGCATACAGCTCTCTCTTCTACAGTGGCATTTAAGAGGGGGGAAATTTCCCTTTTTCTGTTTATCTTGCTGAACAGTTTTCACAGGAAGCTCTGCCTCTGTCTTGGCTCGTATTTTTTCTTGGTATTTCTTTTTTTTTTTCTGTTTCTATGCACCTCTCTTTTCTATGCACCATCAGTAGTCCGGAGTTCTTACTCTTGACATCCTAAGTTATTTTCATATTAGTAATTTATTTTGGAACTGTGCTGTCTGCCTGCTTCTGAGGCCATTAGTTGTCACTGCATCTATAGTACACCTAAAAGACTTTCTATATATGAGTCAGTTGCTGGACTAACATAAAAACTGTGGTGTGCTGGAGATACAAGTGCTTTAGGGTAAATATGAGCTCTTATATGAAAACCCGCCCCTAGCTGTCATTCATTGCTGCTCACATTTTGTACTTGCATTCAGAGAGCTGGGTGAGATAGTGCAGAATAATGCTAGCATCTTTTCTTGTGCATGTTTACCTTCTCCAAAGATGATTTAATAGATTCTTTGTGTGTTGAGAAAGGCTCTGTGTATAAGCATGTAAGGGAGTCAGGTAGAGAAACTACAAAAATAGAGAGAAAAGAAAGATTATAATAGAAAATATAAGTAAAGTAAAATCTACTCATAGAATTTTTTTTAGTACTGTATTATCTATTCAGCATCCAAATTCCAATGTCACTTACAATTGCTTTGTAAGATTATCATGGTTGAGAAAGTCTTTGACGTTCTACTGCCCTAATGGCCTTCTCTATTTTTATACACAGGTAACAAGCTCTTTGAGCCTCCCTAGCTTTTTGGTATTCCTACTGCTATTAATAATGATGGAAAAATTACATGGGCCATAATAAGTGAAAGGTCAACTGTCTAGATCACGAAGAGGTGAAAACCAGGTCACTTCTGAGCTTGTACTTTTCTTGAAAATCCACAGATGTAGATTGTGTTGCATATCTTTGAAAAGGTTTAGTTGGATCTTATCTCAACTTGTATCTCTAAACACAATAATCATTAATAAAATTACTATAAGACTATTGCAAATACTGAATGCTTTGGGAGCCTCAAAGGAACAGTGTTAAGTAAGGACACAACATTACTATTAACTATGATAAATATTGCCTGTATCACTAAGTATGGATTCATTCATTCCATTTGCATCCAGTAAATACACTGGGCCAAAGCCTGAGGTCTCCATCCAGATTTTAACCTAAGTTTTACTCAGATTAGCCCTGGGTAAAAAAGAAGGCAATCAAAATGTTCTAATAATGCTAAATGAATGATTCAAGAGATACCTCTGGCTGTGCTAGCCTGTTCATTACAAAGGTGTCCGGAAAAGGAAAAAAAATAGTATCCCTCTCCCCCCTGTTTTATTTCTTGATGAAAAATAAGGAGGGTCTGAAACAACTTTTGTTTGTTTGTTTGTTTCTCTTTCTACTGTGCTTTTTACAACAGAAATTCACATTCTTTTTACACTGCCAGACCAATGAAAAAAAACTACAAGGTTTTAACAAAAGGTCTAGAGCTGAATGCACAGGTTTTCAGTTGATATTATATTGAAATCTTTCTGTCACATGGGATGATTGGATACCATATTCCTGGAAACATTCAAGGTCAGATGGGAATGGGCTCTGAGCAACCTGACTGAGTAGAAGATGTCCCTGCTCACTGCAGGGGAGTTGGACTAGGTAACCTTTTAGGGTCCCTTCTGACCCTAACTATTCTGTGATATCCTTGACTATTCCAGACCTTATGCTGTGTAAGTTATCCAAAGGAGCTGGAAAAGTACCTGACTCTGGCAAGATGGCGATTTTGTTTGCTGATAACTGATATCAGCAGTCACAGCATTCCTGTTGCTGTGTCCTCCACTGTTTTCCCTGTTGGCTTCCCAAGGAGGAGGTCTGAGACTGGCCCCTGGAGTACACACGCCTCTCCCCAGCTGGTGTTCCCCTCTGGGAGCACTGCCAGTTGGTGTAGGTTAGAACAGCCCTTGGGCTTCATATCGCCCGCTTTCCCTTCACTGAACCGACTGAAAATCTGCCAGTGTGTGCTTCCATTTTGAGAACAGTGTGTGTGACAAGTGTGGGGGTGATCCTGGGTGATTTGTAATAGTTTGGAAAAGGCTGTCACTCGCATGGCGTGTTTGCATTATGAGCAGGATAAATATTTCACTCTGGGAGGTCTGTCTAGTTAGCAGAATTACACATCTAGGCAGTAGCAAATTGTCCCTTTATCTGAATAAAAGAAGGGTCTCTAAGATGCTGAGATGGAGCCAGTAATGAAAGGAACACAAGGGAGGGAGCTGTAGCAGCCAGGTGCGATCAGAAAAATGTCTGGGTCCCTCCCCATGTTTTCTGGGTAAGCCAGGTGGGAAGAGTTTGCAGGCAAGGAACAGACTGGATGACCTTAAACATGCTTGAAATGTGTATGCTAATCTTTCTTTCTCTAGAGCATTATTCCAGCTACTAAATAAAAAGTATTCACTATAATAATGTGTTGGTCAGAACGTGTATGGCAGCATCACTTTGTACATCCTCCAATGCTGGCTTGAGTTCTGGGAGCTAAGCAGTGTGATGTAATTGCACCTGTACAGACAGTGAGGTGGAGCATGACCATGAGCTGGTGCCTGTGCCTTCCATGGCAGGACAAGAAAAAATAACTCTCATCACTGTGTCCTGTCCCTGAGAACAAGGAAAGGTCCCTTCCCGGGGAAAGAGTGGATTATCAAGGGCCAATGCAAAACTTTCAGGATAAGACTGGAAGAATGACAGGATTATACCTGGGTAGAAGTGCACGGGTATCCATAGCCTAAGAAAAGGCAGAAGCAGTGCAGAGTAGAGCTGCCTGTTACCATGACAATAGGCAACAGAATATCTGTGTGCAGAACAAAAAGATTAGCACTCATCCAGGAAAGATTCTCATCAAACCCCTACCTTTCCTACAGTTTAATGAATGGATATTTAACCTTTTATTTGAAAGATTTTTAACTCATTGGAGTCTTGCCTTCCCATCTCACTGGCAACTAATACATCCTCTAGCCACTACAAATTTTGTGTGTTAGAACATTTTTCACATCCCTCTGAAAGCATATGAGAATTCGATGATAGCTGTAAGAGTGATATGAATGTGAGGAAGAACTTTTCCAGGAAAAAGAGTCTCTCTTTAGCTTAAAATTGTGCTCTATAACTCCAGTGAACCCTAAATAAATCTGTGTTTTTACCCTTGATGCTGCTATTTGTCAGGCCCATTAATTCATTATTGCCTGTCACATATGAAATCCTTTGCATAAGTATGAAAAGGTTGTAAAATACTGTCACACTGAAGAGGTGATATTTTACCTCCACTTTGCACTGTTATAGTAATGACTCCTGGTTCAGGGCCTTGGTTTATAAAATTTAACAACTTTTTCCACTGGAGCTGTTTTTGTGATCTTTCAGCTATCTCTGCTCTCATGGGGTGAAGAGAATGATATACCCAAGACTGGCATGTTCTAAGGAGTGAAACTGTCTGCCATATGCTTAATGAGAAATGTGTGCTTAAAGTTAAGCAAATGGTAGAGTAACCTGGGTGATGGGTTAAGCTTGGTAAAGGGACTGGCTAATTAAAAAAATCTGAAGGTGAACAAATTACTCTAAAAGTATAATTTTTTAGTGGCTGTTAATGCTCTATACTGTAAATTAATTGCTTATTCTCATATAGTAAGTAACTTTAATTTGTGTCTGTCAGGCACACAGGTCTCTATGAACATTGTGAAACAAATAAAAGGGATGAAAATGCACTGATCTATATGTACAGACACATATAAATGAACAGGTTCATTGGAGTGGCTTTATACAAATACCTAGGACAGCTTGTTTGGAGTATCCATGCCAACCTATTAGTCATCTTCCCAAATATTCATTTAGATTTTGTTAGGCTCTTGGAGGAGATATAATCAAATATTTGTGAAGCCTGCATGCAGCACTGCTGGTGGTATTGTGTTTTGGATTCTCTACCATGAGGGCAGAGCTATGTGGGCTGCTGCTGTGCATTCTCTATCAGGCTCTGTGAAGCCTTCTAATTTGAAAGACAGCTATTATTTCCCCAAAGCCTGACACAGTAAGTGTTCACATCCTAATTTTCATTACTTTCATTTTTGGTGACTGAAAGCCTTAGTCTGTGTGCTGCAGAAGTTTCATTCTAATCAGACTTTTTTTTTCTTTAAACTTTCAGCTATTGTTTGCATTAGAAGCAAAAGAAAGGCATAAGGATTGTTCTTTCCAATCAGATTCCTTTTTCATCCATAGCATGTCCCACTCTCATTACTTTCTCTTCGTACATGACATTATTCATCAGACACATCTGTTGATGACTCTTCCTAGTAGTTTTAGAGACACTCCTGTCACTCTCACTTTGGTTTTTTAATCATAAGTATAGACATCCCCTCTCTTGAACTTTAGACAAGATTTTTTTGTGATAAAGGTTGTAAATAGACATTTATTTCACAGTCCTCTACTTGAACTGGATACAAAGAAAGAATTACCACCCTACACATTAGTGTATATATTCTATATAAAAATCTGTAAAACACAATGGAGTATCATAAGAAGGAAGTAATCATTCTGTTTCTCAAACATAATGATCTTCAAATACCATAAGGAGGACTGTAAACTACATCTAATGGGCAATTTCTGCAGTGTGAAAATTGACAGATGCAAAATTTGCCTAGAGATGCTAATAATTTATGAGTTATGATCCATGTAGTGTTTTGCAGATGATTCTTTGTACTCTAAAGTAAAGAGAAGTCTTTGTGCAATAATGGTAGTTATTGTACAAGGTTCAAGTTGGCATGTCAGTGTTTTCAAATACTTTTTTATGTCCTGGAAGTTCAAAATGTGTCTGCGTGAAAATCAACTTTGTAGCAAATTCAGAATCTGACATAGTCAAACACAAAATGGAACAACTAAGTTTTGGTTTAAGAACTTAATGTGCTTTTAAGTATTGGACTCTACTTGGGCTCAGTTTAAAGCTGAGTGTTGAGGTGAACAGAAGAAAATTATCAAAATGGTGTCAATACTTTGG
The DNA here is from genome assembly GCA_026770055.1 of Myrmophylax atrothorax. Classification (NCBI taxonomy): domain Eukaryota; kingdom Metazoa; phylum Chordata; class Aves; order Passeriformes; family Thamnophilidae; genus Myrmophylax; species Myrmophylax atrothorax. The sequence goes on along the minus strand of JAOXXN010000162.1, from coordinate 13,432,250 downwards.
AAACTCTGATTCTGGCCACATCATAATTCAGAATACAGAAATATGGAAGGAGAATTCAAAAATCATGAAATCCAGCTTTTAAGGCCCTGGGTGGAGTGCTGTGTCCAGTTCTGGTCTCCTCAGCACAAGAGAGACATAGAACTTCTGGAGCAGGTCCAGCTGAGAGTGACAAGGATGACTGAGGGACTGGAGCATCCCTCTTAGGAGGAAAGGCTGGGGGAGCTGGGCCTGTTCAGCCTTGAGAAGAGACAGCTGAGAGGGGACCTCATCAATGTCCAACAGTATGTGCAGGGAGGGCTCAGAGGATGGACCAGGCTCTGCTTGGGGTGCCCAGCAATGGGATAAATCAACGGGCAGAACCTGATGCACCGGAAGTTCCACCTGAATATGAGAAAGAACTTCTTTACTGTGCAATGACCGAGCACTAGAACGGACTGGCCAGAGAGGAGGTGGGGTCTCCCTCACTGGAGATATTCCAGAACCATCTAGACACAGTCCTGTGCCGTGTGCTCTGGGATGACCCTGCTTGCAGGAGAAGGTTGTACCAGACGACTCACATCACTTAGTCCCTTCCAACCTGACCCATTCTTTGATTCTGTGTTAGCTCCCATTTAAACAGGCTATTTCAGTTCTGTGGCTCCATGAACATCCTCCAGCCCTCTAGTCCAAGTACATATTCAGTTGTGTCCAAATTCCTCCTCAGGATGAGACCTGGGTGTGTACCTGTAAGACCTGGATTCATGGGATAGGGCACTGCTGCAGTGCTCTGGGAAAGCTCAAGGTACCTGACAAAAAAACTGGAAAGAACAGAACTCCAAAGAAACTGAACTGAATTGAAGCAGAAATTATATTTTCTAACATTTACATCTACTTATGCAATTATACACACTGTGGGGGGCCCCCAGGGGACAAGGGAGAGGGAAGGAATAATAGGGAATGGAGAGAGACAAGAACAAAACCAAAAACAAATGAAGCAGACAAATACAATCAAAAACCTGAACAAGGAATAGAACAAACTGGTAAGGAAGAAGTAAAACAACCCCACAATCTCACCACGTCCCAAGCTAGGAAACCAGCTGAAGAGAAGGACTGCCTCAGCTCCCTCTGCCCCCTCGAGCCTCCGGAAACAGGAAAAAGGGCCACCACCTCCTATCTCCTCTAGTCCATCCTCCCTCGTTACGTGGAAAGATATGTGTGGAATACTTTTTAATGACCATTTCCTTAGTTACCCTCAGTTACTGAGGAAGCTTAAATCAAACCTATCACAGGTGTGTGCAACAAAGCTACAGAGTTGACCAAAATAACTTCTGGTTTAATCCTTCCTCATGCTCCCAAGAGCAGACTTTGCACTGAGATTAAAGATCTCTAAGAATATTAGTTAATGCCAGTAATTTATTTTTGTGTACTATAAATCTGATATCAGCAATGTGTGTCACATAAGGATAGCTTAGCAGGGGGATTCTTTCTTAAATGTGAGGTTGTATAGAAGGTAAAGTATCATCCTCATGAAGCTGAACTGATTATTGTTCCACCATTGCTTATACTGACCATCTATCAAAACAAGTGTCAGCCATGCCAAAAGCAAAAAATCCTATCTGGAATCTTGTATGAACTACCCTCAAAAATTAACCCCAAACTACCCATGTACTGTAAAAGGTGTAATTTAGTCCATTCCAAGATGTTCAGGGGTTTTCACAGCCATGGTGAAAGGGAATAAGAGGAGAAGGAGGCCACACAGGATGGGCTTTGGAGACAAAAAGACAAACAATTAGCTAAAATGTTACAATTGGTGCATACTAAGCTTGATGGGCTCATTAAGCATTGAAACTCCTTGACATTTCCCTGTTGTAGTGATAAATAGGAATGAACAGTTTGCATTTTATACTTTACTAAAGTGTGTGTCTTTTTGGCTTCTTCATGTCATGTTTTACATGTTTAATTTGGCACCATTTTATTAAAAAATACAACATTAAATATTCCTTTTTCTTCTTCTAATTATCTTTCTTTGAAAAACTCCTAGTTTTGTATCAATGATATTGTTTGGTTCTAAAGTTTAATAGTTAATGCTCATCGTTAAATTGCCAAAAGGATATAGACTAATTTAGCATGTGAAAATGCCATCATTAGTGATCCATGAGTTGCAGAGGAAAATAGAAAAGAAAGGAGGCCAACAGTCTCCTAAACACCCCAAACGAATTTAGGAAGAACATTTTTATTAAAGGAGATTTGAATGGAACCCTCTTTGACATAGTTAAATACATTAAAGCATCATCTTTAAGTGGAACTGATTTAATAAATGGGAATGAACAAAAAGCAGATTGTGAATGACAGAGTGTTAGCCTTTTTATGTTAATGGCATTAACCTCAGGATTACCTTTTTTGTGCTATTGCAAGCTCTGAAAAATACCTACCTGGACTGGATATTAGTGGCATGAGCTAGTGAGAAAGACTCTAAGTGTTTTCCTTTTATCTTTCATTTGCATTCATAACCAATTGGTTCAGAAATCCCCCTTTGATTTTTAAAACATGTTTTGTCCCTCTTAAGAGGAAAGTTCCTGGTAAGTCTTTATTTTCTCTAGGTTTTACAGATGAGCAGCAGATTAACAATTGCTGACTTGTGTGCTGGGTGTAAAGGCCGAGGTTCAGTGGCCTCTGTGGCAGCAGTTCAGGGGCTGCCCTGTGGCAGACACAGCTGCTCCTGCCCCCCTGGCAATGGACATACCAGCTGCCCAAGTCAAGCCATTTCAAGGAGTTTGTGGCACCTCTGTGGAAACACACTCAAGAAAGGACAGAAGAATGCACAGAAAGTGGGAACAGAGGGAACAGATGATGAGGTCAGAGGAGCAGTTGCTGGGAGGGCACACGTGCCCTCAGGGGGACTGTGGCTCGTGGGTGAGCCCATGCTGGGCAGGCACAGCCCAAAGGGACTGTGGCCTGTGGATAAGCCCAGAGCAGAGCAGGTTCTCACTGAAGGGACTGCACCCTGTGGAGAACCCAGGCAGAGTGTAGGAAATGAGTGAGAAACAAGGAATGGCAGAGAGAAACCTCTGTCAAGTGGCCTCAGGTGCCTGCACTGCTCGCTGCCTCCCTGAGGGGTCTGAGTGTAACCCCCAGCAATAACGAGGGATGGAGGAGAGGAGTCTGCAGTGAGGTAATGGAGTTGAGCCTGGTATTTCCCCTAGGCAAATGTTTGTCTTCTTTGTTTACCAACACCCAAATCAAGAATTAAATATTTACATTAACTGGCAGTAAATCAATTTGTTCTGACTGTAAGAGAGGTTTACCTTTCGGCAGCCTTTTTGACATGCTGCAATATTCAGCCAATAGCTCGATAAATGTGTGATGCTGCAATAACCATTTTTTCCTGGTCTATCACAAAATTGACTTTTAAAATCTCTGTTAATGACAATAAGACCACTATTTAAAGTTCTGACAGTCTAATGGGACTTAAAACTATGATTAGCTTTCATGCTAGATAGAGCATACTAGTCAGTGAAGTGCTTCAGGAACTGCAAACATGAGGATGAGCTGGTCCCAGGCTTTATTGGTTGTTCCCAGGCTGAGGGCTGTAGGCTGCCCTGTGTTCTACTACATTTGATGCACCCAGCTAGTACAAGTGCTCTCATCTGGGTTTGTGGTAGCTGCCAGACAGTGTTCAGTTCCAACACCTCTGTGAGAGACTGAACAAAGCTCCCAAAGAGCACTTTTAGAGTTACTCTTCATCCACCTTCCAAACCCTCCATCCTACTGCAGCCACATACACTCCTATAGTGTAAATGATGACAAGGCCTGTAGCTGTGTTTTGTATGGTTGTACTCTGAAATCAATAATTCTTTAAGAAAATGGAGTCAGATGGCTGAATAAAAGCATTATTCACCATTTTAGAGGTTTCAGTAAGTGTTAAACCCCAAGGAAAATTAAAAAAAACCCAACAAACTCTGCATTATTTATTTTTGGGGGGGAGTGTATTCTTTTTTCCCCTTTAAAATCCTATTGGTACATGATAATATCTATTGCTACATAACATTTATGTCTGTGGTGACTATCACTTGGTTCTTTGCATTGTCTTAGGCATATTTGGCAGCACTAACATGGTGTTTTAACTTCAGATGGTAGTTCAGTACTGGGGTCACAGCAGTAGCAAATGTTTTGACCTAAATGCATGAATTTCTATGTGGTATTTTTCTAATTCCATCCTTTGGAACAGGTTAGGATGAGAATGTACTTATTGAAACTGGCATTTTGATAGTGGATCTGAGATATGTCACTGGAGTTGATGAGACATTGCCTTTATTTATGTAGTATCCTGACCAGTCATGCTGGGATTTGAATTCTGCCATTGAGTGCAGAGGAATCAGTACATTAATATTTTACATTTCTGTATCTATCTTCCCTTCCCTCGCCTCTCTTCTCCTTCCTCTCCCCTTCCTTTCTTTCCTCTCCCCTTCCCTTCCCTTTCCCTTTCATCTCTGTCTCACCTTCCCCCATCTGATCTCTTTCCCTGATGCAAATCAATCACTTTTTTCATTATGGTAACTTTATGTATCTCCTTGAAAGTGGCCCCAAATTATCTCACATTCCAATTTTATTTTTTTAAAAAAATCATTGCTATCAACTGAAACATCTACATACCATTACGTAGTTTCTATATTTTTCTTGGGAAAATTTCCACCATATGCATGTTTAGAAAATATTCAAAATATTCACCCACTATTCTGTGCTTCTAACCATACAGTGTCTTTTCCCTATGTAGTAAAGAGGGTGAGAACAAAATAAATCCAGCCCAGGGAATGGATCTGTTCTCCTAATACTAAGTTTTAATTCTCCTTTGTCACTATCTCAAACTTCAGCTTAATGAACACTCATATTTCAGCCAAGAAATATCTCTACTAATTGTAAAAGGAAGGCATTTGAAGGTATTTTCTCTGCTTTCCTCTTTTAAATGATCTTTTCCTTAGTGGTGTGTTCCCTGTTTTTTTGCAGTGGCTGCATTCATCTGTCATTCTGTTTGAGCAGTCACTCTTTAGGTCTTGATTACCCTTGCTTTGGGCAATCCCTTCTCTTTTAAATAATATGATGAAAGCAAATCCAGTGAAGCTTACACAATGAGACCTTTAAGGTGCTGCTCAATCCTATTTGGTCTCACTGAGACAGAGATTGGTCTTACATTTCATAGAATTCATGACCACAAACACAGTTGTTATTATTCTTTTAACAAACAGCCTATGATGAAAACAATTATTATATCAATGCAAGGCACTGGAATGGCTCTTTCTGATGCTGCCTGATTTACTATTAAAAAGAAATGTTTGTTGGCTCCAGGGAATAAAACCATTTCAACTGAGAGACTCATTGCAGTCATTCTGGATAAATACTGTATTGCCTCTTAACACACCCTTGATTAATTTTAAAAGAAATTATGACAAAAGTAAAAAGAAATTGAAATTTTAGCTGTGTTTTACTTAAATTGATAATACTCAATATTCACTTTAGCAGGTTGGTTCATGTCCCTCAGCTGAATCTTTGTGAATGAAGCCTGTTACAGTACTGGGGTCTTCAGGCTGGATTTATAACTAACTAGTGATGGAAATAGGAAAAAAAACCAAACCCCACAGGTTTGTCACCTAGTTCCCAGTGAAAGACAAGAGCAGTTGTGTGCCTCTCTGGAGCAACTGATAAAAAACTCTAAACACCTCCTAAATGTGTGTTACAGATCGTGAATTATTCTGATATTCTGTTATGTGTCTGTATAAACAATTTAAATGGGTGAACTGGCCTGACTGACCTTGACAAAAGTTGGGATGGAGCTCTAGTTCATTATAGCATCTCCTTTGGGTTTGGGGTTGGGGCTGCAAAATCTTCAACTGCTTCACATCAAAGCTTTCCTTCTGTGAAGTGTCTGCCTGGCCACTCCTCTCTGCTGTGGGGAGAGTGGGAGTGTCAGTGCAAAGACCCTGTGTCCTCTCCAGAGGTTTTGGAGAGAGGAGGCTTCATTCCTTTGTCTCTGTGTGACTGTATGATCCCACTCATAGTCTAGCTCTTGTGTAATCACCTTCTGAACATTAAATCTCATACAGCCTTAACATAATTTTTTTTTGCATTTCTAAAGCAGAAAGCTTGAAAATAAATTTTTGCTGTCCATAAGTGCATCTCTTTCTAACTCAGTTTAGGCTTGTGCTTAAAATCTATTCATTGGAATGGAGTCTGAAGAGGTGACTGAAATGAACACTTCGTTTTAAGCGATCACTGAAATTTAATGCTTTGATATCTGAGTTTATGGGTCTAAGCCAAGGGATTTTTTCCTATGGGTTTTGTTTTCCACAGAGCGACATAAACATAATCACTGGAGATGTTTAGGTTTTACCATGGGGTTATCGACACCAGAAAAAGAAGAAAAAAAAGCCAGAAGAAAAAATGAGGTACAAGTTGAAAGAAAATATTAAATAAATTGTTAATAGAAATAATGAATAATGAAAATTCCTAAAATGGGAAAAAGGGTACAAATTTCTTCCTGCACTTTCTGAAAATCCTTTTAAAATCTATAAAGAAGCAACAATAATTTGCACCAAGGTTTTTGCGGGAAACTATGAGAAGTGAAGTTTCCACATCAGGAATGCAAAGTTTGCTGTGATAAAAATACCAGGTTTTTGTCTTGGAGTCAGTTTACAAACCTGCACAGTTATTTCATTTGTCTTTGCTGTCAGATGGTTGTGCAATATAAATACTGCACACATCAAACTTCTAATCACAACAGCAGAACACTGCCCTGATGGCACCTGCCATCAGTCCCCTGGTTTGTGTTATCTCTACAGTGGCCTTAAGTTTAAAATAGTCCATTCATTGGAGAGGAAGGAAAGGTCAGTGATCCCTTATTGTTCCCCAACACCAAGGGGGTTTCAGAGATTGGCAGCCAGCAGAATGTTGCAGTGGAAGTGCTGGATAGAGCTGCCAGCACAGGCTTGCACAGATCAGCATTTATTGCAGAAATAGCAAATGACTGATGTATTTTCTAGGTCAAGGTGGAAGAAGTTAAATAAAGATGACTTGAGTAGGGAAAGGTGGCTATTGTGTGCAATATTCCACCCCCTGTGAACGGGCAGCGTGGGCCTCTTTTCTTTCATTATGTAACAATATTGAAGTATTTCTTCCTTGAAACGTATGGTGTGCTTGGATTCACTAGAGAAGCCTTGCTACAGGTATTTCTCTTAGAGAATTTTAGATGTCTGTCGTGATTTAGAGAAAAAAGTAGTTTAGGAAAAGTTTTAATGCATTTGCTTTTTTCCCCCCAAACTGTTCTTCATAACCACAGCACCTCAAATGAGCAGGTGGAACTGAGGGTTTCAGGGATGCTGCTTAGGAAGCAACAGAATGGTGTCTCCAAACCTTTAAAAGTCTGGCACTATTCTTCAGTTTAGAAGACTCAGCAAGAAAAAAAAAACGTTAAAAGAACATTTAAAGACTACTTTAAGACTTGTAGTTACTTTCTGTCCTCCAATTATTCTTTAGTTTTAACTGTTTCTTAGTTGTTTTACTTTTTAGAAAGTAAGAAAAATGAAGATGTTCTGCCATTAAAACAATCATAAGAACAATCTTTGCCAGTAATTTATCAGCTTCAGTGCAATGCTGAGCATCTTTCTAACTGACTTTTGGCAAAATTTCATTAAAACAGTTTCTTTTCAAAAATATTACAAATAATTGCCTTTCTCCTATGTCCTCCTGCTCCTTCATTGTAGAAAGAACTAGGATATTGTTTACTTAGGATATTTGTTTGAAAATTTACATTTAGAATTTTCCCAATTTAGCAAGGAGTCTGTGTAAATGTGACATAGACACAAGTGACAGGAGCTGAACCTTTGCATTCAGAATGCTCTTCCAAAGGGAGTTGGGATGCAGAGCAGGTGGCTTGGCAGATAGAGCTCCACCTGGATGAGCCGTGGGACATCTGAATAGCCTGTTACCTACTGACATGCAGGAACCACAATGGAAAATTCAGATGAAGTATGAAAACCATTTTGCTACAAATTCAGACAGCTCTTCTGCTACCTAAGGTGGATCAAGGAAGGTTTAATAAATTTCTTGTTTGGCTTGATACTCTTTCTTAATTTTATTTATTTTTATTTTGGTTATTTTTTATTTAATTTCTTACATTGCCAATCACTTTTGGATTATTGTAAAAGGAAATATATGGACAGAAAATTTAGAATATATTTGTGTATTTCTGATAGTAGAAAAAGGAGAGCTGCAAGTTTTTAATTCTGAGGTCTGTTCACAATCCCCATCAGTAAAATCTGGTTAGGTTGTGTACGCAGATATGGGTACTCTTCTTGGAAGAAATGAAAATAAAACTTTGGGGTTTTTAAGTTGAATGTATTTCAAGTTTTAGAAAGTTACATTTTATATTTAGCCTTTGCAAAAAATCAGAGTCTTTACCCACAAGACAACTTAGAGTTGTCACCAAGCTGCCAGATAACAAGCTTATATTGTTCAGGAAAATATATTACAATTTTATCTACTTGTACTGTTCAATAAAACATTAGTATCTCAGCATTTTTATTTAACAATAGGCAACCTTAGGCCAGCAATTATGCAACAATTATAATAATAAAAACTGTCCCCTGCTGCTCACCTAGAAACAAGAATATATTAAACCAGTACTAACCATCTAAAAGGGAAGCAACAAACTACACTCATTTTTAATGCCCCTGCAGTGCACCATGGGAAGCTAATAATTCACCCTCTAATTAGTATCCCTTCTGCTGCTGTTGGCGCAAGGACAGACAAAGAGGTATCCGCTTCATTACAAACTTGCCTTGGTAATCTTTCCATGTCTTTCTTCTCTGCAGGTTGAACGCACGAACGGGGCAAATAGAATGTGCAATTAGAAAAGGTTTGCTGGTATCGCTGGTCTGGCCATGCATCCTCAGTCTAATGAGTGTGTGGAAAGTAAAAGAAAGCCATTTGGAGGCACTCATTCTCTTTTTTGGCTATATTATAATTCTTCCTTCTTTTCCTTCATTAGTATCTACCTTAGCAGAAAAAAAAAAGGAATACACCAATGGGGTGAAGATTTGGTAACTTCCCAGCATACCTCAAATAACAGTATTGCTTAGACTTTGAGCAGCTGGTAAATGTTATCAATCTGGCTTGAGAAAAAGTGAATGACTATAGGCCTTAATTAATGCTTGAGAAGATTGTTTGTTTCAAAGAGAGTGTATCAATTTTAATACATTTCTCTTTTAAAAGCCAGAATGATTTTGCCCCAGGACACTGTGAGTTTGAAATATCCAAAGCCTTTCCACATAATTTTGAGTTCTGTGGAGATTGTAGTGATCATACTACTGCTACAATTATGCTTTTAACTCTTGTTTACACATGCAGAGTGTATTTGTTGATGAATTTAAGCTTATTAAAGAAAATCTTACATACCTGAGGGTATTTTCAACTTGCCCCTACACAGCTGATTCTAATTATTATAGGCAAATTTTAGTTTTTACAGTGGTCTGCTGCAGGGCACAGGACAGCACTAAGTGCTCTGGTTCAAATACGGTCCAAAATTTCCATTTCATGGCTTTGTGGTGTTCTCTGTGAGGTCAGTTAGTAGTCTCATAACTAAAGTACTTGCAATGTTGCTTCTTCAGTTAATTTTGAAGACTACCTATTGCGTAATCATGTGACCTGTCTGCTTACCCCTATTTATATCGAGTCCTGCTCTCTGTGAGACTCTGCTTGTGTAATCACTAGGAGAGCTCAGTGTGCTCATGAGCAGTCAATAGAAAATTCAAAAGTGAATGACCACAGTAACTAGCTTAAAATATTACCTCCTATTTTGGTATATATCTCTGCTTCTGTCTGCTAAAGAGGTAATGAAAATCTTATTTTTTTAATAAATATGTGATTTGAAGAAAGTCAGTGGAACCTCGTAATCCTTCCATTTGAATATTGCAAGCCAATAGCAGGTGAATCCTGGATTATCATTATATAAAGGATGTAGCATCTTGTTCAGCAATTCACCAGCCTCAGTGGTACAACTAGTTCTGTCTCTTAGCAAGGAAACTCCTTTAACCATTTCTGCCTTTGGGTGTATCTGTTCCTGATTGACTCATGGCTCTGCCTCCAGAATTGCTGAGCAAGCTTCTCTGCCTCTGGTTCTCTCTCCTGTCAGCTTTCCTGCCCTGCTGGATTTTTGACAGCTTACCCTGCCTTTTTTTTTTTTTTTTTTGCAATGCTCTATTCACCTTCCTGCAATTTCATATCTGTTACTACTGCCCTTCCTCTGCTTAGGCCTAAAGTGCCCGTGCTTCCCTCTTCCCTGCTCATCTCACAAATCCAAACAGGAGCATTCAGTGGCTCCAAAATGCAACAGAGCACTACTCTGTAACAGAGGAATGTGTATGACCCAGCATCCCCTAAGGCTTTCCAGCACACTCATGAGTACTGGATGAGTTCCTAAGTTAGTTTTTAGTTTGAATTAAAGGAGCCACAAGGGAAGAACAGGAGTGTTGCCTGTAGAACAAAACAGTATCTTGATTTGTTGTTCTCCCTGCCTAAAATAAAGATATTGCAGAGCTTCTTATGGGAGAGAAAAAGGACATCTAGTAAGTGTGAGAGAAAATAATTGTTTTACTTCCATTCAAATAGTGCCTCACTGTTGGTCCCAATTTGTCCTGATTCAAATGTGGCCAACTTAAGAAGTGGGAAAAAAATTGCCATGTTGGGCTGTGTGTACACTTGGAAAGGAAGTTGATGCCGTTTTGGGTTATCTTAGGACTCATGATAGATAATAAAAGGTCTGGAGGTTGTTCCTGATTTAAAACAAAAAAGGAAAAAAGAATGGAAATCTTACAAGCTTTTATCAGTTATGTATCTGTCTTGGGAACAAATGGAGAACTTGATTGAAGAGTTCCATAAATTTAGCCTTAGCACTGAATTGACTTAAAAAAAATGTCAAAATTTGGTTTGGTTAGCACTCAATCAAGTAAAAATTCCTTTCTAAAGAGTTGTGCTAGGTTTCTATTGTTGAAGTACCTTGATAAACAAATAATTGGATATAAATTAGAACATGTTGGTTTAGTGCAGCATGAAGGCACACTTTGCATAGCTAAGAATCAAAGAAAATCCCAAATCTCCTAATGATAGTCTCTTTAAAAACAAATATATGCTTGTAATAATAACTTGCTTAAATGTTAATGACACTGTGGGTTTAATGGCACTGGGACACTTCTGTAAGTGGCCATTAATCTCAATGGCAGTACTTTCTGCATCAGTCATTATTGCTTGTTGATCTGACACACTTGATCATAACCCCTCTTCTTTTGTCTTGTGAATTGCTTCTCATGCAGTTATGTGAAGCACTGCATCAGGTTGCATTGTTTTCCATGAAATACCATGTGAAATCTCTATTTTTTGACATATCTGTCTGATAAACACGTTATGTATTTGAGACCCATTTCTCTGGGGGATGCCAATGTCTGAGAGGCTCAAGCATTGAGTCCAACCAGCCATGCTACAGGTGCAGTGCCACAGGGAGCCTTTTCCTCAGAAAAACACGTTGATTTTTTTTGTGCTGCAACATTTTTGTCTTGAATCAAGATGATGAGCCAACTACCCACAATTTTGATGAAAGATTAAGTTATGTCTGTAAAATTCTTGCTGTGTGTTCTCTGAGGTAGTTTACTTCCTGGGTCATCTGAGCATAGGTAACTGATTTCATGGACAGATGACCAGACAAAGAAACTGCCTGGTACAAAGCAATTCTAGGAAACATAGAGAGTTTTATGGTGGAAAAAAAAAAAGCTGTCAAAACCATCTATTATTCACATAGAATTTCTTCAGGAGCAGCTTGGATGATCAATTTGCTGTGTAGCCCAAAGGATGTGGGCACTATGGAAAGCTGGGACTTACAAAAGCACAGCTGATGGGCAGCACACCTTAAAGTCTCGATAGGAAAAAATCAGGAAAACAGACAATTTTCTTGGAAGTTTTTATTCTACTAAGCATGTTGTCATCAGACTTCTAGTGCTTGACACACTTGTATATTTTGATGGGCAACTGCTCTGTAAAGTTTGCAGCCACACTGGTAACAGTGTCTGTGGGTGACTCCAAACAGTAATGTCTGGACCAGCAGAACCTTTGTGGTGCACAGAGTCACAAACGTGTCCTTGGCCTGCTCCCACAAGAAGGAAACCTGCAGTCAGAGCAACTCTTTAGAGGCCAGAAGGTTAAGGAGTCCATATGCATAAGTTATTTTTCATTGTCATTCCTTTGCACAGAATCATGCCTGACTTGCTCACAGTGATCTGTTCCTTGCGGAGTCGGTTCTTTGATTTCACTTTCCTAGAAAGATTTACACTCTGGAGGAGGAAAAAAAAAAAATCTAGACACAACTTTATGTTTTTATATTTTGTAACTCCTTATATCTTGAGTCTCAAATGAGGGAAAGTTGTGTTTCACTCATGTAGCCTCTCTAGTAAAATTTTAATGCAGGGAAATGGAGCCAAACAGAAAATATCTCAAAGACAAACATCTCTGATTTTGAGTGGTTTTGTAGTGATTGATGGCAACTTGGGGAATTATTATAATAGTAAATATATTACAGCTATAAATATTGGTAAAAACATTTGTATAGATTCCAGATTGATAACAGTGATATTTTAATTATATTACTTTATTTATTTTTGTCTTTAATTCTCAGAAATATCACTGTTTCTGCAGAAATTAATCATGTAAATCAAATTAACATTGATAATTTTTAGTCTAGGAACATTTATTTTTAAACATTGATCAACATGATAAACAGCTTAGAGAAGTTTTAGCTCAAGACTGGAGTTCAATTTTTAATATGATTATTGGCTGCTTTCACTTTCTAATATAAATACAATATTTTTCTTAAATAGCTTGTTCCTGATTGGTGAAATGTGAGATTTTTTTCTAAGGAAAAGCAGAAGTCTAGAATGACTTAATGTCTAAGTTGGTCACTACTTCCAGAAAATTGATTTTGTTTGCTGATGAAACTTTTGGCATGGCAAAAAAAGCAGAGGAGACCTTGCTAAGGAGTACCGTGTACTTGTGAGACAATTTTCTTGTGTCCTGCACCATATTTGAAAGGCATAAAAGGTGTAAAATTATTGCTGGGAGAGACAGAAGGCAACAGTGGACTCCATATCTGGACATTCTAGATTATTGCCTGCAGCTGCCAGGCTGCCTCCCACAGGCTTTGGGAGACTCTTGTACCAAGTAAATCACTGGCAGCTTTCTCGAGTGGTTTCTGTGCAATTGGTTTCAGTTTCTACTTTCCACAGAGAGACTAAGAATGAACAAATGAAAAAGAAAATGGAATAGTAAGTAATAAAGTGGATAAAAGAGAGAATTTTGACATCTTTCCTAAGTAGCTTTGTAAAGAGACCAATACTTTGCATAATGGTTTGTTCTTCCAGCCCATATGTCTCATTTAAAAAATAATTTGATTTATGGTATGTAATATATAGTAGACACACAAGAAAATGTTATCTAAAAGTGTAATTATTGTTTCTTAAGGTAACCACTTCAGAAGCAACCCTGCAACAAGGTAATGTACCATCATGCTTGTTTTTCATATACTATAGCTCCCACTTTCCTTATGTATTTTCACAAATTCTCTAGGATAAACCACATATTGGCCTAGTACAAGAAATTAAAAAGCTTCAACCACTACATTGCTCATTGTTGACCAGATTGCTTGACTATTTTATAAAGCACAGTTGCAGAACATTTAGAACATCTTAGACTTGAAGTTCTGAAAAAAAAAAGAAAAGGAAACATATTTAAAGCTTTATGGTGTAAAAATATTTGCCTAATTATGTACAATTGAATAGTAAGTTTGTCATCACTGTCACATATAAAGGAGTGGAAAACCCCAAACCTTAGTGGTCACCATGAAGTTCTGAATGCCTTTTATAGGCAGGTAGTGACAATTTTCACATGTGAGAAGGTATAACTTTGTTAAAAAGTATTTCTACCTATTTTTGAACAGTTCTTGTTTGCAACTCCACTTATTAATAACGGCTCATTTAGCATGCTATGGCCCTTTAGAGGACTACACTGCAAATTACATTTCTTCTCTGAGCTGGGCTATTGTTGCTGGGCTGAATATGCTGTGCATGCACAGGATCGAATGATTATTAATAGTTCCAGCCTTTGCTGGGCTGCTTGCTGCACAATAATGAAAAAGAGCATCATGGTCAAGATACAAATCAGATGGAAAGATCTCCTGTGAACTTCTAATTCTAAATTTATACAAAGCAATTAAAAGCCTCTGTACTTACATATTTCTTTTAGACTGCACTAATGGTTTGGAAGTAACAAGGTAAGACAGACGTTCTGATTAGGAGAGACCAGCAGCTCACAGATCAATAAGAACAGAGTGTCCTAATACCTTCTGCACCTCTGGATGATGGATTTTGTACTACTGACTTTCAGCTAAGAGGTACTCTCAGAAGTTTACAACTGTAAGATAAGAGTTTTTTGTTCCCCAAGTTCTGAAATAATATAAAATTTAATTTGTCTACAGATGTACTTGTCCTGCTCTATGTATTGCAGGAAAATTAATGCATAAGCTGTATGAACTTTTGGGCAAAGGTATATCCATTTCAAGTATTTGATAGACAGCTGAGGGTTCTGTGATTGGCAGCAGAGGAAAGGACTTCTGCATTCCTTCATAACTTCAGAA
>JAOXXN010000162.1:13379732-13396130 GCA_026770055.1 Myrmophylax atrothorax | reverse complement strand
TATAAGGCATTGGAGCGGGAATCTGCTCACCTGAGAGCAAAGAGCAAAACAAAACCACATTAAAATTATCCTATTGTAGTCTACATGGTTCTGTTGCATTTGAAGTGCTTCATAAAACCAAGGTCTTTTTTGTTCCAGACTTTGACTTCAAGGAAAGAATAAATAAAGTTTTGAAATTATTGACATGGGACTTGCCAAATTCCTTTTAAATCTAATGTCTTTTTTAAGTTTGCATTATATCAGAATGAAAAAGCTTTTTTTTTGGTGGTTGTTGTTTTGTTTTGATGAAATTTTTTTGCATGGGTGTGGTATTTTTTCCCCACAGATATATGCTGGGGTGGGGAGCTCAGTAATTTTTGGTTTCATTTATAATTTAATGAAGCAAAATCCTCTCATGCTTCTGACATTCAGTGAGTGAGCATTGGAACAGCTCCAGCCCTTTGTCAAACAAAGGTTTCTGTGCTCCTGTTCTACTGGGCCATCTTGTAGATGAAGCACTGCATTTTTCATCTCCTCTTTCATTACTCAGTGCACTGACAGCAAGTTTTTCTAAAAATCTTGAAAATAATTAGCATAAATACTGATTTGTAAATTCTCCTGAGGAATGTTATTCAAAATGATGAAGTGAGGCACAGTCAAAGTAAACTGGAGGTTTAATGAGAAATATTTGGCTTGATTCTTCTTTACTTCATTATAAATCACCAACAGCTATTGCACTCTTAAAGCAAATTTAAATGTAATGGGAAGTAGTATTGCTTCAGAGTGCTTGAGCAAAAGGAAAGAGTAATAGAAATGTTGATTTGTAAAACTCATGCCAAAACAGTGGAAATACTTTGACTTACAAAATCTTTCTGTGTAGTACATTCTCAGTTGTTTTAAAATACATTTTAACCTGATCTCATTTATTAAAAAGCAGCAAGCAGATGGGGCAATTTTTTTCTGAAAGCAGTTGGGGAGAGGTACATTGTTCCACATGCTGCAACTCCACTGATTTACAGCTTCTGCAGCTCAGGAAGCATTTCTGGATGAGCCTCTGTTCTGTTCAGTGCAAAGGAGAAAGGTTTACAGTGCACTCTCACCTTTATGACATACATTATAAATGAAAATAGTTACACAGTGAAGCATTACAATGCCAGGATCACTAACATCTACTTCAATTTAAATGATCAGATATTCTGGTTTTACAAAGGCTATGCTCTTAAAGCATTTTTCACTTCAGTGTGATTTAGTCAGAGAGAATGAGAAATTAAACATCCGTTGAAAAAAAAAGAATTTCCTTATGCCACATCAAGACCCCTCTATAATCCTATGGATATTTGAATATCTTCTGAGCTGAGTCATTTTTACCTTATCATACAGGTCTACTTTTACTTAAATTGTTCCTTACTATTGATTTTTTTCAAACTGCCACACCTAAACAAGAGTATTGATAACATACAGCTTTTATGTGGTATTTTAGATATTCAGAACACTGCTTCTAGGTACCCAAAGTGTTTCACAATCACTAATTATTTGACCACTACAAACATTATCATCTAGCAAGATAAAATTGAAACAGAAGGATTAAGTCCTTGGTCTTCAGATAAAGACACGGAAAGAAGGAGCATCAGAATTCAAGAACTGCCAAATATTAAAACTGAGGTATTATTTCAAATTTCTTATATAATGAGGCAAAAACTTGCAAGTGACATTTTAAGAAAAATTGGAATTGGAAAGTGGTGTGAAATATGAACTGCTTTAACATTTTTGGATCCTGAGGGTCTAGACTGCCTCTAATGAGGTAAAAGCATTTATATTTACAATAATGGATGAACACTGTGTTATGAAAGGGATGAGAAAGAGGAGAAGAAAGCCAGGAGGAAATATTTGGTGCATCATCTGGCTGCCCAGAGAATGGGCCATGAAGGTGGTACCAGGCACTGCCACATTCACATGGCACTGTGTCCTTCCCAGGAACCCGAGTGCCTTCCAGCAGGGCCAGCAGCCACAGGGGCATCCCTTGCTCCTGCTGGGCCATGTGTGATGCTGTCCATGACTCTCTCAGAAAATGTGAAGGACTGTGGGAAATCTGCTTTGCTCAAGTGAAGTGGCATGCAGATAAATACGTAACAACAGGATTAACAAAGATCACAAAAAAACCCCCAAATGAACCCCGTGCTGTTTTGTTGTGAGAATGAGGAATAAGGTTTGAGCATATCCAAGAATGTAATTTTGTGAAGTATTGGAAAGAAAGTACCAAGTGGAATTCAAGAATGGATAAACTGAAAGAACAAGAAGAAAATGTTAAATTAATAATGAGATCACCCATTGTACAAAAATGTTGACTCTTAAAATCAGTTTGAGGCCTCCTGTCAACCCCATCTGATTTGCATTGAGAGGCTGGGGAAGGTGGCAGCTGTGCAGAGTGCCAGGGCATGAGAGAGGGTACATTTCACAGTACACTTGGTCAGACTGCAGTGTAGTGCTGGCACTGGCCCAGAAGGATGAAAAGTACTGGCTGGTGTTGATAAGCAAGTATTAATTAAGTAGTGTGAGAGAACAGAATGAATGAGACAAACCTGGTCTTTGTAATTGGTATTATCCTCTGTGTTGTTGCTTTTGTTGTTACTGTGTATTAACAGCCCCCAGTACCTGAGGGCTTATTGTGCCAGATGCTGCTCATGTGCATGCATAAATACTGACACATATATACACACAGACAGCAGGGAGAAGGGCTTTGGCTTAAAGAGTTAGGAAAACTGGAAGCATATCCATCATATGTAAGATGTGTCATAAGGTAAGGATTGGCAATCCTTGGTAATCCTTCCTAGTAGTGGCTGTAATAATAGAAAATGTGATTCATGGAACTGAAGAGGAAAAGATAAAGACCACAGAAAGATTGAAAGAAGGAGGGAGTGTGATAGCTGAGGAGGAAAATACAGTGAATGATACCAGCAATTGGTTTAATAAAGAATAGATCAGTGTAGAAGGAAGTAGGAGAAAAATAGTAATTCCAACTGCACCTGTAGGTGCTAATCCTCTGCTACTGGAACAGCTTTATAGTCTTCAATGAACATGGATTCTTGCCTTGACAGGATTAAACCTAGAAGAAAACAAATGATACATTAATTCAGCTTTCGCATTCACTTCAATTTCTGTAACTACCAGAAGACACTTTCGTGAATGTCTTCTGATCTAGTTGAAGTTTAGGGTTGTCCAGTATAAAAAAGAGCTGCTTCCACCAACCAGGTGAACCTGCATTATGAAATAACTTCAAAACCTTCATAATCTGAAGCCTACAGAGAAGTAAACAGCCAAAAATTTCATTTGAAGCTAATTCTTAGTTTGTTTTAGCTGCTGCCCACTCTCCCCTTTATTGGTGGTGACTGCTGAGGCAGCACTGCCTCTGTCAGCCTCGTGCACTGGAAGGGCTACGTCTGAAGGAGCAGGTTGACTCAGCAAGTGTAAGACCAGCAGGCTGGTGGCAGCCAATTTCAGCAGGAGGAGTTCAAAATTATTATATAACTTGCTCTGCAACCTGTTCAGCAAAACAGATGGAGGATAGAGACAGAGGCAAGGGCAAGAAAGAGTAAGAATGCAAAGGTAGTAGGACGAAAAGGGGAACATCATAAAGGGTCAAACAGAAGAGTGAAGAAGAATTGATTAAAAAAAGAGAAAAGTTAACAGAATCTAATTGATTGCTGTAGTCTTAGTTAGTTAGTTTTCTCTTGTAGTTCCTTGTATTCAAATTACTCACTAAAAAAAACCCCAACCAAACAAAACATGAAACACAGAAACACAACACCCTTGCAATTTTACAGTATCATCCATATTCATTATACAATATAAAATTATCAACATTGCAGATTTGGTAGAATGTCATTTCACTTTGAAAATATTATTTATTCAGAGAAATTCTGGACTGGTTTTGCTGAAGTCAGTGAAGTTACATTTAGTATAGTACAGAAATACTTTACTGTTTATTATTTTGTTAAGAAGATTGTAAACATTTGCTAGGTGTTGCTAGATTCATATTTATTGCTTAGTGTAACATTGTAAATATTGTTTAAGAGTTAAAATAACCCATCTGATTATCATTCATACACTATTTTACTAATAATTTAATTAGATTTTTGGTGGTACACATTTTCATTACTCAATAATTCCTTTAGCAAATATTTATTAAAGGTTTCAGTGCAGTTATCATTTTTTATGGATTGGTTAGGTTACTGCTTTTACATCAATTTGCCGCTTACATGTGATATTTAATGGAAGTCTTAATATTTATGTCAGCAGATTACTGCTATACATCCATTAAACTATCACTATAGTCTTCACCAAAGTCTTTTGGAAGACAGTGAGGGGTCTTTTCATTGCTCACAAAGCCTAATCTGTGCTGTGGCTTCTCATACACAGTGGGTACACTAACCAAGAAAGAAAGGTAAATTTGGCCTCTTTGAGGCAAATCCACACTAACTGTGCATTTCTTGCTCACGAATGAAAACATTGGCTGGATAATTTCCTAAGAGTTTGTTCAGCTTTCTCACACTATAGTTCAAGATCAGAGAAGGATGGCATTAAAAAGCACACCACTAAGGAAAAATACTAATCTAATTTTACTGAAGATGAGCAGAATTAACCTTCATTTGAATATGCAAGCACGTGTAGCATTTGGCAACTTCCAACTGTCCTCTGAGGACACAGAAGGCAGTGATGGAACCGCTCATATTCCAGCTCCAAACTTTATTCTCGGAGGCTTTTACACATGAGTAAGTGCTAAATAATAATAATAAGCAGAGACTGAAACAAACTCCTGGTATCTGAAGGGTGTCAATGCAGTCAAGATAAAGAACTGGGAGCTCTTCAAGTGAGTCAGGGTGTGACAAAATCTGTGCTGATGAATGCTGACATCCTGAATAAAATCACTACACGGCTTCACGTAGGTCAAGAAACTACATTGTTTCCCTGAGCCACAATGACAGCAGGGTGACAGAGATTAATAGCTTTGTATTGACTGAGCAACTTCCAGTTCCTTATCTTTGTCAAGTCAAGGCTCTGTCCAAGAGCTGAAATTGTTATTAGACTTATAATTGCAAAGACATTTAAAGGGTTTCCCCTTAAGGGACTATGAAATCCAATAAACCTTTCATAAAACCTCAAGCATTCAAGTGCAAAACCCTTGTCTCAGAGACAGGCACGCTCACAGCCATAACAGGGGAAACCTTGAAGCCTCATACATTGAATAATGTTTGATTTATGAAGTTGGTTTTGAATTTGTATCAGTTGTTTTATTAAAAATATATGAAAGAATGTTTTAAATATGAGTGAGCTGTGTTCACTTCTGTCTTGATCAAGTACTCTGTGTGTCTGAGCTGGAGGTCTTTCTTCACCTGTCACTTAGATTCATGAGAGCTCAGGAATACTGAATTTGTATTGCTAATTTAAGGTGCTTAATTCAATTTGGGTGAGATTAAATCTCAATTCTTCACCGAAGTTTCAAAATAAAAGCGTTAGGATCAGGCTTAGATTTCTTTATTATTGTTGATTTGTAAGGAAATGTTTGCAGCATGTAAAGAGTTTGCAGTGCTATATGTCACATTTACTTAATGAACCTCTTCGAATGAGAGGATGCAGCATTTTAAAGCTGTAGATTTAATGCTTGTCTCTGTGGCTTACTTAGAGTCTCTTCCAGTACAACACAGTGTAAATTGAGAGGCTGCACTGGCCTCAGGAGATACCAGATTCTTTCTTTTCTTTAAGAAGCTTGAGCTTTGCTGGGAAATTATTGCGGTTTGTCAGTAACCCACTCTGTGATAAATTTTCTTTTAATCTATTTATTTACTTACTTCAGATCTTAAAGGGCTTGTATTGATGCCAGTCATAACAGTGGTAGTTACAGTCATTTTGTAGCAGAGCAAATGATGTGGCGTGGTGCAAACTGAGGTAGAATCTGTCCCGAGATTTTAAAGAAGGGAAATCTCATAAAACTACTGTGTCATATTTCTTACCTTATAAAATGTTGATATTTTGTTTGTTTGTGTTGTTAAGACATTAAGAAATAAACAAGTAACATAATTAAAATCTAGCTTTTTAATAGTGATAATCAGATTTAATAGCCATAATGCATTCAGGCACATAGCTTTCTTTAATTCATTAATTCTTCCACAAAACCAAGTGACATTCACCAGAGCTGATTACTCCAAGTTATCCAACTCTAAACTAGTGTGTCTGCAGCCATCATAGGCTGCTCTCTAGATATTTCAGCATTCACTGATGTGTGTTGTCCTCTCCTTGCAGTAACAGCTGTGTTTGCCCCCTCCCATAGTTATAAGCCACACCTCAGGACCATCAGAGCGCTATAGAAGTTACGTGTGATCTTCCCTTTTGCTCCAGAAAAGACAGTTTCAACAAGAAGAAAGTGTTTTAGTTACCTGTAAACCTGAGTACTGAAGTGACTGTAAGATCCTCATGCCTCCAGTGGACTATAAGAAGTCTTATTTCTTGTTTGTTGTGTGTCCACTTAATCCACTTGCACGTTTGAGGCCAATGCAACCATTAGCAGGTTCAACCCCTTTTTTTCCTACCTGAGTAAGAACCTACTATCCTAACTATTGTGAGAACTTAAATCAGTTAGAACTCTCTTGTTGTATAACACAGTATATTCATGTTATCAAAGGCAGACAAACATGGGAACTTGTTCCATGCAGTGGTAGGGACATGTTCACTGATGCCACTGTAGGCACTGAAATTTCAGTGTCATGGACAAATGCAGCACTTCAGTCACATTGTGGTAGGGACATGGTGTTTTGCCTGCAGCTGACATCTTGTTTCCTACAGGGAAAAGTGTCCAAGGAATAAACAGGAAGGAAGTATCACACCAGAATGGACACAAACTGGAAAAAGTAGTTGCTAAAAAGGCTGAGGTAAAAACTGAAGAAACCCTTAGTGCTTCTAGTTGGTCTTTTGGAGTCCATGGAAAAGGGAATAATATCATTAATCCTTCTGAATATTTCTGTAAATATTTGATTTTCGTTGTATTATGCTTTTTCCCTCCAGTGTTTTTCATATAACAGTGTCAATGCTAATTTCCAAGTATATTGCTACAAATTAACTTGCCTTTGTTACTCAATTTGCGACAAAAATAAAAAATAAACTAAGCAGTAAAAATGTGACTTAGAGAAAACTGTAATTGGTGAGGTTAGCCCCTGGCAGAAGCTGAGCAGTCTGCCCATCCCTTCTCTTACTGAATGTTACCAGGAATTTTATATCTGTGTATATAATTTCGTACATGTTGTTCTTGTATATACTAAATTAGAACCCTCTGGATTCTTATTCCCATATATGCTATATATTCTCTGTCCATAATTGTGTCAAATATATACACCTAAGATGTTGGATGCTGTGGTGTTTTCTAGTTTACTTATCAAAGTTGTTGCCAGTTAATGCAAGTCAGGAAGCCAGAGAGCTGGTGACCTATTGATCAAACTACAAAAGCAGCTGGAGTGCACAGACTAGTCCAATATCTGGAAAGGACAGTTGCAATTCTTAAGTCAAGTTTTTAAAGCATAGTTTGAATCCTGAAATAATAACTTACTTGTGATAAATGAAATAAAAACTACAAGCTGTGTAGCTAAACTCAGAATAAAAGGCGAATTGGCAGATAATTTGTGATTAATAATCTAAAGGTGGGGGACTAATTGCAGCTGTTTATTTTTCTCTCTTTCTTTTCTTTTTTTTTTTTTTTGAGTCCTTTTTGTAAGATTAGTTTTGTGTTGGTCCATCTGTACAGTCATGTTTCACAATTGTTGATAGATTTATTTATTTATTGGAGTAACCACTTCAAATGCTTGGAACTTCTTTAACAAAATTCTCTTAACAAATCCAGAGGGCAAACTGTCCAATAGTAAACTCACACTTTAGTGGTTCTATTTTTTTTTATAATGCAATGAGCAGTTTCAGAAATCATTCATTTCTAGGAACTGTAATAATAAAAGTTTCAAAACTCTACGCATGTTGGGGGGTGGTTTATAATGAGAGGAGAGAATTATTCAATACTGTTTCTGGCCTGCTGTGTTCAGCTTCATGCATGTGCTCAGGAAACCTGTATAGTTTCTGACTTGCTCTGTTATCTGTGAAATCTAGATAGTAACCTTGGATTTCAAGGGATGTCACAAACATAAGCAGGTTCAATAACCACTTTAGATTTTATATGGTGCTTTTTCAACACATTCTAACTTTATGGGGATTTGAAAAGAACACTGATGTGGCCAATGGGTAATTGGGTATCTCCCTGTCAAGTGATGCCCACAGACTCCCACCAATGCTTAAGAATGTCGACATACTGAAGGAAGAAAAGTTTCCTAGCATGAATAAATAATTTATAGTAAAAATTTCAGGGTTCATTCTACAACTGTATTTTGTCAGTAGTTCTAGGAATCAGTTATGGTGGTCATTTAGTTTTAATGTCATCATTTATTCCAACAGATGATTTATTGTGGATCATTTTGCTGCAATTGGTGAGGCGCAGGGAGCAGCCAGACACTGTGAGCTCAATCCATGGGAGAATGCAGCTTGGGTGAGCTCCTGTAGCTCCTGCTATTGCCTTCCCTCCCTGGTTACCTGTTATTTCTGGAACCAAAAGGGATCTGAACTGCACATTAAAGATCTATGATCTCATGAAATATAAATAGTGATTGCTGTGTATAGTGGGAGCCCCTATTAATGAAGTTTTTGTGCTATGTTCAATGGGTGTCCTACTGTTCCCACCACAGAAAGGCCAACATTCCCTGACAGTTATTGTGTAGTGGCAGCTCTGACAACCATTGCTTTCTCTCCGCTGTTCAGCATGTATTGGCATTAACCCTGCAGTCAGGAGTAGTCTGGTAAATTTTTATTAAAGCTTAATTTTTCAATAGCTTCAGCAGTGGTTTTTTAATTTGATGGTTTTCTTGGGTTTGGTTTTAGCTATTTTTTGATTTGAAATCATCATTATTTCACATGTGAAAAAACTCCCAGTGTGTTGCCTCACTATATTAAATAAAGAGCACTGGCAATTTGGTGAGTGAATGATATTTTTTGAAGTATATTCAAGCAAGCAGCAGATGCTGAGGACAGCCCAAGCCTGTGCAAGGCAGCCCATTCTAACACTTGTTTCACATTGTTTTCTTGTTTTCCTGAGACAGATTTTAGTCAAGCTGCTGAGTGCAAATGAGCTTTGCCAAGTCATCCAATTTTCCTTTTTAAGTTCCAGAGGGAGCTACAAACCAGTTCTCCTCCATTCATAACTGTATTCATCTGACTGTACAGAACTACAGAGGAGATGGGAAAGGATAGGATAGAATTCATTACACTTTTATCACAGGAAAACATGACATGTCTTCAAAAAACCTGAATGGAAGTAGGAAGAGATGAAAAGACAAAATTAGGTTATTCTTCCTTCTAATTCTTTTTTCTTCAGGATGGCACTTAAATGAAGAAGCTTTGAAAGATCATAATTACGAAGCTAAGCAGAGTTCCTCTTTTATTATTTTAACGTGAAGGATTTCCTCTTCTTAATTTTGGTAGAACTAAACTTGAAAAAATTCATAAAATAACCTTATGATCATAACTGATGCAGATGTTACTTATTGCATAAATATAAAGCTAGAAAAGAATTGTTATTGATTATTGATATTGTTTTTTCAGAGTGATTGAAACCTAATTTTGGACTGTGTATCTACTGAATAAATGTGATACATTTACCATCAGAGATGATTCCTACCCTGAAGACTTAATAGCCCTTATGATTCAGTGGCATACACAAATATAAATCACATAAAGGCAATTTGCTTTCAATATATCTGGTACTGCACTTTAAATTGGTGATGCAGGATAAGGATATGATAAAACAAGCCTTTGCTCGGCATTCAGGGTGTCATAAGGACAGGGAATAAACCATAGGAGGGAAGGGAAACACAGTTATCTGGAGCAAATACCTGTAATCATGTGTTTGTCACCTCTGTGCACGAGTCCATGTCTGAAATTGAACTGAAATTGCAAAGAAGGTGAAGCTGTGATTATTGCAGCTTGTGATGGTAGGTGTCCTTCATGAGAAGAAAGGGGGGAAGAAAAAAAAGATAAAGTGCTATAAAAATATTTAGTGAAGAAAAACTTTTGACCTCTATATTGATTGTTAATTTTTTTTTAATATGGAAAGTAAGAAACAATTATTTTCAGGAAGTATTGTCTTCTAGGATTGTAGGTCTGGGAGGAGAATATTTATTAGTTTATATAATCAAAATGTTGAAAATGTTTCTGTTTCTGTAGCCTCAGTTCTGTTTCTTTCTTAAAAGCAATAACACTGTGCACAGGAGTATTGCTAAAGTAGACTTCTGATAGCAACCTGAGGTGTTGGATAAAGTTACATTGCTCTGGGAAAAAAAGCACTGGTGTTTTTATGAGTGTTTCTGTAGATGAAAATTTTGGGAGGAAGGTGGGGGAGGGGAATGGTATTTTAGCCACCATTTAAAAGTTCTCTGAATGTGTGGCATTGTTTCTCACGAGAAAAAAAAGCATATTTTTAATATTCTGGATTTACCAGATTTTTCATGCAAGATGCTTAGGCATGCTGGATGCAGGTCATTGTCGTGTGTGGGGAGCTTCAAGTCACATTCCTTGCCTTCTTCAGCTTTCTCTTTGCTCTGCATTGGTCATATTTCTTCTATCAATACATGTGAACACGTCCCCACTCAGTGGCAGATGAGATAGTGTCATGTGGGACGTATTTTCAAAACAAATGGGATTAATTAACGTGTAAAACCAGTTGGAAATGATTCCTGCTGCTCTGCTGACTTCACTGCTATCACAATTTATGGGAGTAAAAACTTCCTCTCAACTTTTTCTGCCTCTCAGCCTTGTGTATTTTAGCTGATGTTTTTAAAGTCAGAGTGGGTTCTCTACACCATGCACATTGTCATTACTAATAAGGATGTTTCAGACCAGATGAAACTCATCTTCAAATAATTCCCTTAATATTCCCATGGTCACCCCAGTGGAATAGAAAAAGGATTAATACAAAGCCTGTAGAAAAGAGAATTCTCATAGTCATAATGAAGCATCTTGCTTCAATTCATTTTCTGCCTGGTCAGATTTTGACCCTGGACTTGCACTGAGACAAATAACAGAGCAGGATGTAACCCAAATACGTTACATTTTTTTTTAGACATTGCTGTAATATACATATCCTTTTCCCCCCTTTCTTATTCAGTTTAGCTATGTACCTTTCAGTCTTTAAAAATAACTTTTTGAATAACGAGTCTTATGCTAGCAGTACAGTTAAACATTATTGAATAGGGATATTCTTGATAACAAGAGGTCTTTGGATTCTTCCAGAAAGTAGAGACTAATGAAAGTGCAAAATATATTTCAAATAAAGCAAATAGAGTAACACTGGTGAAATGGGTGGGTACTGAAACAAATACACTCAACTTATTGGTCTGTTGCAGAACTGTTGTAGTTGTTTATATGAAATGATCTGTGTTTAACTGAAACTCATCAGCTGACAAGAGATGAATTGATAACTTGATGGAATGTCTCCCAGAAATCTGGTGTCCCAGATAACAGAAACAGTTATGAGGTTCCCAAGAACAGCTCCTTTGGCCACTGTCATTTCAGGAGGAATTCAGGGCTGAGTCTTCTTGGTGGTGCCGCTGCATCTTCCAGTCCTGTGCCAGGAAGGGCATGTTTTCCTAAAAGTGGTATTCACTTGCTTGACCAATAATCATTGCTTTCTCCAAGGGAAAAGCAGCATTCCTCTGGTAATCCCTGAGAGCTGCAGATGAGAAAGCAACTACAGTGGGGGCTGTACCACTTAAGATCATGTGAGAAGGTGACAAGGAGAATAACAAGGGTAAATGGAAGGTAATGGTTTTGCGGAGAAGGCATTAAGAAAATGGAGGAAACAGTTAAAGGGTTGTAAAGAATGACCAGTGTTATTCAGTATAAAGAGCTCAATTTGATTCAGAGAAAAGATGGTTATGATCTAAAGGAAGGCAAGAGTGTCAGCACTCAAAACAGTGAGGAAAAAATCCCTTTGTCCATCACAGAGATACAAACCAGGGCTGGTCAAAGCTTTCCTTTAGAGTAGTTGTTGCTGCATTAAGAACAGTTATTGCTGTAAGTGTAGGGGAAGTGTTCATCAGAGAAATTTATTGCTGCTAAGGCTTAATATAACAGTTGCAACTGAATATTCAAATATTTTCCATTAGGAAAGAAATGTAAAAGGACAACTTAGTTAATTGCCTCATTACTAGGAAATTAAGGAATATTATTGTTGTTACACAAGGCTACTTTTTTTTCCTGGTAACAGAGACTAATAATGATAAAGAATACTTGGGAGTTTGTTATGGAATTATGATCCCTCCTAAATGTCCTAAAAAGGCTGCAAATGCTCATGTATTCCAGCTGCCATATGCAGCCAATAATTTCCATCACAACATCTCTGTGGAAATTGAACAAAATATCTTGATAGGAGCAAAATTAACACAGGTCACACATCACTCCATATGGCAAGTGGCTGTGCCAAGACAACTCAAGGTGCTTTGTAGTAGATGGAAAGTCACTAACAAATACCTTTCTCTGTCAAACAGTGTTTCTGTTATCTAAAGAAATTTTGACATCCACGTCTTCAGCCAAGATCCATCAGTGGTTTTCCATTACTTTATTACATTAGCTTAATCTGACCTAGAAGAAAACATAGTTGCCTAAGCACAAGCTCTATATCCTTGTGTACTCACCTCAAACACCTCAAGAAGCAGGAAAAAGTTGGCATTGAGATGTTTAAAAATAATCATTATAAATTCTTCCTTGCTGTTCTAGTGCTTGACCTCTACGGAACTCGTGTTCTCTGCCTGCCTCTGTTCATGTGCCCCTTCTTTTGCATTTCTTCTGGGAAAAAATGGCCATATATTACTGTTTGGATCATGTATGAGAACTCGCCTTTAACTTTACCTCCCTTCAGCTTTGCCTATGAATGTTCTCTGAGAACAGGAATCCCATTTTTGTCCTGGCTGGTACATCCCCACCAGGCTGCAGTGTGAGCGTTCTGTGATTGACACAGACCGAGGCAGTGCCACAGTATCACTGAACAGAAAGGTCCCCCTCAGCTTCTGCCTACAGAGTTGGAATTTTACATCTTAACTACACATTTCACACAAAATCGTCTATGAGAGCACTTTGGGGCCCATACTGAATCTGTGCTTATGTCTGGAATTATTAAACCCCATAATACTACCCTTTGACTGGCACTTGCCTGCTGCCTTCTACATGCAGGTTTGGAATCGATGCTTCTTAAAATGCTTTACAAATAACTCATGATCATGACACCCACATACTGATGCTGATTCAAAATCAAACATAAACTTGCAGTATGTGCCACTAATTTCTGGTTTGCTGAGATAACATATTAGGTCTTGGTTTTCAGGAGGCATCTTCATGTATCTCAACTTCTCCAGCACCTTCTGCATGAACTGTTTGTGGACTGAACAATTGTCAGAATAGTACAAATGGACATCTGAGGTACTGCAGAAAAACTTACTGACTTTTCAAGCTGCTTGCAGCGCGAAAGAGAAGGTTATTTGCTACATAATCATGACTCAAGGAATTAATATTTGAGATATTACTGTGTTCATCATGTGCTCTCATATAGTTACGTAGGGGTTTCATGACATAATAATAATTTCCTATGGTAACTACCACCATTTTATGTGTTAGAAGATGTATAATCACTAGCAAAAAAAAAAGCTTGTATATTATTCTCTCTACTTATGCCTATAAGTAAATAAACATAAAATATCCACATAGAGAATCAGTTTTAAACATGGAAATGACACGAGCTCAAACACAGTGTGGTATTGACAAAGATTGCAGCATTTGCCATATATGTGTTACACAGTCATGTCTTATCTTACTGGGGAGTGACTAATTGTGGTTTTGCATTTCTTTTCCTCTATTATCCAAACAAATGCTTTGCAAGATATTTTGTGAAGTTCTCAGGAGAATTACCTTTTCCCAGAATATGCATTCCCAGTAGCACCAAGGAGCAAGGTTTCCCGCTCTGTTTTTTCCCTTTGTCTCTTTGGTAAGGCACAGAGTTGACACCCATCCTCTTGTTATCCTTTATATGAAGCTCCCTGTTCCAGCTTTTTGTAATCTCGCAGAGCAGGATTAACTTCCACTATAGGCTGCATTCATTTGAGGGGGATTTGCTCACAATATTAAAAGACAGGATGATATAAATGGATTAGAAGTCCCGGGTCTTGCTCCCCATCTCATTCTCTTTGTGCTTTGATCGTCTCTCTTCTTCCTTCAGGAAGCTCAGTTTCTGAATGAGAAAAGATTCTGCCCATTAAGCAGAAAAGACTCTGATGTTTGATGCAAGGAGAGCATCAGCCATGTTAATAGATTTGTCAGGGAGTGCAGAGGAACTGACTTTTGTTCTGGGTTTGTACAGGGCCTAAAAAAAAATTTAAAAAATCAGTACTGACTGAAGCTCCTGAGAATGTTTTCTGGTTTACTGTCTTTCATGGGAAGCTGGCCCTAGAGAATTATCTAGAAGGAATAGAAATGTTACTCTTGTAACACCCAAATTCCCAACATGCTGCCTATTTATCTCCATTCTGTGTGTGACCCTAAACACAGCCGAGCAAACCTTCCATGAAGGGTTGGAAACTTATCTGTTGAGAAAGTTAAACTCTGGGTTCATGCTCCAAAATTTGGTCTGCTCACAGACCAGGGCTTGTTTCCTCCACAAACACGTGTCCCCTCCCTTTAAAAATCAGGTGTCATTTGTCTGCCTCTGAACGACAGCATTCCAACTGACTGATTCCTATCAGAAAGCCTAAATTTAACAGAGCTGAGCCTAAGGATTTAACAGATACTCTTACTCTCTGCACATTTCTCAGATTTTTATTGTACATAACTTTTCAGAGTCTTGAGCCTCCTGCGCAATATAAGGTGCTAGAAACTCAGGTTATTACCAAGGTGGCAGCCTCAGGCAGGAGAGAAAATTGGCAGGAAAAGACACACACTTGCTTTCCTCATCCTTTTTCCTGCCTTCTGGCTTTACCCTCAACTAATGTACCACAAACTTCCAGAATTCTAGTTTCTGAAATATGTGGACTCCTAATGTTATCTTTATTGTACTCAGTATGAATAATTTAAATGTGAAAAAAATGTTTTAAAACATCATTGTCTACACATTTTTGTCTGTAATTCAGCCTATCAATTTTTACATGAAATTGTAGCATGATGCCACTCCTAAAGAAATAGTCTGGCCTTCAAAAAGGCTGCCTCAGTTGCCTTTTCTCCTTTTTTTTCCCGAGTTATCTGTAACTCAAGTAACTTTGTTTCTGCACAGAAACAACTCTTCTCCAAACCTTCTCCTCTTCCCCAAAAGATCAATATGACCACCTTATTTCCCTAAGGCATTGATTTACTTTCTGCTGAAAACAAGCATCTTCACTGACTTCAGAAAGATCCAATATGGCCTGTTCAAAGACAAATCCAGAATCCTCTGCTTGAGAAAAATAAAGTCATATGATTAAAAGCAGAAATTTTCTCTGTCCTTTGGGCTGCTCAACTACCCAGGTTTTCATAAAACAGCCTGAGAAGGTCTAATGTCTTGGTACCTGAGGCTCACAAACTGGAAATAGCCAACACTTTCCATCTGTATTCCTCTTCTAAAACAACTAACAGGGAGATAACAATCCTAATTTTGCTACCCTACTCGAGGAGCTGACCTGCGTTACAGATGAGGATTCACTTTCTTTCAATTCACACATTATACAGCATTAGCCATAGTACCATTTTAACACTTGACACAACCACATTTTGCATTGCATTTCCTGATCTCTGATTTTGTTTAATGGATTGCACTGTTGAAACACAATGTTGTTGCATTTTTACTTAAATCCTTTATCTCATCCATGGCTGAAACAAAGTTGGCCAAATCTACCCTCGAGCTGTTGCAGTGTCCATGTGTTGCTGCTGTGAAAGAAAAGGAGCTGAACACTTTCAAATCTGCTGAAGCAGTTCTGTGGTGTTGCTCACAGGTGGCTGGAATTAAATTGACGAAGTGGTTTCTCCAAGCACAGTACCTGTCATATCTTGTCTCCTTTTCATAACTTCAAAGATATGAAAGTCATAAAACCAAGCCCAGAAAGGGTCAGAAGCCACAAGCTTCTTTGATTGATGCTTTGTCATATTTTGGCTCATTACTTCACCAGAAACCTTCTCTTCTAAATTTCAGTATTTATGAACTCCCACAAAATAAATATTATTAAAAACTGGGTAAGAGGGGCAGAGTGAATGTAAACAACACGCCTGCATCAGAACCTCGTGCCTCCAGGATGCACTCAGAATAAGGAGATACAATAGAGATTA
>JAOXXN010000162.1:13343395-13370727 GCA_026770055.1 Myrmophylax atrothorax | reverse complement strand
GCTTGAGTTTCCTAGCAAGCTCTTTAGGAAAACCGATTAGTATAGATCTTCAAACAGTTAATATGGAGCAAGTGTGCTATGCAAAAATGTGTACTTAAGTGAGAAGGTACTTTTCACTCTCTGATCTACTGCCTATTAGGGAAGTCTTTTGGAGACAATGACTTAAAATC
The DNA here is from genome assembly GCA_026770055.1 of Myrmophylax atrothorax. Classification (NCBI taxonomy): domain Eukaryota; kingdom Metazoa; phylum Chordata; class Aves; order Passeriformes; family Thamnophilidae; genus Myrmophylax; species Myrmophylax atrothorax. The sequence continues at coordinate 13,370,557 of JAOXXN010000162.1, read as the reverse complement.
AAGCATGGTCTTTTAAAATCAATGTGGTATCTCTTCTTTTTGGACTGGACTTTGGACTGTCCAGGCTAATACTAGTTTTTTTTTAGTGACCATAGGATCTGACTCAGCCAGCAAATGAGCCAGAGCCAAGGTGAAATATTCCAGGAGGCAGAGACACCGAGTATATGACCGAGAGAAAAAGGTCCTCATGCTGTAAATGATGCTTTAAAACAGAGCTTTCCATCATTTGTCTCACCTGTAAGCTGGACAGAACATGCAACCCATGGAGGGGACACCAAGAGGACCGAATGTCTGCCAAGGGTTTCCTGGCTGCTCTCTGAGGTATTCACCTGCCATTTCCACTGAGCTCACTGTGTTTCCACAGAGGGCAATGACAGTCAAATTTAAAAGTATACTTTCTGTGAGGTGTAAAACACATGGTTAATGCATAACTATTCCTGCTAATGTTAGCATAAGTTTTGTAAATGGACTTAGGACAAAGTCAACTGAGCTATAAATTTTTTTCTAAAATTACAGAAGGCTCTTGATGATGTGACTGTCATTTGTTTCTTCAAGGATGAATAAACATTTCTGGAACACTGATAATCTAGAAATTGTTAGTTCTGATTTTTTCTTTTAAACTAGCATCCTAAGAAGTGGCATCCTTGTGACCTGATCCTTGGCATGTACCTCCTTAATAACATTTGAACTTCCTGACCAGTTTTAAAGAGATTTGGCACAGACTGAAAGTCTCGGAGATTTGGTACCTCCACATTTAATGAAAATGAATATTAGATATGGGAGAGAGAGAACTGTCATTGTACCCTTACTCAGAGAAGACAACAAAATTAATCTTTTACTAGACATCAGAGACTGCTTAAACTCACCCTGGAGACATAAATCTCAACTACGATATTGAACTTTGATGGTTTTGAGGCTCAGAAAATAATCAGGTGGGATTTTTTTTCTCTCTAGTTGAAAAAAGCATCCATATACTTTGAACTGGAATAATTTCAAACATTAAAAAATTAAAAATGCAATTAGATCTTTAATGAGAGCACTCAGGTCTAATTTAGAACAACCTGAACTGAGTGTGAAATGGCTCTAAAAATAGCAGGGCACTTAGAGAACTGGAAGGGCCACATAGAGAAAATCCAGATTTACACAGTTCAAAAGGCTGAATGAGTAAAGATGGGGATTTGCTGCCACTGTTTCTGTTGCCACTTCATCACCCAGAGAAGAAAGGGATGAGGACTTTACATACAGTTTGGAGTTAAGGACTGATTTGCCATCCCTGAGTTACCATAGTATCTGGTTTCCCTGGTTACCGGTGACCATGGAAGGGACACTAGGGAAGCTGAAGGCTGCTTATGGTTTGGGGGTTAATTTGAGAAGGCAAAAGAGAGAGGAAGAGAGGGGTCAGAGATTTTTGTGTGTGTGACAACAGAATGTGAGAATAGTGTTGGAGGATAACAGTTGGGAACAGATTTTGTCTGAAATGGAATTTATAGATTTCTCTTCAGTGCAAGGAGCTAAAGTAGTTGAAATAAAAAGATTGCTGGGGGGATATTGGGGTCACCCTTTGTAGGGTTAAAGGGGGTGGGTTAATGATGGTCAGAAGAGCTCAGGCACAGCAGCATCAGAAGGCTTGAGTTTATTTTTAGTTACAGTTTCACTTTTTATATACTCTTATATCCAATAAGTCTTGACACTATTGGTTAGTCAGTTCACCTGACACACATGGGAGGATTCTACTGGTTAGGAGGTATCACACATTCTACAGGTGGCTCTTGCTCTTTAAGGGTGCATTCATTATTCACCTCAGACATTAGGAGAGCCACACACACACTGGCATCCCCACAGTGGGAAACAGAAATTCTGATTTAAAAATGAGGAGAAGAAGAGCTATAAGGCTGTTTTCCTGAGCTACTCGATATAAGAAATCAGTTGTGTGGATCCAGGTGATATGAGGTGTGATTTGAACAGAGTTTCTCTCACGTTACTGCAGCAGCACTTGGGGTGTGTGGTCCAGAGCTGGTCCTTTCTGTGCTGGGCTCTTAAAACCAGAACAGACAGCATGTTTCTTGCTAATCCAGAGGATTGCTTAGTAATTCTCCTGGCTGAGATAGCTGAGTGGGTCCCAGAATGGAAATTAAGGAGATCTTTTCAGTGCTTCCTTATGTTCTGCTGCAGAACTGTCAACAGCAAAATAAATATGGCAGACTATACAAGGAGGGCTTTCAGGAGTGTCTGTTTGTTGGGTTCAGCAATAAGAACATTGTTGATTTTCCCTTTGCTTTCAAACTTATCTATTTCTTGTCCAGAAAGCCTTTTGAAATCTGTCACACTGGAACAGACACCCAGTGCAACAAACATTCCTGTGCAGCTCCGGTTTTGATATTTAGTGGAAAGCAAAGGAAGGCAGTAATTGCTTTCATCCTTTAGACTTGTTGACACTTAATCAGAGCTCAGGTTTCCAGGGAGGAATTATTCAGGCTTGGGGAATTTTTGACAGCTCTACATTAGTAAAGTATTTTTTTAGACATTTTAATATTCTTATTCCACAAAGACCTGCTCATGTCAGAGAGTCTCTTACAGCAAATTCCCACAAATGCAGGAGTGACTTTGCTGCACCAGTTCCAATATCAGAGGCAGCTTAAGTGGAAGCATATTTCTCTTTTCTCCTTGTGTTTTGTCCATGATACACACTTGTTTGATTTCTTCATTTCTAGGGCAAATTACAGTACTTGACTGGACCAGCTTCTCCTTATCCTTAAATCAAAACTATACAAAAGCTTAAATAAAAGAATACTAAACTTTATTATGTGTAAACTCATGTTTATGACTGAAATTGTAAATCACAGTTTTTAATGTGCTCTTTTATTTCTTTTCATGTAGGCCAGATGGTAGGAAGCAGATGATTTTACTAGTTGGGTAATTTTCAGCATGTGATTACAATGTTGTGAGTAAATGCATCATTTTGCTATATTTCAATACTGAGCTTGTTTATGTCCCATTCAGTCAAAATTTAGTAAATAAGTTTTGTTTTTTCCAAAGGTTTACTTCATAATTTCAAGATTATTTAAAATACCAAAAACCCCCACTTTGTTTTATGTCTTCTAGGGCAGAGATTTTTAGGATAAAAGAGAGGATAAGACACTGTATATGAGCCCTTGAATTGACTGAGTCGAATGAACTCTGGATTTCACCTTTAAGGTTCCAGACCATCAATAACTGTGGTGTGATGGTTTAAATACCCTGAGCATTTCACTGGCCTACAGAACACCTTCATTCTCTAGAGAAGGGGACTTCTGTAGTACTATAATACTACTCCGAGCTTATTAATAACTAATAAATTACCAATAATTTAGATTAGTAATTATGGTGACTTTAGCAGATTCAGAGTATATTAAGGTAGAAAGAGGATTTGCATTTTGTTTCTTCGGATTTGTTGTGCTCATATTCCCTTTTATTTGCCAGAATAACGCAAAATATTTAATTTGCTTCCAAATACGGGTTCAGATTCCCAAATTCTCACAATTTTTCTCATTTATTGGATTTTTCCCTCTATGCTTTCAAAAGGGTATGTCTGTTTTGATCCTGATTTGCATGAGTACAATGTCAAGTGTACACATGCAAATTGGGTGGTTATATCTGCATATGATCATGGCAGTCCCTCTCTGCATTTGCAGGTACGCCCCAGAAAAATGCAAATACAAGTTACTCTCAGTATTGTCACGATTCTCATTCATGTGACAGCAAAGGAGAACTTTATAAATGGATTGGAGGAAGGTGGTTAAGGGGAGCTTTCCCAGCCTAATAAGCTTGAACCAACTTCATGGGCTGATCAAGTGAAAGAATGTATTGCTCACATGCACAGTCTTATTATTCCCAGATGCATTTTTCGTGTGTGCAGGAATAACCTGCCCCCTTATAGAAATATCTGTCTCAGGAATAGTTGCACTTCTGATGTGAGACAAGTCATCTCTCTGCAAATTCTGCACTTTGGTGCCTGTAAGAGGAGCTCAGCTCAGCACTGCCCACCTTGGGGTGCTGAAGGGATCCGAGAGACACCTGCAAGTGGCACAGGTGAGCCCTGGCCCTGCTCTGGGTGCCAGGGCCACCCTTGGGAGGGCTCAGCTGCATCAAGAGACCCAAGCTCACTCTGGTTGAGAGGAAAGGCACCCTGTCCCCTCATCCCTGCAGTGACACATGTGAAGTCCTTCACTCTACAGTGAAAAATTCTGGTGATCCTCCTGTGCCAGAGTCTGATTCTCGAAAATGTTCATCTTTTATGTTCAGGTGGGATCCACTCTGATCAGAGATAGGAAGGTTTTCAGCAATGAGATTCCCTCCCCCACTCCAACTTTTAAAGCAGAAACTTGCTTTCCTCAGCCAGAAATACTGGTGCCTGACTTGGTTGGTAGGCCCCACTTAGCTTTCACTTAAAGCATTAACTACATTTTCTAAATATCTTTTTTAAAAAAACCTACGTCAAAATTTTCTCATAAATAGTTTTTCTGCAATATAACTGTCTTGCTGAATATTATTTCTTTCATGCTGCTGAAAAATATTCTATTCAAAATTTACCTTATACATCTAGACTATATCTTCCTTGGTAGAAAGTTTTTTACCCTCTGTTTTTCTTTCAAAGCTCAGATACAACTGAAAAAAAAAGAGCAAACAACCTCCCCATAACTACCTAACTCTAAGACAGAGTATACAACTTTGAGGAAAATTTGCCATGAAAAAAAAAGATTATGTATTGGGAAGGACTGAATTCAGTTAAAAGGTTGCCAGTGTACACATTTTGCTACTTGTTCATAAATAGTAATTTAATTTTCTGCTCTGTTTTGCTGACATATTCCAAAAATCTCTGTCAGGAGAATGTGCTATATTGACCTTACTCTAACTTACTAAATTTTACAAGCACACTGATAGTCACTTCCCTTGAAAAAGATGTTACCAGTAATCATTGCTGGGTGTAACCCCATCTATCCCATTTATGACAATAAAATTTACCTTTTAAAAAAATTTTAAAAATCCTAGTATTTTGCATCCCAGAGCTTACCAAAAAGGGACAACATTTATGACACCCCTGCCCTCAAAATCCCACCTGCAGCTTGTTAAGTCAATGCCTGATGAACACACCACACCCAGCCCCAGAAGGGCCCAGGTGATGTGCGTTTGTGCTTCTCATTTGCAGGTGAAGCCCATCAAAGGGATGACTCAGCAGATTAAAACAGGTTTTTGAAGAAGGTTTGGAGGCAGCACTCCAATAATCTTCTCATATGGCACGTTCACCCAGAAGGTTGGTAATTGCTGTGTAAAATTTCTCTAGAGATTTAGAAGGTGTTGGTAATTAGTAGAAAGACATTAATTTATTTTCTGGTATGAGATGTCTTCTGGGGTAAGAAATAAGTTTTATTTAACAGAAGCAAAAAATTAAGTAAAAGCTGCAAGGACAGGGAGGAGAGGATTCCAGGTAAGTGTGGTGTAATAATGCCTGCAAATAGGCAAGAAAGTTGTACTAATGATTTCCTAGAAATGCTTTAATGTCCCTTAGTCATTTGTGCAGCTCAGTGTTTGTGTCCCGGGGGCTGTAGGAGGGCTGTGAGCCTCGGCCATCTCACCTCAGTCACTACTTCTGTACACAAAGTTAAATGGACTTAAATTTCTTTTCAGAAATGTCCTGAATGCTTCTATTGCAGAGTGTAAAAATTATAATGATTTAGGGAAAGAAGTTACTGTGAAGAAAGTACTTACACAACGTTCCCAAAAAGTCCAGAGAATATTTTTTGTTGTTGTTATTTTTAGTGCTTAAGACTTTCTGAATTTGATTTAGGCAATTTTTAAGAGTGAAAATGTCTGTTAAAAAAAAAAAAAGGACTTATTCATATTGAATGTACAGGCTTCCTATTTGTAACAAATATGCTACTCATTTTTATTCAGTGGTTGGGGGGAAGAAGTTTTCGTATTAGCTGTGCAGTATTTCATGTAAAGGCATTTACCTTTTAATGGCCAGGGGTCTGAAAACAGTACTTAAGTTAAAAACTAGTACTAATTGCTGTTCAGAAGACATCTTTTGGACGCACACTTCTGGACTCCTAAATGATTATCTTTTAAGTGAAGATACCATGAAATGAAGGTGGCAAGTCAGCATCGCTGTTGTGTTAGTATCTTCAGAGCTGCTTTGTTTTATGCTTTCTTTCCTGAGGAGATCAATAATGGATGGCTGACATAATTCTTTCCCCACTCAGAAATAAGAAAGCCCAAATGCATTTCTTTAGGGCAGGCATGTTTTTCCTCCTGAGCTGAAGCCTGTAATTGAGTGAGGTTTATAAGTGTGATTGCTATTGGTGTGTGTTCCAGCCTGACGTGCCCGGGAAAGGTTCCACTGGCATTTACCTGCCTCTTAGGAATGTTGACCTCATCTCCCAGGATGGGAAATGTCTGTGCTGGGAGACACACACACAGAATGAATCTTATACCTGGGAGCACTGAGGTGCAGCTTGTGATTGTGCTGATAACTCTCTCAAAGTTTACCAGTTCTATGTAATTTGCATACATTGAAACTTTACCTGTAGCTTAAAAGGAAAGCAGAGCAGAGAACAGATGTCCATCCCCTTGCAATGTTGACTTATGCTTGTATCTTCCTGGAAGTGACTGGAAAGACTTTATCAAGCTTGCTCTTGGTAAAAACATGGGAAAACTGGGCTCTGACACTCCTGAAGATTTTTGCCCTACCTGCTATTTTGCCCATCTTTTTAGTCTGACTGGTAGTCTGCCTTCTGTCATGTGCAGCCCAGAAGTTTCTTGAAAAAAATCCGGAAAAATTCTGTAATTTAACATGTTACTGTTTTCATCTGTTATTTTGGAAGGCTGTAGGTTACACAAATTGGTTTTAGTGCTTGTGAAATGTAGCTGAAATACAGAACACCGATGCACCAGGGTACAGCAGCTCCTCCCGCAGTTAGTTCACATTGCTGAAAGAAAGGAAAATGCCACTTTTATTTGCATTTTTGGTGAGGTGGTTTGGTTTTTCTGTTGTTTGTGCAAGGAAGGAGGGATTCTGTGGGGTGTCTTGGCTGATGTCACAGTGATGGCAGATGAAACAGAGGCAAATGCCTGATACAAACTGATACTGAGGGTCCATGAAGTCCTGGCTGTCCTGCCCAGGTGTTGGCTGTGGGGTCTCTGAGGAGCGTCCTATGTGGGACAGGGACACCTCCAGGTGACTCTGCAGCTGCTCCAGCACAGGGCACAGCTGAGCCCCTCAGTAATGCTGGTGGCACCTGTGGGAAGAAGAGCAGAAAATGCTGGACAAATGGAGGAGGGAGGAAGAAGCAAAAGGACCACCATGGAGGTGCCACATCATCAATCCCTTCTGTGACGGAAGGTGCTGTGTTGCTTTTAGCTGCATATATAGACTTTGTCTCCAGCAGTAAAATGAACCCCTAAAGGCTGTAAGTCAGCGCCACTTTTGAAATCCAGAGTTTGTCTTCCTTGCTGTGTGAACTCAGCTCTGTTGGAAGAAGTATTCCCATGTTGCTTTGATACACAGTGGAAATAAGTACTAGTTCTCTTGCCCACAAATATGCTGTGTGTTTGTGAATTGAGTTTCAAGCTCTTTTATCAACACTGATTGCTGCCTGGGGAAATGATTCCAATATATCAAAGCCTGAGAGAAAAGAAAGACAAGAGTGGTTGGATTTTTCAAAGCAGAATAAAAAAATCAGCATTAGAATTCATGACAAGCAAAAGCAATTTGTAGTACAGAGGTAGGCATTGTATTAAATAAATGCATTTAAAATATTACATGTAAATGAAGTAGATGTCTGAGTTTAAGGAGGAAGAACAAGTGTTGTGAATCAGAGCTTAATCAGGTATTTGTAAGTACTAAGAGACGCAATTTGAATATAAGATTACCTGTAATTCAATCTGAATACTTAAAAATTAATTTTTTCTTTATCAGAATAAGTCACATTTACTCCTACTGAGCAATATTTTATTCTTAAAGTAGGGTCCTTCATTTGCTCTACCTCTAACCTAAAATAATATTCAGTGATAGAAACAGTGGGAAAATATTCCTAGCAGCAAGACATTTGAAGACAGAGAAAGAAATATCGTCTCTTTCTTCATCATGTTGTGACAAGGACAGCCTACTGGAAAAGATGAAAATGCTTTTGAGTCCCAAATTGAAAGAGACTCACCATTTAATTTTTTTCCTCAAGCATTTATTTTCAGCTCATGGGTAAATCTATTGTGTATTTTCCTGTTTGCCAATGTGGCAATGTCGTAGAGCCACTTCTAAAAAAACCTTAGTTCTCATTGTCAATTAGATAATTTTGGAAGCATGTTTGTCTCATATAATGGCATAACAGCTACAAATGAAGCAAAATACAGAAAAGTAATTCTTTATGATAGTAAATTAAATGACTGTTGCTTGCACAAATGTAGGCTGTGACTAGATTACACTGCTGTTTTGTTTTATGTATTTTGGACCTTTAGAGGAAAGGACAGGAGCTAATCTGATTCTTTTAACATGCTGCATAATAGGTGTTCACTTACTGGCTTTATCTTCTAATGTTTTTATGATGTTTTTTATTTTGAAGACATTAATTACTTTCTGATCTTAAGAGACAGCTACACTTTCCACCATGATGAGGTTGCTCTTTGGAATATGCTCACCATTTTTGTTAGATTCCAATGGTGAACTTTATTTAACTGAGAACCCTGGGGTTTACTCAGTGACTCCCAAAATGTGTGTACATTCCTCTGTGGGAGGCTTGGACAGGCAGCAAGTTGCCCTTCTCAAACCAAGAACATCCACAACAGCCATGGGAAGACTCCGAGGTTCAAACCACTCTATGCAAATGGCCCAGACTTGAGAAAACACCAATTAGAAAGTGATACCAAAATTGCCATCTTTGTCTTTTTTTATAATCTCTTCAGATTGCTCAAAAAGCATACCTGGCAAACCTGGACATTTTGATGGCAAAAAATTTTGAAGCAGAGACTCTTTTGTGGTTTGGGTGGTTCCAACACATGAACCACACCAGCATTAGAGCAGAACACAAGATGTTTTCAGTCCCTTTCAATGACAACTTGTGCAAGATTTTTTTTTTTTTTTTTAAGAAAACAAACTAAAAATTAGAACATATTTGGTTGGGGGGTTTTTTTTGGTGGTTTTGGGTTTATTTGTTGGGGTTTTTTTGTTTGGTTTTTTTGTTTTTGTTTTTTAAATCCCATCTGAGCCATGCTGAAAGCTTTTATTTTAGCAGTGTAAAAGGACACAGGGCCTAACTGCCCTGAAAGTAATACCAAACAAAGGCAGACTCAGGTCCTGCTCAGTCAGTATGGCTGTGCTCCTGTGGACCTCAATGTTACTGTTTAATGCATAAAAATACAAATAAAATAAAATGATAAATAGGGACAAATTTTTTTTAAAATTGTTAGTAACTTAAATATGTAGCAGTACAGTCAGAATATAGAGATGCAGCTGTGTGATGCTGTGGATGCAGCTGTGTGATGCTGTGGATGCACTGTGTGTCTCAGGGAACATGTTATGTCTGTCCTGTTGCTTTAGTGCTTGAGTTGTAGAATTGGCAACATTCAGTATCTTATTTCAATCGTTTTAATACTCAATCACTCTTACAAACACAGCTAGCCAGCTCATCTGTTACCTGGGCTTTACAATTGACTTGTCTCAATGTATTGCACATTTATGTGGCATGTGCCATTCACTTGTGAATATTCTTTTTTGGCTGAACAGCAAGTTGACAACAAGTGTGTGGTGAAAGTTGCAATGCTTTAAAGGACATATGATCTGCTGTGCTTTTCAAAAGCCCCAAATAGGCAAGATACAATCAAATTTTATACTAGATTGAGTTTTGCCAGTCAGGTACCATTATAATTTGACAGGCATGATGTGATACAATGAAATCTGAATGACATAACCTGCTGTGACATAACTGATAGGCCAATGTAGGAATTCAATAAAAATTTCCAATAAGTCTGCTGTACTTGGCCTGTGGTGTCCCCAACCATGCTCTGGTGTTATGTTGGTCTTTAGGTCAAGTATTTGTTCTCAAACAGTACAAAATGTAACCCCTTGTTTATTCCTGAGAAGTGCAATAGGTGTTTCCATATACTCTTTCTGGATATTCTGGATATAAATGTTGTTACTGTGTAATTATTCCAGTGTAGGCACCTGGAAATCATTGTACATGGTCAGTAGAGAAGCTGCTGAATATATGGAATCACTTAACCTACTTGCATATAAATTGCCCAACACTGATGTGCTGTGTTGTGGTGAGCTATGACCTAGTTGGCTTCTTTCTGAAGTTCTTAGGTGTTGGAAAAAAAGTCACAGCTCCAGGGTTTTCCCCTATAATTTATTATGACAGCACCTTACTGGAAGAATTAAAAGTAAGGTATTTCCTGCTTTTGATTTACATTCCTGCTGCCATGAGAGGATTCTCTTCTAATTCAATGAAAACCAGCTGGTACAGCTAAACTCCCAAACCTCCTCAAGTGGCATTTAATACATAAAATTAAGAGGACATAAAACACTATTTTAACAAATTCTTCACACTATCCCTTCAGCTAGATATCAGTTATGTCTTGGCCCCTTTTATAACTAGTTAAAATTAATGATTTAGAATCCAGGGGGTTTAAGTTTCTGTAGTCATCAAATTCTTGTGATTTCAGTGGGAATTGTCAGGCTCACAAATGTAGCTCATAATTAGAATGTATTTGTTATCAAACCTGCATTACCTGCTTACTAGATAGAAAAACATATTAATATTGCATAGCATAAAGAAAGCATTTGCAAATATAGTTCCTAAGAACTTTTCCTTGTAAACAATTTGTTTTCTTTTTAAACAACGAACAGTGTGTTTAACAGCACTTATGAAAGAATTGCTTTTACAAGCTGAGACAAAGCTGGTATATGGTTTATTTCAAATCAGCCATGTAAATATTTGCTAAAAACAGACTGGGCTATGGAAACCAGAAAGCAGTTGTCATGAGTTACTTTACATTTGAAATATGGACTGGGGGATCCATATAATTTAATGTAATACACTGGTGTCACCTTCTCCAAAATACTGTGTGTAATCCACTGTTAAAAATCTCACAGCAGTTTGTTTCGTATTATCACAGGGCAATATGAATAGATTAATTATTAATGCACTTACTGGAACATGAAAGGGGAAAATGTTTCTTTAGAGTTCCAGGAGCAAAAAATAATACCAGATTTTTTCTCCCTGGAACTTCAAGACCTGTCTGTAGGACTTTGCTGTGAAGGTACATGGAAACTCCACTGAGGCAAAATCTTCTCATACTAAGGACTGAAGTAATGTATAAGCACACTAGTGATTTCTGTCACTAGTGCAATCTAATCCAGAGTTTGGGGGATTTGGGCATAAAAGTGATAAAACTTGCAGGCTCAATTTTTCACATTGTTTGATGCTGAAACATGGTACAACAGAACTCAACTCCAGAACAATTTGCCCAACTGTGTGAGGGGAGAGTTTCAAGAAGCATCAGAAGACAGCAAAATTCATGTTTGGAATGTTCCCTACATGCAAATAGCTATTTTAAATGCCTGGTCGTTATAATCATCATCTCATCATGTCCTGCTGGTGTTATTGCTGTCTGTGTGACTGGACTCCTTTGGCATTGGCAGGTGGTAACTTACACTCCCTTTGAAGAAGCACGTTTGTTTTACTGCTGGAGCTGTAAAGGCCCAAAGAAGGCCTTCCCAAGGTGGCTTTGAAGCATAGCCAGTTTTCCTTGCCATCTTCTAAATGTGCCTGTCAGTTCCAGGAGCAAACAGGAATGTGCCTGGCTGCTCCTTCATGTGGGAATTCCCTTGACTTGGTGCCCAAGATAGGAGTGGGTTAAAGCTCACTGTAATCCCTGACCCAGTTTCCTCTATATGCCACCCTTGGTGTGCCTGTAGGTTGGCGCAGATCTGATCTATCTCTCCTTATGATGGACAGCACTAAAGCTGTTGCAGGAATGACCCATAGCTGCTTCTCCAATGTCAAATGTGGTGTTGAAGAAAGAATGTGAAATACAGTCCGTGGTGGTGACATGTGAGGTGTAGTTTTCTTGTGTTCCTGCACTGCCAGCTGTGGTCTGCTTGAGCCCATGCTGAAGGAACACACTCTTACCTCACCTGCCTACAGTTGCCTGAAGCTTGCCACAATGCAGACATGGAGGGGAATTTTGGCTGAATTTTGGAGGTGTCTATATTCAAAGTACAGCATGAGTACAGCAGGTTGTTCTGTAAAAGTAAGAAAGTCTTTTCTCCACGTGGCTCCAACTTTGAAGGTGACTTATGCCTTCAAAATAAGTGTCTGCAGAGTCACTCTGAATTTGTATTTCATTTGAGATCCTTGTCCTTCTTTATTATATAATATTTCATTGTTGAAGGGCATTTGTGTAACTAGAGGTCTGAAATGTGCTGGTTAAAGACAGGAATAAACTGTCCCCTGCTCATGTACAGTAAGAAGGCTGCAACTGTTCAGCTTTGCAAGCCTGACATATCTGGAATATCAAACCTCCATGTTCGTGTCTGCCCAGAGCAGGGGCAGCAGAGGTGATGACTGTCACCTTTATTGCAAGTAGCCAGATGGTCTTGTTATTTCAGTCACCTGAATAGATAACAGGTAGCTCAGAAAGAAGTTCTTATTGTCAGCTGAGATGTAATTGTTTCTGGATGCAGAATATAACTGGTTGAGTCTGTTCTTATTGTCTTAGTTGCTATCCAAAATAATTTTCTTAGGCACACTAGTTCATACAATCTAAGTGTAAATAAAAATACTGCATGGTATTGAATCATGGGAATACTAATAGTCTGGGGTTTTAGGAAATAAGCCTCAGGGACAAATGTTGTGATCTGGTATTATATTAAATACAGCTATTTGTCATCATAAAGCATTTCTGGGCTATTTTTCTTGATAAGCAAGCTATACCATAAATTTCAGTAAATTTGACATATAAATTTATAGGGAAGAAGAGGTGAAAGACAGAGTGCAGGTAACAATAGGCTCTAAAAGAGATTTCAGGATGATATGTAGCTAATGACTATAAATCTTTGTAAGTTATATTGAATGGTTGCATTCAGCAAGTCCAAAACTGTTTTATTCTGAAATCTGTAGCTGTATTCATCTATTTAGAGTCTCTAGCTGTGTTTTTTGTCCATTTTGTGCCCATCTCTTCTCTGTTGTACCTGTGTTTTTATGGCTCATCCCCATGAGGATATCCAAAGTAGTGTTGTGGCAGACCTTGCTGAAACCTGTACCAGCTCACTGGAGCACACTTGTTTTAATTTCCTTTCACTCTTCTCCCTTCACTTCACCTTTCAAAGGCCATATGGTTCAACAAACAATTCAGAGATGCCTTGCCAGTTGTTTTGTTTTAGATGTACTTGCTGACTACCATCAAAACAAAAAATGGCTTTCACCAAAGATAAAAAGGAGTTACAGACACAGATCAGGATTTAACTGGTCAACAGCGAGCCAAATTAATAGACTCATAGAATGGTTTGGCTTGAAAGGGCCCTTAAAGATCATCTAGTTCTACCCTACCACCGTGGACATTGATCCCTAAAGTAACTACTCTAAAGCTGCCCACATCTTAAACTGCTTAGTTCACATCTCCTTTACTCATAGAAAGAGACAGTCTTTAAAACCCAGCATTGTTTTAATTGTTGGCAAACCTCTTGGCAACACAATCAAGGTGAAATAAAATATTTAATTTTATGCACATAGTAATGCGATTCTAAAGGAGTTAATTCTATTTTGAAGGTACAGTGTAAAAGACATGAGAGATGCTTACTGACTGGGAGAATGGGGAAATTGCACAATGCAGCAGGATTTGCTGTAGTTCAAAAACAACTTCATTATTATTGCCACTGGGAAGAGACTTGGGAGGCTTGAGAGAAGTGCACAGTTTCATGCCCTTCCAAGAAAAGGTTTGTGCTCATACAGCCCAGCTGTGCTCCTGGTGTGTTCCTTTTCCTTTTTTTCACTCCAGAAGGAAAACTCATGTCATGCTATTTCATGCACTGCATGTGTTTCCTTTGCTCAGGAATGTATTTCTTGCTTCTTGCTTTCCCTCCATTCTGTGGAAAATTCAGTGAACTGGCAGTAGAATGAATCCTTCTTTCTAACCAATGAATCATGGTTTTTTCCAGATTTACTAAGGGTTTGTCAGTGCTCTGCTCTGATCCTATTTATATATAGTTCTGGAGGAAAAGGAATTATTTTTTAAAGGTGCTTTACACCTGCAGAAAATTCATCTTTCCTTGGAAGCACAAACCTTGGTTACTTCACAGGGTTTATGCCACTGTTGCAAACCTCATCTTCAAGTGCCTGCACTTGCACTGTGCTTGTCACTCTAACTTTGGTGTAGTTGTGATATGGAGCTACCTCTTCTCCCCCATTCAGCCTCAATATAAACAAGGTCCAAGTTATGAATGTGATCACTAACTATACATTAAAATTCATTAAATATTCTTAATTCTGATGTGGGAATAAATGAAATTCATCATTAGCAACTGAGTTTTAGAGTGAATGTGTATGGGTACATGGGAATATGTATGCTAAAAGAAATTTATGCTGATTAAATCTATTAGCAATTTTCTGCACACCTCATTAGGCAAAATATCAAATCCCACTTAGCTCTTCTGCTGCTCTCATTAGACAATTTAAACTGTACTATTCCATACCATGCAAAGAAAAAAAAAAAATCCCTGTTGTATTGTCCCACAAGTGAATTCTCAGAATTTACAGCTGTCATACTGGCACCTTGGGCTAATCATGCTGCCCCTCACTGCTCAGTCTGCTGAGGGTCAGCCTGGCAACCATAGAAGGGCTCTCTGCAAAACAAGTATTTTTACTTCTTGTCACAGCACAGTCCAGGCTCTCTGGCACCATAAGTGGCTTAAAGCACACATGCAGATGGACTTCATGGTGATGACTGCTGGAAAAGTTTTCCTGTCACTTCCTTAATCAGGAAATACAAAATGACTAAAGATTTGAAGTTTTCTGTATGAGGATTTCACCCTTGTCATAATTTATAATGGAATAACTTACTGGGTTGATGTTGGAATATCTGGTATGGCCACAGCTGTGTCAGAGGTCATGGGTTAGCCATCACTTGGAGTCAGTTTAAGCCAACTCCACTCCTTCAGTAAGTGTGCCCCACCTGCCCCGACCCCAGCAGGTCACTCCTGTCCTCCTTCATGTGCTTATACTGGCACAAGAATGGACAACAAAGGGGGGCAAATTCACTTAAAATTATCCTGGCAAAACATAACTGAAATAGTTTTAATACACTTTAAGTTTGCTGGTCTGGTTCACCGTTCAACCTTGCAAATACCCTCTCACAATAGAAGGAAAGGAAGCACAGGTTGAGGCTACAGAGGGGGAGGGACAGAAAGTGCTTCTCTCTGTGGTAATAGCTTATGCCAGTTTAGGGTTTCCATGATAGTGTGGCACTAATGGGAGCAGTAGTTCAAATGAAGCTCTTTAATCCAAAGTTGAACAAAAGTAGATGGAAAAACTTTAAAGATTTGATTGCCAGAATTTGTCATTATTGTTGCAGAGAAAGGGGAAGAAATAGGATTTCCTCTTGTCTGTCCATTTGTGCAAATGACAAAAGAAGGGAAAGAAAGTACATGCTATTATTATTATAACTTAGTCTATTCCAAGTGAAAGTCTAAAAAGTATGGAGAAACTTTCTTTAATCTTTTCTTTAATCTTTTCACTTCCTGTTATTTGACTATTCTTTCTGCCTTTGCAACTGAAAAGTCCTAAATATCTTTCATTCCATGCCCAAACCATTTTGTGCAATGAAAGCTCACCCAGTCAATGAGATCTCTTTACCAGAAGATGTTGGGGTAGAGGAACGATTCTCAGCTGAGTTCTCAGGCTCCAGTCCAGTTAACTTTTCTTTCTTATCGATGAGTGAAAATGCAGTAGAGTCAGAAAACACCAACAAAGGTGCTTAGTTCCTCTCCAAGTACAGTCTTAGGGCAGTATTTTACTTTCAAACTAGGCTAACAGTATTTTTAGCTTCCATCCTCTCCTTCTTGCAGTTGCCAGAGCAGGTAGAATTTCCCTTTTTGCCTCACACTGGAAGCAGCAGTGTGTGAGAACAGCTGAATTCCTGTGGCAACACATGTAGTGTCCTTTGCTGCCTTTGATCATTTGTCATTTTGATCACTACAGTTTGAGCAAAGTACCTGATCAATCCCTTCTTGCTATATCCTTCACATCCTGCCCACCATCAGCTTTGTTCAATTCCTCTGTATTCAAAACTGTGCAGTAAACAGTACTGTAGGTCTTCTCAGTGTAAGTGTGTGGGCCTGTCACTGTTGTGAGGGAAGGGGTGTTCCTGGCACCAGCTGGCACCTTGCTCATAACTGGGAGCACTTTTGAGCCTCACCAGGGTATAGCTTGTACCTCATTATGCTTTTGATAGCCAGTGTGTGCATCCCACATGCTGAGAAGCAGGGCTGGAAGGAGGAGTCGGCAGGCAGGAGGATTTCTGGAGCACTAACAAAGGCTCCTGAGCCCCCCATCAGCAGCCCCAATGTGGTATGTATGAAAGTAGCCAAGCAGAAACAGCTTTGTGCTCTTGTTGGCTTTGAGAAGACCTCTGAGGGTTATGGTTCCCAAATATCCTATGAAACTGGGACAGTCAGAACTTTGTCTGGACACAGTGGAAACAATTTCAGTGTTTTCTATATGACTCTTGTCAGTTTGACCAAGGCCTCTACTGAGCCCCCCTGCACGAGGGAAAGGGGCTGCTGGCTGTGGGTCATGGGCACATGGGGTGGAGCTCTGGAACACAAGGGCCCTCTGAGATGATCTAAACAAGGGAGTTTAATCTTCTAAACAGGAAATCTAATTATCTTCTTATTCTTCCATGTCATCTGGCAAACTAGATGGGATCCTTAGCTATTGTATGCTCTTTGGTTTCCCTGGCCTTGCCAAAGCAAGGGAATTCTGTCAGGTGATGGTTTAGGAGCAAGTGCTCATAGCCATGAATGAGCTCATGACACAGAACTCAATTGCATTTGAATCCAAGGAGGATGTAAAAGGAGAGAGGAGGAAGAAGTAATCTCACTTCTTGTGTCAGGATTGCCTTTTCTCCTGCACTGTAACCCATTCCAAATGCCTTTGTTAAGCCATGAATATGTTGTATGCCAACCAAATAATTTCTCCTATTATACTTTACATGCAATTCTTCAAATTCAAAGGTCACCAGCCAGACATGCAAAATTACTTCACGAACCACTTCAGCTCATTAATCATGCCTCAGTGTAGCAGTGGCTTTCCTCTGTTCATTAGAATAACATTTCTTTGCACTTTATGGCAAACCATCATTATAATACAGCACAAGGACAACAGAGTGTGAAAGACTTTTTTTAATGAGACTTCATAGCTGCTCGTGGTGGGACTCCTCATTCTGTTTGCTCTTGAAAGAGCTGCCTGACAAATGTTCAGAATTTTACCTGATGAAGAGAGCCAGGAAGAGAGTTTCTCAGGGAAAACTGTCAATGAGCTTACAGAGAGCTGCATAAACTTGGCTGCCCTGTTGGCTGAGCTGTCAGTCTTCAAACAAATACAGAGAGAAAATCTTTAATTGTACTCACCATACATATGACATTTTATGCTGTGTCATTGTCATTTGCAGCTGTTGTTGCAGAGAGAAAGCAGCAGCTCAGGATCTCGAGCGGACTCTGCACTTAATAAGGAGAGATTCTGTACCTTAATAATTACCAATTATTGAAAATAAACTCCTAATCAGTACCTCTAAAACTCAGTTGCATCATCAATGCTCTTGCTGTTACTCTAATATTATTTTAGACCTTACCTTGGATATACCAAAGAAATGGAATCATTACAATAGTGTGGGACTGAGACAGCTAATTTAAGTCTCCCTTAATAAATATTTTAAGGGATGTTAATAATATTTTAGAATCTCCTTTAGCTGGAATAATGAAATTGCAAAAATGGCTTATAAAGTTTTGTGGATGTTCATTTTTAATTAAAATGTTCTTCTCTGTTCTCCCTCAGGAGTGTAGTGACTTTAAGCACTAGAAAAGATACTGGGGTTCCCCACAAAAAAAGTTCCACTCTGACTATTGACCTCATTCATTTCCAGTCTGTGAGGTCAGTCCAGATTATCCCAACAAAAAATAAATACTTACAAATCCAGGCTATAATCTGCTCCTCCTGCCCAATTTTCAACTCCCTTTGAAGGCAAAGGCAGTTTTAATTCATATGGGAGATGGCATCAGAACAGTTCTGCAATATGCAGATAGAGGAGTAATAATGATGAGGTACATTATTGCCAGCCTCGAGAGGTAAAGCTGACCTTTATAATCAATGGAATCTTAAGGTATTTGAAATGATTATGGTTT
Source organism: Myrmophylax atrothorax (assembly GCA_026770055.1). NCBI lineage: Eukaryota > Metazoa > Chordata > Aves > Passeriformes > Thamnophilidae > Myrmophylax > Myrmophylax atrothorax. The sequence goes on along the minus strand of JAOXXN010000162.1, from coordinate 13,352,130 downwards.
TTTTGCTCTTCTCATCTGTTTGTTATTGCCCATCTCCAGTGTTTTTGACAGACTACTATAGATGTTATTTTTGCACTATACCTTTCATCTCCTATTAATCAATTTCTGTATCTAATTTTGTAATATTTTTTCATGCTCTCTGAGTCAGTTCAATACCTGGAATCTGTGTCCCTAGTCACTGGGTCCCAAAGCAGACTTCACCCTGGGCTTCACCAGCTTTCTCTCCAGCTTCTCTGCCACTTGGCCCTGCAGCTCCTTTAAAGTTCTCTGCATCCATCTTTTTCTCCTTCACTGGCCAAGGTCTCTTTCCCCCCAGGTACAGTGTGGGCCAGGGACAAAAAAATTGTTGTCTTTCAAGCCTGGAGATAGGAAGAGGCACTGTTCTTTACTTCCCCAAGTGTTTTTGTCAATGCTGGGTGAAGCAACGGAGCTATTGAAGTAAAAGAAGCTCTTCAAAGTATAAAGCACAGTTACTAAAACGTTCATGAGCTCCTTTCTTCACTTGCTCTCTTCTCCAAACCATCTGACTACTTTTTTGTAGCATCTCTGCCTATTTTCCATCTTCCTCTCTGATAGGCCAAGAAAAGGCTCTTTTTTGTTGTATTATCTAGTCCTCTTTCCCTTGTGTTGCTCTGATCTGCTTTGTCAAGTGATCAAAGTCCCTGTACAGGTGAGCTGTTGCTTAGTTACCACCTGCTTGGAATTCACTCTTGAAAAATTGCTTTGTCTTGAGAAGTAGCCATATCTTTGTTCCTTGGTGCTCCATTTAAATGGATGATCAAAGTTTATCAGCCTGCTCTATTAGTACTGTGTTCTGTGCAAAACTTTTTCTTGTCATCTGCTATGGATTTTAGGTCACTCTGGAGAAAAGAGATGGGAGAGAAGGCAAGAATGCTCTGCAGCTCAGAGAGAATGTTTGTCAGAAAGCAATCTCTCAGGGAAACAAAATGCATAGTCTTCAGCACCAAACAGTCTGAAGATAGCCAAAGAGTTCTAAAAGTCAATCAAGATATTTTAGTTTTGGAAGTTATTTTAGATTATTGCCTCTGTTTTGTTGTTTGGGTAGGGTTTTTTTCAGTTGAATTTAAGGAAAATGTTGATTAATTCAATTTAGAGACACAAAAATACATTCCAATGACATGTAAAAGCACACGTAAAATCAATGTGTAACAATCTAGAATGTAGACCTTCTTGCTCCAAATAGGCAGTCTTACCTAGAGAGAAATATCTGTACTACTGATTGTTGTTTTTCCCTTGCCCTGCCTCCAGAAATCACCTCCTGGACTCGGAACGAAAGCTGCACAAGCAAGAGGCCCAGTAATGTGTAGAGCAGTGTTGAGATGAGCAGCAAACACCTGTAACAGCAGCACCAAAAGCAAAGGCAGACTTCAGATAAGAAAGATGGTTGCAAAACATGAGCATGGTCCCAAAAAAGCATTTAGCAGTATCAGCAGAGATGCAGGATTGATCATCACTGGGATCCCACGTTGTAGCCAGACTATTATTGAGGCATATGGGCTCTATGCTATGTGTGCAGGTAGAAGATTAAAGTGTATTAGTTGTAGCCCAAGGGATTCTATCAAAGTTGGCAGTGGCAGAAACAGAAACATCTGCTAGCTTTGTTCCCAGGCAGGAACTCATCCCAGTGTTGTAAGTGAATGGCTAATGTTTTAATGACATTTCTTTGATTTTCAGTGGACTTGAATAGAAAGGTAATTTAGATCATCCAACCTTTATACTGGCACATTTGGATTGCTTGGTTAATAACGAGCACACTGAAGACAAAGATCAGGTATCTCAGATCTTTTGATAGGTAGAATATGAAGTATTTGAGTAAAATTCAAAAATAAATAATTTTGAAGGTCTAGGTGAAGTCCATTGAGTTTTCAGTGCCTCTTGGTATGAAATTGAATTACTTTGTGTACATGTAGAAGCTGCTAATGATTTTTTTGATGTGAGACAGTGAAAATGTTGATTATACAGGCAAGTCTCTTATACCAATAACTCCTCTTATGCCCATTTGACTTACTACATCCAGACCCACCTGAGTCAAAAGGTGCTGAGATAAGCTCTAATCAGGATGGGACACCAAAGAAGGTTCAATTTCTTCTCTTATCATGGATACAAATCCAAGGGGACGTCAGTGCTGGCAGTGTTGCTGCTCTGGATCCTGGCTTTGGTCCCACCAGGCCAGATTGACTTCTATCCAAATGAAGTAAGGAAAGGGCATTGGCAGGTCCTACATGGTACTCCAGTGGCAATGACAAGCTCCTGGTATTGCAATGTGATGACTAAAGTCTTTATGAACAAATAATGGCTTAAGACCATGAAAAATAGGCTGTTTTTATATTAGTTAAATCTATGTCATGTTCTTACAACACCAGCAGTTGCTGTATAATGAATTTATTCCTAGAAATATAGAAACACAAACCAGTAGCATTATAGAGTAGTTGAGTTGGAAGGAGTCTTGGGTCATCCAACCCCTTCTTCTCAAAGCACTTTGCTTAGGGATATGTCCAGCTGAGTTTTAAATAGCTCCAGTAATGGAGAATCCATGACCAAACTGGATAACTTGTTTCACTTTTGTCAGTGTTCACAGTAAAAAAAAAAAAAAGAAAAGAGAAGTTGTTTTAAGTGGAATTTCCTGTGTGTCAGTGTGTCTGTTGCCTCTGATCTTTCACAGGGCATTGTCTCACTGTTCTTCCCATCAGTAATTTACACACACTGCTAAAATGTAAATAAATGCAAACATATGCAAATCGAGGTAATGATTCTAAGGGACAGAAAAATGTGCTGTGGGTATAGTAATATCCAGTTCCTACATGAAAGAGCTTGCAGTATGGGAAATGAAAGGAGAGGGAATATAGAAAAAAACACAATTACATCTGATATGTGACCAATCTCTGTGCATTTGCTTCTGGTGCAGCTGAGTGAGATTCTTTCTTTGCTGTCTTGATAAATTTTATTGGGAAAAGGGGGCTGGAGAAGTATCACTACAGTGTTAGTATTACAGCTTCTGTTGTTCAGTATCTGTTACCATTCACTTCCTTTCCTACAATGTTAGATTTTGCTCACAATGAGATAGCATTAAGTATTTTTGTTGTTAAATCTTTTGCACAGGTACAATGTCAGCATAAAAGAAGCTGCTGGGGAGATCAAAGCTGGGAAGGATCAAACACTGGGAACATAGTTTATTTCTGACAATTTGTCAAAAATTAATAGGGTTTGTGTCATACAGAGACATTACAGATTTGTGAAGAACAAATAGTTTTCAAGAATGTATCAAAAGGGATTTAAGTTAGAAGCAAGATTATTGATTTGAGATGCAAGATTGCTTAGATATACAGGGTGGAAAGCGGGTGGAAAAAAATAAACTAAGAGCAGTCTATGAAACCAAATACATAGAAGTTCAGATAGAAGATCTGGCCCAAGCCCAGTGTCAAGGGCCAAATGGTGTCTATACTACTGATTTAAAAAGCACACTGAAGAATCAGGTCCCATTCTGTTTAAAATAGCACATAAAGCTCTATTTTCCTCTGTAGTGCTGCTGCTTTTTCTATCTCAATGCCGAGCTCACCCAGGCACTCCTAGAACAAGTGTTAAAGCAGGCTTTCAGATGGAGGGTTTCTATATTTGAGTTAGTTTTCATGAAGCAGCTAAACTCTATTTATGTTTCATGTCTCATAATATTGGATAGTTTTTGTTAATTGTCAGGCTGTGAAGCCTCTGACTAACCAACCCAACTATTTTCATTTTTAACTTATGACAATAATAGAAGGATATCTTTTGGCTCCTCTTATTTTTGCTGCTAATAGCTGAGAGCCTTGCAGAGTTTAAAATATCAAACCTTGACGAGCTTTTCTGTTTGCCAGCTGATATTTGCTGGATTTAAGAACAACAACAACAACAAAACTTCCAACCCTGAATTTAATTATGAATTTGGTAAACATTTTTATATTCTGTTGTTGCTGTGATACTTTGCAAGGTATCTCAATGTCTACACTAACACAGTGGGTTTATTGAAGGGAAATCTTTTCAGCTTCTAACAGAAAATACAACCCCCCTTTTCCTTAATCTTCAATATGCCAAAGGGATCAGGGCCTTAACAGTTTATGCAGGCAGAGTGTGACTGCTTGGACCTGCTCTGAAGGCAGCTGGGATGTACCTGGGTATAAACTCCACCTTCTGTGAAGTGTGTGTGACTGAAGAGCTTCTTGAGTAGGATTCCTCTCGTTCGGGGGAAGGTGCCATTGCATTGGCATCGTTGCCTTAAGTTGTTTGCCAGCCCATTGTATGGAGGGTGAGCACCCAGGGGTACCCTGTGTCCCATTCTACTGATTCCTGTTGGCTGTGCATCTATAGACCTACATAATTTTCCCGTTTTCCCTGGTTAGATTTTTTTTTAAACTGGAGAAAATTCTAAGTAGTGAAGTGCCAAAACACCCGGAGGATGGGAATTTTTATTTTGCATGGACATACTTTCACTTTTTTTTCTTCTATAAGATAAACACTGTTTATCTTTCACTTCCCCCAACTCTCTCTGTGGCTTGAAAGCCAAGGTGGATGAGATGTGTGTGTATTTAAATATATGTAGCCTCACACTGACAGCTTCTCAGAAAAAAAGAAAATTAAACAGAGCAAAAACTCTAACGATTAACTGTCACTGTCTTTAGTGATTTACTTCTGATAACAAAGGGTGAAGCAGTTTGGTTTGCTGTGTTTTGCTTGAACTTTCTGCAAAGTAATTGCATCCTCAAAGAAGGTACCTGAGCTCCAAGACTTAATTTCCTCTGGTTTCCTACCAGGTTCTGAAAAACCTGGTCCTTGAAAACATAGTTGGGCACCATGTCCCAGATTTCTTGATTTACAAGAACAAAGGTAGTTCTTGTGTTCAAAGACCAGGTGACAATGCAAAATTATTCCTATGAAGCTACAGTGGCTTCGTGTCAGGGCTGCAGGAACTCATCAGGGATGCCTTCTAGCACCTGGCTTGGCCATGCACAAGGTAGAAGTAAGAGAAAATTTGGTGAATTATATTTATTGAGTAATTACTAGGAGAGTTTTTTGCATTACAAAATTGAATTTTGTGGGTAATTTTTAGCAGAAGAATCAAGAATACATCTCAATCAATGTTGAAGTAAAAGTAATTTTGCTGCTAGTTAATGCTTATAGCAGGCTATGCACCTCTGATAGTTTGAAAATATAAACCCTAACAACAGCTTTGGAGGAAACAGTGTATTTGTTTGGACTGTGTTTTTGTCTAATGATTTTGCAAAACTTCAGCCCCATATACCGAGAGGCTGCAAATGCATATTTTGATTTATGCTGGAGCCATACTCTGAGTGTGGGATTCTACATAAAATCCTGGGTTTACATTAACCCCAGGGATCCATGCACACATCAGGTCAACCTTTGCCTTCTTCCTGGAAACAGTGCTTAGGCTCATGACTTCTGTGTAACAAAGCCAGGACTGAATATTGTTCATTAGAACAGTGGTTTGCAGAGGCAGGGTCATAAATGCAGATCCTCAGAGTTTCTGAGCTAAGTTCTTGTAAGAAGAGCTGCATAAAGCAGGGCTGAGAACTCCTCTTGAAGAAATTATTGACTTTCCTCTGAATCTGTGGTTGCTCTGGTCTCTGCACGAGTTAGAGGAGTCTCAGTCAAGCTGAGAATTGATAAAACAGAGTGAAATGCTTTTCTGGCTTAGCAGCTCTGTCCTCTTTTGGCTGCCCCTGCAGTTCATGGGGGTGTGAGCTCTTCCATTTGTAGACCAATGAAAAGCTTCCCTTCCCCCAGGGAGTGGAGGGAATCCATAAAACTTGTGGTTTGGATCTTCACACTGCTAAAGGGCACAATTTCAAATACAAAAGAATGCTGTTTGCTTCTATTAGGAGTAGTAAAAAATGTCTGGATTGTAATTCCTTCTTTTTTTCCTTAATCCACAGAAGTGTTGAAATTTTAGCATAGGACCAAAAAAAGGTTTCTAGTACTTCTGTATTCTGACACCTCTCTGAGTTATACTGAGGCAGTTAAAACAAATGTACATATTTATAATCTAATTTCTAGAAAGCCTATTAAGTGTTGATATCACCTGTTAAAGAATTTCAATGTATTGAGTGGGATGTATCTGTGGTTTTGGGTTTTTTTCTGAAGAAGTCTCAGAAGGATGATCTCTCAGTGACTTTACTCCACACACAAAAAGACATTTATTGAGCACAAAATAATTATCTGAGGCCTCTTACTATGCTGACCTCCAGTTTTGAAACTAAACATATTTATACATATTTGACTGAGGACTCTCTCTATAGAAACAGGAGATGCCATGAAAGTAACAAAAAAAGTAACCTCATTTTTTTTTCCATCTTCAAGATTTTCCATTCTTGGTGGGAAGGAGATTGCAGAGACAGGACAGTGCAGTTTCCAGACCTGCTGTCCTCCCAGGGTCCATAGCATGGATCCCAATTAATGTCAGTTTTAAGTGTGATTTTTAAGATGTGGATTCTTTTCCATCCAACACTGAATATCATATCATATACTTTCATGTAGGTCATCTAAACAGCTGTTGAATTGTAGAAGCTTCCAGCCACTGCTGATCTGAATCAGGTTTGAACTATGACCTGCTGATGAAAAGCTTGAGTCAGATTTCAGTCCCCTGAGTCATTTAGGCTGCCTGCAAATGCATAATTAACATTTAAGATGCAAGTCTTTTTTTAGTAGCAGGAAATGAGGGAAGAAGGTAGTCAATGATTAATAATCTAAACTGTCCTGATAGAACACTGTATGGAAAATGTCTGTACAATCTGGAAGTGCAAACTTTGACGTTAGAAAAGAAAAACATTGAGCTACAAGTCAATCCATATTTCATTGAAACAAATTCCAACACTTCGTTTTCATTGTTTGTTAAAGGATTTGGAGGGAAAGAGCAGAGGGTTAGTTAGGACCCTCATCTGAGGTATTGGATATATGTACAATGCACTAAATAAAGTTCCCCATATCTTGGGGAAGACCTTGTGAACAGTGATACCTTCTGTGTAAGAGAATGGTGTCTCCTACTCTTTTTTGGTGTAGATGTCCCTTGGCAAAAGATTGAGTGCATCCTTGGATGGAATGGTGCTTTTGGCTCTCTTTTTTTGCTTGAGAACACCTGGCCTTGGTCTGGTTATGAGCAAAGATGTGCTGTGATGTTTACTGATTTCCTTCCACAGTAGTAATTATCACTGTACCAAATTTGCAGTGATGGGATTTCCACAGCAGCTCTTGGGAGACTTTCTGATAGAATAACAGATTTTGGTGTCACTGGGTTTTTGCTGGTAAACAAAGTATCTGTACCTTGTTTCAATATTAGCCAATGACTCCTAATTACATACACTCAACCTTTTGCCCTCTGTTCTTCTGAGGTGTTTGCAGACTTCTGTGTCTGCAGATTTTCATTACACACCAGCAACAGTAATGGCCTTCAACAGAGACAGAATGGCCAAAGAAAGTTGTAATCCAGCTTTGTACAGAGACATGCAGAAACATATTAGGATACATGAGGCAGTTTTTCATGCAGTAAATTGGCTTAGTAATGTTTATGTGTGAAAGACTTGCTGTTCACACTGCTCAAACCCTCCCAAATCCAAATGGAACTTCAGCTTCTTTCAGACAGAATTTTTCAGGTTGAATTTGGAATTAACCTGGAATGATCCTCCAGCAGGTCTATGATGCTAAACATTTTTGAATGAAAACAAGTATGTGGAGCTGTTGTTCTCAGCTGGCAAGGTGCTGTGTGAGCACAGAGCTGTGCAAATAAACTCTGTGTGCTCTTACTTGACTTCATAAAATGGCAGGTTTGCTGTCTCTGGGCAGCTTTACTGAATTGAGAGTCCTGGATGTGTGCTGAGAAGGCATTTGATGCTTCTGGAGGGAGTCAGATGAGGTTATTGTGCCTGTTGCAGTTGGGATAGAGCTGCTGTCAGAGGGGTGGGAACATCTGCTGTGCAGGAAGGAGGACAAGGAGGAATAGCTCTAGGATTGGGTAGGAATGAAAATTTGATGCTCTTGAGCCCTTGGGTTAGCCTACATCATTTGTGCAGAGCCTTGCCCAACCAACAAACTAATTCCTGGTTATGTGTACCTATGGATAGGGTGGAAAGCATTACTGGAAGTGGCTTCTTCACCACTTTGATTATTGAAAAGCCCTTTTCTAGTTTTTGACTTGAATTTATTCATATTCTGTTTGCTTGCATTGGGTCTGATGGCACCATTGTTTCCTTACTCAGTGCTGCTCATCTGCCCTCTTATGTTTAGAAAGAGCCATCCACTTCCTCTCAGCCTTTTTTTTGCTGGAGTGAGATGAGTTCTTTCATTATCCTCTTTTAAGCTCTCCATGTACCTTCTCATTCTAACGCCCTTTCTGACACTTTTCCAGCTGGAGTTCATCTTTTTAAACAAAGGTCATGATCAGCATTATAGATAATATTCCAGATAAGATTTTATTTTCCTTCCTCTCACCAGAAGATGATTCACTTTATAGTCTGACAGGACTCTCACTGAGAATGTCAGGATTTTGCACAGGTCAAAGAGAAATCTCCCTCCTTGTTTGAGCTGTAGATGTTCCTTCTTTCACTTTGTCTCATGATTTCAGCTACTTTTTATAAAAAGCACAAACCATTTTTTCATCTATAGAAACAAAAAGTGAAATAGGAAGATGATTTTATTAATTTGCATATTTCCTATCTTTTATCCTAAATTTT
>JAOXXN010000162.1:13287595-13323144 GCA_026770055.1 Myrmophylax atrothorax | reverse complement strand
CGTTTCTATATAGTGAAAGAGCTTTTATGTTTTGAAGACTATAGTTCTCCATGTGGTGGTCTGCCTGTTTAAAAGCAAACAGTTTAGAAAAGGGTTCAAATCAAATATTGAATACTGCCTAATGCCATTTTGACAACTAGTCTCTGCAGTCTAATTTGCTACATTGCACTGGGAAAATACTTTATCAAATTTTGTATCTAGAATACAATTTTTTACAGTTACTCTGCTAAACATAACGGTAAATAAAACATTTCTTTACAGAAATTGAACAATAGGCATCTCACTGGGTCTGAGGATAAGTCTGCATGTCTCTGCAGGCTGGTAACAGCTTAGTCTTCTGTCCTTACCTGCCTGGAAGCTGTGGAGGGAGATGGGATGGCAGCAGATCCAGAGGAAACACTTCTCCAGAGGTGCAGGGCACAGGTTCATCCCAGTGTTAACGTGGTCATATCATCCTGGCTCAGATGAAATGGGAGAGGAGAGGATTGTGATCAACTGGGAGGTTTGGGGATGAAGTGATGAGGGTAAAGGGTGAGTGCCTTGAAACTTCAAACAGGGAAGAGACTGCAGGACAGGTAATGCAGAGCGGTAATAATGCCAGCACACCTCCTGCAGGCACAGCATTGCAGCTGTATTAACCACTGTGGAGAAAAGGGTAGTTTGGGTCTGGCATTTCAAAATGTTTCATCAATTTGAAACCATTTTTAGCTCATCTGTCCTGTGCCTTGGGGGAGTGTGTGTTGCTTCCTGCTGGATCCCCACTCACAGTGCTGTTTTGTATGACTGGTACTCCTAAATAAATATGGGATAAGCATGGGCTGCTCTGACCAAAAAATCCCAATTTTACAGTATCTTATTGCAGGCTGTATCATGTCATGGGCTCTCTCACTGGATTGTATCTCACTTAATCCAGTGAGATACAATCTATACCATGATAAGACAGTTCCTGTTCTGATAAGATATGTAGATGCTTAAGTTGGATGCAATAACTCAAAAAGGCCACATTTCCTTAACCTTAAATAGTTCATTATAGTATTTTTACCAGGGAAACACAGTCTACAAATTCTTAGGTCTATAATTCTTAAGTTCTTTCTGAAAATTTTTCATTTACTACACATGTCTTTACACATATACCTTTCATATATAAAAGCTTTCAGATGAAAGGCTGCTTAGTAATAATATTTCTCTCTTACTATTATATTATCACCAAATTTTTATATGCATTATTCTATTGTGACTGTAAACTGTAGATTAACTTAGTCAAACAAACGCAATATATTTATTTTTAAACTCTCTGCATATTGTACATTTTGTTCAAACACTAGAATATTATTATACGTAATTATTAGATATTTATGACATTCTGTTTTTTCAGTACAAATTTTGACATTCCTGTGTCGTGATATTTGAGACTATCTTAATATCCATAAATCTGTAGACATAGTGATACTGTATTAGCACAACAATGTTTGTGTGTTTGTTGCAAAATAAGAATTCCCAATCTCATTTCCATGTTCAGGTGTCTAGTCAGCAAGGGGCACTATGTTATGGATTCAGGGGGAGCTTTTTGGTAGTATGTAATTATGGATTTAAGCAATGTCTTCCTCTATAAAAGGATGATATCCCTCGATATTGGGATATAATCTGGTGCTTTAAAGAAGCAGTTAAGAAAACATTCTTCTGCTGTTTTAAAGTAGTGCATGGTGTTTTTACAGCAGGTCAGTGTTTTTCACAGTAATTTAGGCAAAGTCAAGACAAAATGTATGGGTGCATTTTCAGGTGCTTTTTTGTCTCTTGTGTTTTTTGTCCTGTATCACATTGTAATAGAGGATTCCAAGGTTTCTTCTGGAACACCTACAGTCTCTTAAGTGGTGTGCAAAGAGCCAGAGTTCACTGGAGTTTCTTTTTTACGCCAGTGATAGAGGGCAGTGTGTAGATCTAGATCTGAAAACAATTTGACAGTCTGGTTTTTGGAATTGATTGTGAGGACAGGAGAAGCTGAGCTTGAAAACACCCTGGATCTGGATTGGTTCACTGCAGGGCACACCCCTCTCACTGGATGGCTGCTCTCCTGGGCACTGCCATTTGGACATACAAAATAATTCCTGTACATCTACTAACTTACAAGAGAAAAAGGAATTTTCAGAGAATTCTTTCTCTTTGGTGGCATTTTATGTTGTCAGAGTATCCATACTTCAAGTTGTAGTAGCAAATGTTAAAAATATTTATGTTGGAGCTATTCTGGTGGATGCCTTTACTGTCCTGAATCTTGCTAGTTCAAATCCATGAATATTTAATATTCCTAAATGTTTCTACAAAGCCTGTAGCCACTTTCAGGGTAAAATTCAATTGCCTCTGGCTCACACCAAAGAGCAGCTTCCTTTTGAAGCAGCTATTCTTAGAAAACAGTGCTATAGAGCATGGAGCAGTGGAATTGCTATGCATGATGTTAAGGCAATTTCTTTTTGCCTTTAGGTGATATGACCAGCTGACATTTCAGCACGAGGACCCTTCAGAGCAATACAGAGAATTTGATGTGACAGTGTCTCTGAATCAACCACTGAACTTAAAAAAGTACTCATTATGTCTAAAACATATGTACTAGGCTCTCATGTAATCAGAGAGTTTTCTCTGGCTTGTTTCCACATGTAGTTGTCTCGTGTTTTGTCCTCATTTTTATTTTGACTGCTGCATACTGGAGTGATCACACTTCCCATCCCCACCCCAACCCCTGTGCCTGCACTTTGCAGGAGATGCCTCGTGTGTTGCCATTTCTGGTTCCCCACCTCGTGTGCTTCAGTGAGGTTGATTCTCTTGCCAGGAGTGTCAGCTGGGGGAACACTGTGAGTGCAGGAGAGCCAACAGCTCCTTCCTTCTGAGAGGGCGAGAGCAGGAAATGTCAAAGGCTGTCCTCATCAGTTTGCATTAAAGCGGGATGGAACGTTTGGCAAATGCATTAAAGACGGAGCTGAGCATGGTGGAAACCTGCAGTTTGAACTGTTACATCAGCAAAGGGACTAACAAATATGACTTTGTGAGAAAAAGAATTAGACAACCTGAGTTACGTGGTTGCTTTGACTCCTAGTAAAATAAAAATGAGTATTTTTGTTTGTTTGTATCCTGAAAATGCACTTCACCTAATATTCCTGAAAACTGATAATGAGAGGAACTAATCTTCAGGGTGCTGAATGCCTAAATTTCAGTGAACTGGATTGAGACAAGTCATTTCTCTACAACAAAAAACTGTCCTATTTCTAGCTTGAGTGCACAGTTTGTTATTTCCAAGTTCCTTTTTGGTTTATTCAAGAAACTTGATGATGGCTTCATCTGCTTTCCCAGAGCAAATAACATCATTTCTGACTGGTGCAGGGTACAAAAGATGCAAACCCAGAGAAGTTACCAAAAAGCACAGGGTTTTTTGTGCCTTGGAACTCAATATTCTGGTCAACACTGCAGTGTCTGGATGAGAAAGGGCCCTTCAGTGAGCAGGGATGGTTTCCCTTTCCTTCTATGAGGAACAGGGATTGGACAAGATATACACGCCAGAACAGCAACCAGTGACTTTGAGTGACAATCTCTGTAGGAGAACTTACAACTGCTGTGACCTCCCTGTCGGCTCCAAATGGGTCACTGATTCCCTTTGATTACCATGTTATCCATTTTACATGTTAAATAATTTAGGGATTATTTATGTGTTGTGTTGTAACAAAGCCGTGGCTTTTTGATCTCTAAGGTGGATGTTGCTGCTTTTTGTAGAAGCAGAAAGTCTGAAAGTCATGACTGATCACTGGCTGTGACAATCCTTTACTGTACAGATGTTTTACAATAAAGCAGGGGGACAGGGCATTCTGCAAATTTAATGGCACGTCACTTAAAGCATCATATAATTACAGGTGTAAATTGGAATAAAAATTACACCTTTGCAGGTTAAGTAAAGAATTGCTAATAAAATTGTAACAGACATACATTATACAGCGTGGGGTTCATAATGAATAATTGCCAGGTTATTAGTGTTTAACAGATTAAGGGTACTTCCATTTATTACTGTGCTCCACTAAGGATGAGCATTAATTTTTTTTTCAAAGCAAATTCACTGGAAACAGACAGCTTAAAATTTATGCTTGTAATGATTGCTACATGGTCCATTAAGACCACCTCTAAGTGAGCTTAATTTGTAGCAGATAAATGTACATGTCTACATATTTTTCAACGTAGTTTATGGTGCATCCTGCACAGCTGTGCCCAACTGATTAAATCCTCACAAAATTTAAATAGGAAACCCATTACATAGACAGTATTATATCCATTTATCATACACACATTTTCAATTTAACTCTCTAAGCCTTTGTGCAGGATATTTTCACTGTTTCATTAAATATGTATAGCAAGGCCATTTTCTCTCCTGGTTTGTTTTGTGCTTTTGTTTTCTGGTTTGTTTGGATCCTACTTTTCAGTTCTATCATTGAATAATTAAGAATTTCAGCAAAGTGAAAGTCATTCACTATAATTATGTCAGTAATGATCCTAGATATGACAGCCACTTAAAATCCCAGATCTAGAGAGCTCTTACCTAAGGAAAAGAAGCAGGACTATGTAGGCAAGGGTGGTTGGTACTAATGCCCTCTTTTGCCTTTCTGAGTGGACGCTGGACTGGATTTTCTGAACAGATAGACATGATAGATGCTGAGAAAGATTGGGATTACAGATACTTCCTTTCTTCAGCATTCCCATTGGTTCTCTCTAAGCAGCCCCTAGAATTCCATTCTGAACTGTTTAGATTTATCTTTGCTTTGAGTCTCATATAAACCACAGTTCTGCCTTCTAGAAATAGGATTGGGAAATATTTGTCCAATTTTAGCTGATCTGAATTATTGTCTGAAATCCCTCTAATTGTCATTAAAATTCTTCCAAAATCTTCAGGAATTGAAGATTTACTTTGAAAAGAAATGGCTGTTTAAATATGGCTTCTCTGGTTCTGTTTTGTTGGTGTGTCTATAAAATTCAGTCTAGTGGCCTATTTTTCATCAAACCACAGGTATTTTAAAGAAAAATAAAAAGGGCTTGGCAATTTTGCTTTTTCAGTGGTGCAAATAGTGACAATGATTTATGACCACCTTCTTTTTATCTGCCTTCAAAGCTCTTCTGTCCTTACATGATTTTTTTCCCCCAATGTTGATAGTATCAACCCCTAGTCCACAGAAACACCAGATGGGGGGTGAATTAGTTCAAAAAACTTTCACATGACAATTAGAAATTAATGTATATCCCTATATTCTGAAATTTGTTACAGTATATTTAGAATTTTGATTATATACTAACCATATATATGACTGATTTTTTTCTGACTTAGATGAAAGTTCTGGTGTTACACTTTGCTGTTACCAAGTTGCATGATTTTTCCATGGGATTTTGGTGTGGGCTGGATCTACTCCTAATGTTTTTCAGAGCTTGTCACACATTTTCTCTGGTCAAGGCACTTGGCTTGACTTCTTACTTCACTTTTTTTTTTCCTTTTAAAGATCCAAATCATCAGTGGGAAGGAAATAGGATTTCCAGCTATGAAAGCTCAGGCAACGCACCTCTGTTTCTTTGTTCTTCCAAACATCAGTTTCAGGATTAATACAAGGACAGTGGAGAACATTTCAAGCTCCCTCATCCTTGGAATGTAGAGGGGAATGGACTTCCCAAATTTTGGAGTAGAAATGTTTTAGGATTTTAAGGGAAAGGAAGATGTCCTACATGTGAGATGCAGGATAAGAAGCAAATGCTGTTAAAATGCTCTGGTGGCAGTCCCACACCTCAGCTCAGAGCTGGTGCCTCATTTTGGGGACTACAAACACTTGGAGAACCAAATGCCTGCTGTAAATTAGAAAAGTGTATCTTTAAATAAGCCCTATAAATGTGATAGTGTAGCTTGACTTAGTATAGTAAATAGTAGATAAATGTTTAGGAAGAGAGACAGTCAACCCATGGAAAAACTGCCCTAGATATTCCCTTCAGTTTAAGCATCACCCAGAAGAGCCTGCCTGAGCTGGACAGCTCTGAACGAGCCACAGGCGAGGTCAGGGTTGTGAGCCCTCTGTGAGGATCTGAACTTTGGGGGCTGTGCCCCAGCTTGGGCAGAGACAGCTGTTTCAGGGCTCACTTTTCAATAGGAGTGGCTAGTGAAGTGCTGTCTCCATGATCTGGAAAGTAGGTGAGTTCTTCAAAATGTGGAAACAAGTTTCTGTCATCACAGGTGTGAAAATAATGTTGAGAGAGCACAGGATATTATTTCCAGATTTCAGGGAGAGAATGTTCCAGTGGATAAAAAATTATGGGTGATGAGTTACTTTTCCTTTGATCTCATAAATGTGCTTATTGGTTTGTCTTCTTTCAAACGTGGGAAACTATTCACTACCATTATTAGTAGCCATCCAGTATCTGTTGATAGGGTTTTTCCATGGAAACACAAAATTATGTCTTTCAGCTGTATGTGAGTTTTTTGGAGCCTTGTTTGTGATATCAGGGAATTGTTGTCTGTGAGATTTTAGTTTATATTTACTCATTCACTTCATCTATATAAAAAAGTTCTTTGTGCTTGTGATGCAACTGTTCTTTGTGTGCTTAATGGATAAACATTTCAACAGAAGTGTTTATTTAAAAAGGCATAACAGTGCAAATGTATGAACCTGAGGAGGTTTGTGTCACAATCTGTTATCTTGAAACCTTACCAAGACAAACTTACTTCAGGGGAGTCTGTTTTATTTTGCTGCTGGCAGCAAAATGATTAGTTGCAGAATAATCTTATAGAGAGCTGGTTGCTGATCAGAAAAAACAGACTGCTCCCTGTGTCAGAGTTTCAGAGGAATCTTCCTCAGGTTTTAATGTTTGAGGAAATGCATTAATACATAATTGTTAAATGATCATTGCACTTGAAATTATTCATTTAGCTAATTATAGGTACCTAAGAATCTGCCAGTTCTTAGGTCTGAGGTTAATGGTTTTGCAATAAATATATGTATAAAAGAGACAAACCAGCTACTAATCAGAAAATAGAGGACTATATATAATAATTTCTGAAATATTTTCAGATAAATGAAAGAATGATTGGTAACTGGTTTACTAGCAGGGAAATGACCTTTGCTGAGGATTTTGAAAGCAATAACATTTTGGATCCAAATTATATTAAGTACTTAAACATTTCAGTTCTTTGGTGTTTGGCTGAACTGTAGCCCCATCTTAGCTCAGCCTCTATAGCTTAAATAAATTTATCAAAGTGTGGCTAATTTAGAATGCAGTATAAGGTAAGGCTGAACTCCCAGCAGAGTCAGAGGGAGGATATGAACTAAATATTACAAGCAAATTCAGTGAACAAAAGAAAAAGTATATATCAATTACAATAAATACAGAAAATATTTTCTGCATGAGAAAGGGACAAATGCAGTTAACAATAGTTCTTAACAGGTTTTTTTCCAACTGAGATATTTTCCATCCTCCAAATGATAGCCAATTAAAATATGCTCATGACAGAAGCTGACCTTTGTGAAAGTATATTTAGTCCTTAGAAGAAGGAAGTTTGATTATCATAGAGTTACCACAGCATGCATAAAGTACCTGCCTTGGAAAACAGAATGAATCATGTTTAATTAAGCTTTGTTTCAATTGACAAAAAAATAAATCTTCAAACTATAGAAATAGGCAAATATTTCCTCGTTGCTGTAGAGGAGCTTTGTGGAGTTGTGATGAGGAGCTTTGGGGTTT
This sequence comes from Myrmophylax atrothorax, assembly GCA_026770055.1. Classification (NCBI taxonomy): domain Eukaryota; kingdom Metazoa; phylum Chordata; class Aves; order Passeriformes; family Thamnophilidae; genus Myrmophylax; species Myrmophylax atrothorax. The sequence continues at coordinate 13,315,401 of JAOXXN010000162.1, read as the reverse complement.
CGGTGCCCTTGATAATGACAATGTTTGTGCTTTGCATCTGTTGAATTAACTGGTTGTGTCATAAGCTGTATTCTTTTTGCTCCCCTATGTATCACATGACTTCTAAATATTTCTTTTACAGTTTTTCTTCTTCCTTTCAAAGGTATTGTGGTTTTTTTGAACCATAATATAACAGCCAAAACATTTCAAGCGCTGCTCACATATGGAGGGAATATGAAATGTTTTCACATAACTCTGTAGTGTGATGTTAAACAGATTTAGCACAAATTTAATACAAACATAATAAACACCAAGTTTCTCTAACTTAAAGTCTCTTTAGAACATTTATTATTCTTATTTAGATTGAAAACTGAAAACAACCACCATTTTTTCTGTATTGCTAAGCTGTTATTTTCTATTTGCTTCTAAATCCTTCTTTAGGAGCCCCTTTCGTCTGTTTGGTGGTGGGGGTTTGGGGATATTTTTGCTTTTGTGAAACCTTAGTGATTGTCTGTCCTTTGATTCATTTCTTTCTGGATCATTGTCTCAAACTGCATTGCCAGCAATGGTTAGTGAGATGTTTGGAATGGGTGCCCCATCTGTCTTTTTTAGGTGCTCTGAACCATCACGTGCCAACTATTTTGCCTCCTGTTTGGGCTGTAAATAAAAAAGCACAGTGCAGAAAGTTCCTTAGATATGCAGTGTGCATGAACACAGAGCATGAGCAGGGCTGAGGAGGGTGATCCATGATCTCCCTCCTGCTGAGCAGGCTGTCCAGCTCGGCAGGATTTTGTGCTTTGCCGTGCTCTGGAGTGTGAGTTCCTCTTTCCTTACGAGTTCTTGGCCCATGAACAAATGCCCAGAATTAGTGATTATCTGTGCAAGAGAAAGCAGGAGGGAGGAGAAGGAAATGCTGGCTGGGTGGTAGTAGAGGAAAAATGCTTACAGGTCCTAAACTTGTAAATAATTCACATTTGGATGAAAAAATACATTTTTATGTTAAAGGTCTGGATCCAATATTGCCTTTTGACTTTATCAGCTTCCATTTGCTAATTTTCAGTGATTGTGTGCCATGGAAGTTTGAGGGCTCCCATAGTGGCACTTCCATACCCCAGCAGGTTCTGGGCAGTTGTCAGCTCTGGATATTCTGAAGAACTTCATCTGTGCAGTGAGGGAATGCAGAGGGGCTGGGACTGTGCCACTGGTGCAGCTCAGCCAGGTACATCCTCTGAGTCAAAAAGTCCTCACTGCTGAAGTCCCTTGTGGCCAGTGCCACCTTCTAGAAGACTTCTCAAGAGAAGCACATTCTTATCAAGGTCCCTCTGGCGACATGAGCAATTTTTTCTGCTGAATTTTGTGGCTCATCATTTGAATCATCCTTTGAGGATACGCTCTGGGCTGAAGTCCTATTTGCACTATTAACTTTTATTCTGTAATAACTCATTTCAAAACATCAGATAGTCTCTAAATAGGCTTTTTATTAATGTTTGGTTAAAAAATAATAAATTCTATTCCTGTTAAATCAGAACTCTGCAGCCTCTGCAATGTAACCTCAATATTCCAAAACTCTTTGAAAGACCTTGCAGAGCCTTCCTCATAGATTGAAGTGTATTGTTTTGTCAAAGCATACACTCAGAGGAACAGCTGATTTTTTGATTCAAGTGCTAATATCTTAACCCCACATGCACCCCAGATTTAAGTTCTGTAAAAGTTTGTAATAAATATATAGTGTACATAACTATATTTATATACTTCAGAAACACAAAACCTAAGTAGTTTTTTCTTTGAATTCTGCCTGGTTAGTCTCAGTTGTTTTGTTCTCTGGTTAATTTTGCAGTATGGGTATTGAAGTTTAATGTTAGTTGTGTGAACAAGCATTCTGCTTGGAAGTGGGAGCTCAGTGATACTTCTGAGTCAGGCTGTTTTCTGGTTCAGCTCAGATGGCACCCAAGGTAGTGAAAAGTAAATGAGAGCACCCAAAAAGCTTATGAGAGAAGAGTTGGAATGAAATTGTGCTGGCATATATGAACTTGAACATTGGCCCATGGACAGCACTGGTCCTTCAGCTCAGGAGTTATTTAACCCAGACAGGAATCACACTGCCCATGGAGCTGTGTGAGGAGGAGGAGGCATTTTTCTCAATTCACTTTTACCTGGTGTATGGCAGTTCTGTCTTTGCTACCAAACACAAATTTAGCTTGTTATAACACCTTCCTTGAGCAGTGAGAGTCCCACTGAAATATATCATCTGACTCAAAGTTTAACACTGTGTTTCTTCTGCTGTAGCCAATATGCTGCTATGAAAACTCTTGGTAAGTACTTATGTGGAATTATTGAAGGACTTGACCTTCTTCTGTGAATTATTAGCAACATTATTGAGTTCTTTTTTAATAGTGTTTTTGTTATCTCTGCCCTTGTAAGTCTGTTCTTCCAAATGTTACACCTTATTAGTTTATATGCTATTTCCATTGCAATTATAGCTAGTGCAGGAATGTTTTGTTACCTTTTTAACACATTGTCACCATGCATCATTTTAAGATCCTCATTGCTCCTTATTAGAGGTTATTTAAGCTCTCAGCTCTAACTGGATGTTGAGACATGCTTATGATATAAACCGGCAAAAGCTTATGGAAGGATTTTGTTGCGTTGGTGACAGTCTATGGTGTTGCATTGGCAATTTTGTTTGTGTGGGATCTATTAGGTTAGTTAAATGCAACATAAATGTACACAAACATCAGACAGTTGGTACAGCCTCTGTTGGAACGATTTCATGACTGTGCCAGGATATGTGAGATCTCTGCATGCTCCCCTAACCTCCAGTATGGTGCCACCTTCTTCTGGGCTGTTTGTTCTCGTCCACTGGCACAGATCAAATAGGATATGATGTGATCTGGAAGATGAATAGCTTTGGTTGTCTGAGGAAAACCTTGGGAGCCATAAAAATCTCCAAAGTATTGGAAGAAAACGTGAAGCAGATGAGAATTACTGAAGTGGCCCTGAGAAGATTGTTCCAAAGAAAATGGTGTGATTTGCCCTCTTTATTTGGATTATCATTTTCTGTTCTGCCTGGTGTGGCCTCTGTGTGTATTACACAAACACATCATAACTGCAGTAGTTGAAATAAGGTCACCTGGCCAGAGGGTAGACCAGTCCCTGCAAAATATTGACAATTAACTCACGCTTACTGGTAGCTGTGTGGCTTCAATGTTCTTTGAACTGGTGTGGCATCAGTTCTTTCAGTCTGAGAGAAGGACCTATGGATTACAATTATATACCCAAACATTAGGAGAAGCTGGTCAGAGTATGTGGTTTCAGAGTCCTCTAGGACAATCTGTAATAGAAAATCATCTTTTTATCCTATTCCATTGTATTTAGGGTTTAATAATGCTCTAGTAGCAGTTTTATTTACATTTTAGGCCAATTAGAGTGCTTTTCAAATATATTAAAATTTAAAGTAATTCCAGTAAAAGCTGATTACTAATGCTTTGAATCAATTCTGTCTGATTGTCCTGAAAAATGGTGACTACAGGCTAGACTATACTTTTTCTCTCATTTTCAGAGATGTCAGTGGATTTCCTGGTACAGAAATAAAAGCAAAATGTGGCCATTTAACTCTGCAAACAGCAGAAAAAAAATAGTGAGCTCTGAAGAGTGTGTATTTGGAGTATGAATAGTTGATTTTTCTTTTAAATTGGTTTTATAGACTATTGTTAGTAATATCATTTCCTTTTTCACTGCATCCTTGAGAGTGGGTGTTTCCAAATGCACTATTCCTAGAGCTCCTTGTTGTGATCTCCTGTTTGAGTGAAGCCAGGCAGTCTGTGCTAATTGCTCTACAGAGACATCCCACAATGGAATATACAACGTCACTTCAGCCCTGGCCATAAAGACCTGGGTTTTCAAATGTTCAGTGCATGACAATAAGTTTTGGGTTGGGCTAAATTGCACTATTGATTTGTTTGTAATTAGGTTTTAATGAATTGTATTCACTGAAGTTTATGTTTCTCAAGGGACTTTAAAGGCTGGATTGTGGTCATTTAATTCACTTTATTTATTTATCTTTATTGTGTCTAACAGCAGAGACCACTTGGAAATCTCTTCCACATGTCAGTAACTTTGAATTTTTGTGTTAGCTACTTTTAAGTCCAGCATCTATTTTTCCATAGTATAGTATTCATAAAGTATGTAAAATTAGGAATTTGGCTTGCCTAAAAGCTGCTGAAGGATTCCAGCTCTTAGAAATTTATGTTTTCTGACTGTTTCTTCCCCTGCATCATTTGGATTAAAGCACTTGACTGAAAGTGGTCAATAAGGGTTTTGTTGGACTTTTGTTCTTTTATGGAAGCTTATATTTGTATTAAACTTTATCACTGGGCACTGAAAAAGCTGTTTTTCCTTGTTAATGCTTAATCAAATCTCATGGCAGCAGATAATCTCCTGCTCTGATACAGTGACACACACTGTGATCTGGGAGTTTTTCTTATGCTGCTTTATTAAATTGTGTTTTGAAAGGGAATCATGTTCTGCACCAGTTCCAAAACGCTGATTTAATGGTGTTTATACAGCTTAGTTTACTCTTGCAGCTTTGTATTTATGACTCCATTTCATTCTCCTAATGGACAATCCCATCTTTTCCTGGGATAGGTAGTTTGACAGTCCCTAAATGGTTAGGGATTAGTAGATTAGTGATCCTGTGTCTCAGTGTAAGCTTTCCCTCTCTCTTCACCTTTGCTGATATCCTGGTCTTTGCTGGCCAGCAATCAGGAACATTTGTGCTGAGCAGAGCCCTGGGTGGGGCTGGAGGAGAAGCACCCCCTCTGAGGCTGCCTGAGCAGCCAGTGCCCTTTGCAGGGGGAGCTGAGCACTTCTCTGGGCCTCCTCTCTCTTAATGTGATTGCAGCCGATCCCAGCAGCAGCTGAACTGGTCCCTCCTGCAGCAGCCTCTGGGTTTCCCTGTCTCTGGGATGGCACTTCCCAGTGCTCAGACCCGGGGCTGTTTGGCAGCTCAAAGCTCTGACAGTCTGCCCAGACCAGGAGCAGCCGAACTGTTAGAAAGGTATAAACCAAAGCAGAGAGATGTGACGTGGCAGACTGACTTAGCTCCATAGCTTTGGGATTGGATTTTTGGTTTGCAACCCAGAGAAATAGATGTACAACTGCCTGCACAGGGCTGGACTGAGGTGCCTTCATGGTTTCTTTGATGCTGACCTACTCTGTGACCTGGAGTAAATAAGTCACTGAAGACTTTATGCTTTTGTTCTTCCTGTATACCTTTATTCTACATGTTATATTCAATCTGCAATATTTCAACCTTTTATATAAAAAAATCAAATCTTAAAAGAAAAAAAGGTCCCAGGTTGTGTTTTATTCTGTATGATTTGCACACTTGCTCAGGTAAGAATCAGTCAGTTCAGATTCAGCCATGCACAATAGTCCTAGCTTGCCATATTTCGCCATTTATTTTCAATAAGCATGTCAATCTAGAGGATTTTTGTCTTTCAAACTAAATATTAGACTTAAAACTTTATTTTCTTCTTAGATTTAGCCAGCAGCCTGGTGAATTTATGTTGCTCCCCTTAACTGTGAATTTGTTGTCTCTCCCAGAACTATTTGGGCAGAAGAGCTTGTAGCAGGCAATTAAAAAACACACAGAGGTTTTACAACTATGCCTAAATACTACTCCTGAATTTGTGCACAGCCCTTTTCACACAGAAGTATGCACTTTGCATGTGTGACTGTGCATTTTAAAGCTGACAATTTAGGTTTATGATATGAATGCACCTGCATGTAAATTCCTATTTTAGAATTTGGTCATGCAGGACTTTGCTTTTTAATTAGGTTTTCTTTTTTTCCCTTTGACTAAAATTTGCATGTGCATATATTTGCATATGTTGCGTGTATTTTTAGAAGGGGTCATTGTAAATTGAACTTAGAGAATAGTAGAATACAGCTTGTATGCACCCAAGATTTTATCTCTGACACTTTCTGATGCTGTTGTCTGCTCATGTGTCTGTGCTCCATGGTGAACACCTACAGGTGAGGAATTCTTAAGCTAAAGATTGAACAAGGCAGCAGACAATGCTTGTTGCCTACAACACCATCTTCATGAGGGAAATGTATCAGTTATCAGCAAGTATTTCTTCAAGATCTCACAAACTAAACATTCAGATAAATATGTTTTGTGTAGCTTTCTGAAACAATGATTAATAATGTTATAATTAGCACAAAAGGTGAACCCTGGGCATTTTACATATAAATTCTGTTAAAGACATATCTTACTCATTTTTCCTAGCTCCTTCAGTTCTAATTCTGAGCACTTCTGTTTTATTCCTGAAACATGCTCTTCCATTCTTCAGTATACCACAAAATGGAATGCCCCCATATTGTCTGAGCGTGGACTACTAATAAAGGAAAGAATTGAAGTTATTTGACAAGATAACAAATAACATCCTGTCATTAGGTGATTAGTTTCTGTTTCTGGATGTCTGTTTGGTTATTAGTGGTACTTTCTTCTGCCTGTGCTCTCCATCTGTACAGTTATTAATACTGAATATGTGGTAACCCTCTTTAACTCTGCAACTGTATTCATTACCTGTAGTGAGTTCAATTCTGGATGAGGCCAGTACTGCCTTTGTTGCCCTGAACTTGCTGTAATGGTTTTGTGCCAATGTAATGGGCCAAGTGATGTGAGGACCTCAAGGACCCCTTTCCACCTCTTGGTTCCTACCAGTTGTTTCCAGCACAGTGGCATGGCTGCCTTTCTGTTCCCCGAAGCTGGCACGGGATTGAGGCACTAGGGGGAGAAGCTGCAACACTGTTGGTGTAGTTTGGCTGATGCCAACCCCCTGGCACCCCAGCAGAGGAGGGCGAGGCTTGCTTAGGGGGCTGTTTGCTGAGGCATTCACAGCCCCAGGAACAGGACATGGATAGTACTGCAAGGGACTGTTAAAGTGAAGTTTGGGTAATAGGGACCATCAAACAGTTTTCAGATACTGCTGATAGGGATAACAAAATTCTACACCTGAGAATATATTGGGAGGATATTTTAATTAGAATTGTCGCTGGAAGAAAGAGTTTCTAGACAGAAACAGGTGGTCATGGTAAAATGCCGGTGAATAACAATTGGGGATGGAAAGGCTGAGACATAAAACTGGTCTATAGATTTTAACAAATGTGCACAGTGAATTTGAAGAGATCTCCTGTAGAGGGCTACTATCCTAAACTTGCTACTAGTACTGCTTCTTTTTTTTTAAAGGTCTGCTTCAAATTTCAGTGAAGATTTGTGTTCCTATGTGGAAGAAAATAATTAGTCACTGTTTTTGTGAGACTTCTTGAGTCTCTGTAATAGTAAACAGAAGTTTACTGTACTTAAAGACCTCTGTTTGAGAATGAGTTCTGCAACTGGTGGCAAACAGCCCCTGCATCACACAGAGATTCCACCTCCCTGTCCCTGCAAACAAATTGTCGTGTGTGAATCAAGACTTTGAAAATGACCCTGAAGGGTTACCCAGAGAGGTGGTGGACTTTCCTTCCCCAGAGACACCCAAAGGCCACCTGGACACAGTCCTGAGTAACGTGTCTGGGGGACCCCACCAGAGCAGGGAGGTTGGACTCGATGACCTCCAGTGGTCCCTTCCAACCTTACCCATTCTGTGATTCTCTAATTCAGCAAGGAGGAACCAATCTCCTTTTTGATATTACTGCTTTCTGATTATATGATAACTCTTGCAGTTGCAAAGAAGGTTTAAGGAAACCACTGAAGCTTTGCCTACTTGTAGAGAGAAAAACAGCACTATGGAATATTTAGAAAGAATGTAGTCTGAGAGAGTCCCATAAATATTATTTGCATTATATCTGCAAACATAAAGCAATTTAGTAATTACTGCCCCAGCATGGCTTATATTTAATATATTAATTATATTTGCATACATTAGGTATGTACATGGAGACCTCAAAGTCATCTCTGTCAGATTTCATGAATCTATGAGGCAGGTAAACATCTGCAGCCAGTACAAAAAGTGTGCTTAGTCAGGCAATTTATCAGGACCACGTAAAACTGCTTCTCACAACCCTTTCCTGCTAATTGAGCCAGGACATAAAACTGCATCTGCAAATGTTTGACTCTTGATCCCAAAGCCAGGAATCATTGCTAGGCTGTTTACAGAGTGTACCTTGTATGCAGTGTGTCCAAAAAAGCAGTAGTACAATCAAATACAACCATCTTTAATGCTAAAGGAAAGGATGATGGGTTAAAGCCTATATTAAATGTTATCATTGCCAATCTAGATTTATCCTCTGTAAAATACACACTTGGCTGTTGCAGAAAACACTGGTATCCTGGCAGTAAAAATCAGTGTCTGTCCAAGGTTGTCTGCAAAGGGCTTTTCAATGTTGATTGGGTTTTGTCTTGACAAAATTAATGGTGATTGTTAATGATTTTTGTAGTCACTGCCATAAGCCAGAGCTAAAGTTCTATGAAGAAGATAGGGACGTTTGTAAAAGTAAATATGATTTCAAATGGTCTTACCTGCCCCTAAGCCCACTCCTCATTTTTTTAACTCTTCTCAAGCAGCTGATGCCTCAGCCACTCTTTGGTGTTTGCCAGGCCCCTCCCTGGGCAGTGCAACAAAACAGCAGAAACCCCACTCTATAGTTACAAGAAGCCACAGAGTTCTGAGCAGGCAGAACACACAGCACAGCATCTTCTTCAGTGGGACATTTGGAACTTTAAAAAATGGTTTCAAACAATAACCTGAAATACTCTAATGCTGATAATTTTTCAGGATGAAAGTTTTGCCTAACCAAAGTGTATTGCTATTAACAAACATATTCTAAGAATCTGCAGTTGGAAAGATTGGCACAGGCAAATAATTTGAACACTATATTGAGTAAAAGTTGTTCATGTTTTGCCTCATCCTTAGACAAACTAATGGGAACTGCTTGTATAGGCTTGCTGGGGTTTCTCTGGTAAGCACAAGGACAGTGATCTCAAGACAGTATATTCATAACATAATTAAAACATCCATTTCAGGGATCCCCCACAAGTCCCAAAAGGCAATATCAGTATCACTTGAACTGTTTGCTCTTCAATAAATTTTATGTGAAGAGCTCATGGTCGTGTCCATGTCTAATTGGCTGAACATCTATAAGCATTTCACATGAAAATGGTCTTGAAGTTACTCATGGAATGTAATTGTGACAAACAGTAAACCTTCAATGGTAATCATTACACTACAGAGAAGTGTTTGAAGACAATTTTGTAGATCCTGTGAAGGAGCAGTTGAACTTTGGTCCTTGTGTGTCCCTTCCAAAATAGAACATCTCTGATTCTGTGAATAAATAGAGGACATCTTAACTATATAGACTAAAATTATGCTCATATTTTTTTGAGAAATCTCTTAAGTGAGAAACTGACTTATTTTTGTGTGTCACAAATCTGCTCCTTCCTGCTTTTGACTTTGTGGTGTTGTTTATTTTAAATTACCACTTGAAAAAGCTCTGTTTTAAATCTCCAGAATTCACTAGAGAAGGAAAAAATGCAGAATTAGAGCTTCACTAAAACTAGTGTTCATGACCTTGGGCTTTAACTGAAGCTCATTAAGTACTTATGTTTGGAATGCACTGGTTTCCTCTATCCCAAATAAAGAGACTTAGGGTATGGCAGAGAAATTGTCCTGTAGAAATGCCCATTTCTTTCTGTTGACTGTAAAGTGATCCCAGGCAGCTCCCCAGGCAGGGATGTCTGTGGAGATTCAGACACAGCAGATGAGAGGAAATCGCTCTCCCCTTTCCTACTACCCTTCCAACGTCTTTCCCTTAACTCCAAGGACTGAGATCTGATTTTTTATCCTGAATTAATGCAACAATGAAAGGATGATTTTAAATTGCTTTCCACTTCTATTTTAAGAAAGGAAACAATGGTTTTGAGGGAAATCTGGAGTCGATTTATGTTAGTGTTCAATTACACATTATTTAGACAAGGGTAAATATTAGGTTTTCAGACTCCAGCACAAGAATAATAGATTTTGCTTTCTTTAAGGAAAATAGCCTATTTACTTTACTGCCAAGCATTGACTCTTTCAATATGTTCAAGCCTAGAAGGCTGGAAGCAGTGACACAGATGTGATTCACATAGGGCTCACCAGCATGGTGCTTCAGGTTTCTGGCTTGTTGGAAAGCTGCCAGGGGATTTAGGAAAGGAACATACTGAAGAAATGCAAACCATTATTTTGCCAATTAGTTGGAAAGATGTGGTTTTGCAGCGTCATTAGAATGAGCTTTGTTGATTTTTATTTGTTCTTATCAAAATTTCCCCACACAGAAGAAAATATTTAGTCACAGACCTGTTTGTATATAGTTGAAATGATTATGTGTCAATCCAAAGAATTTTAGAATAACCTGTTTATTAAAGGGCTTAGGTATGAAAATTGGAAGCATACTGCATAACAACAAGGGAAATCCATTATTACTTTAGTAATGTAGTCTTGGAGCCTGGTTCATGTTTGTTGTTCATGGTATTTATTTAACTTTTTTAAACTTGTAAATCCTAATTACAAGACTATATGTAATAGATGCTTCTTTCCTGGACCAGGATTGCCAGTGTATTGGGTTCATGGGAGGTGAAAGGAGCTGATGCTGTTCTCCTTGTGTGATGTCCCCAAGCATTGGAGCAGCTGAAAGACAGACCAATGTGGAGGCATTTTTAAAGTGTAGTTAAGTCATCTGGGTTTATTTCAGATTAAGACATGTTAAGGTTTTCTCAATCTTTAAATGAATCTACTGTAGATGCAAAAGTTTGCTGAGCAAAATCAAAAGTGGTTTTACAGGGAGGACCTTCCAGGCTTTCCACATAGTAATAAAATATGATACAAAGCAGCACAATGTCAATAAATCTCGAGGATAAAGGTCAGGTTTACATCGATGGGCAGAGCCAGCAAATACATTTGTTCCCGCAATGTCTGTGTTTTAAATGCCACCCTCTGATGAACCTGGTGCAGAAATACACTTTTGGGGTTGATGAGATGTCAGTTTTGTTCAGTGCTGATCAAATAAGATGAATGAAAGTGAAACAAGAACAAAAATATTACTTCTGTCATTTATTTTTTATGCATTCCAGGAGGTGGGTCAGTCAGGGAGATTTCTCTTAAACAAATAGCAATCACTGCACAATATCACCCATTGATCTATCTCACAGCAGGCAACAGCCTTTCTGTCAGAAAGGACATGCAATTCAAATACCACAGGAGATGTGGAAATGCCCATGACAGGTTTAAAGTGTCTTCCCCTCCTTATACTTCCCAAGCCATTCTCCACAAATCAATCCAGGCTGTAGAGTCAGGGCATTGCAAAGACACTTCCAGATCTGTGGGGAAGGCACATATTTGGAAAAAGAAAAAAAAAAAGAAAAAAGCAGAGCATAAATATTGTCTAATGTAAAGGAAATTGGTGTTTAGGAAAAACTAATTTCTTACGATACAGACAGAAGAACATGGCAAATTGCAATTGTATGAGTCATTTTATGTAACTGTAGCAATTTGTAGACCTCTATGCTAAGGATGAGGGATGTTTCCTGTCATTAATTCGCCTCCTTCAGCAAATGCTATGAAATGCTGGAGTCTATATATCCCATAGGATTGTAATGTTTGCTTAAAAAAAATAATTTGTGGATAGATTGCTCAGAAAATGTGACACTTCCCTTTACACTTACTATGCTTACAAATTTATTTTAAACAATTTAAGTGCAATATCTTGCTTTTCACAACTTTCACATGTCTGAAATGAGGTAACTGAATTCCAATATCACTATCTAAATAAATATCTTGAGTTCCTAAACATTTATAACCTGTGTGCAGGTAAATGCTATTTTCAGTTTATCACCTGTGTGTCAGCACTGCTGAAAGGCAAGACAAGAAATTCTCTAATAGTATTTTACAATCAAATATGGAATGTCTGCTTTATAGGAGTTATTTATTCAAATAACTGGATTATTTCACTTTGCTTGACAAGTTGCCTTAAACTTCACAATTATACCTTCTTCTGAAATGTGAACTTTAATGCCCTGCCACCCATAAGCAGAACAGTTTCCATTTAATTCTAAAGAATTTTGTCTATTGCCTTGGTATGTTTTTTTATGCAGGTCAAATAATAAAACCTGTAAAACATAAGGAATGTTTGAAATAACATTCCTCCACTAATGAACCAAAATCTGTGAGTAATATTGAGAACCTCTCACATCCATCCAAAATCCAAGTTTACATATAGCCCATAATCTTCATCATTATTTTTCTTTTTAGAGGCAAAAATAAGCCTCACTTTCCTCTTCGCAAGGGAGGAGGAAGATAAAAGCATTTAGGAAAGGGAAAGCTGGTTATAGGAGCAGCTTTAAATGAGGAGAAAGAAACCTACAATCACGTGGCTGATTTGTTCCTGCTCTGTCCACTTGTTGGATTATAGACAAATATTTAACTGTTTACCATTCAATATAAAAAGTCTGCAGATCTGAACCACGGTAACAATTCCATCACTTGCCATCTAATAGACCTGTCTTACCCTTGCAATNNNAATGCTATTAAAAGAAAAGTATGTGTTCAAGTCTTCAAAAGTGTGATTATTTTGTATAAGGCTTTCAGGGGAAAAATATCCAGATATAATACATTTTACATTCTCAATACTTCTGCAGATTTTCAGAATCTTTTTAAAACATGAAGTGACTATAACAGGGAAAAATCTGAGAATGACTCTCATAGCATGACAAATGTTGAGCCTACAAGACTGACTTTTTTCTTCTTTCTCTCCACTGTATTGTAAGAACAGTGTAATTCGTATTATAATCAATTAAAATTGAGTAATTTGGGGGGTTTTGCTGTGCTTTCCATTATGATTCTTATGTAACACCATATAGTATCTTAAGTGATATACCAATATGAAATCGAATCGTTAATGTTTTCCTATTTGGTGAGATATAAGACTGCCTGGGAAAACAGGAAGGAGTAAACCATGTATATTGTACTCAAATAACGCATGAGTTTAATTGTACCTAATTTCAGATCACTTTTCTACAGCTGCAGGTGGGGTAGAGACCTCCCAGATACAAAAGTGCCATTCTGATGAGATATCCTTCCTGGGAAAGGCGGATCAGCTGCACTTCCCTGAATAACTTCCATACTTTTATCTCTCAGATCTCTTTTAGATTGTTGCTCTGTCTAAAGCACCTTCCTTCCCATCATTACCATAACTAATTGACCTTTTCACAGTGACAGAGAGCAGAGAGGGTATGCTAAGGAACTTTGTGTATACACACAGCAAGACTCTTGGCTGTGTCCTCTTTTGCCCTTGCAGAGAAAGAGGCTGAGAGTGTTCCAGTGACAGTGAACTTGGTGGCTGCCTCTGGGGCATATTAATGTGTTTGAATGTTTTGAAGACAGCAACCACTGGATAAGCATGGAGTGGTGCATCCCATGGATTTCTTCTTGCAGTGGCAAACAATTTAGCTCACCTTTGCTGACTAAGCAGCGGTTCTTCTATATGTTTTCCAGTAGTACTTTATAAATGACTTTAATTTACAGTGTATTACATGTCTATGCCTCTAAATCCCCATACAATCGTTTGTACCCTTTCCCTTGATAGTTTAATTGTTTGCAATTTTTTTAAGGTAACTTCCTGATAACCCAATCCAACAACTTCTTTCCCTTTCTCTTGAATAATAAATCTTTAGGCACTCTTTATTCAAATTATCATAGGTACTTTTATTATAATTCTTTCTAATCTGGGTAACACAAACAGTATTATTCTTGCACTTCCTTGGGGAAAAAATGGAGCACAAGAATGTATTTCTTTACATAAATACAAACTAGAACATCTAATTAGATTTGCTAGTGTAGCTGACAAATGATCTGCATGTATTATAAATGGAGCATATATATCACAGATCCTTGCACTTTAGTTAGAGCTTCACAGTGCTTTAATACTGTATAAGCATCTGTGTAAAGAAAAGGTTTAGTTCAAAATAATAAAACTTCATCTTAATCAAATCTTTGCATGTTTTTAGTATTCAAAGCTCTGCAATGTGATCCCTGGGATTTTCGATTCATGACAGAATGTTTGTGTAAAGAAAATTTTGTAAAAAATACCAAAAGGAACACATGTCTAAATAAATCTGCCCTAAAATCCTTCCATTTTGTTTATGATGGTTCACCATGTGGGTGAGCCCTTTCCAAATCTTCATTCCCAAAGCCCAGCCATCATCATTGGGACTGTGAAACAGCATCTGAACTTTCCTTGCCTGTCAGTGGGATGGGAAGGAGAACTTTAGGAAGTCAGTCTTGGTGATTTGGGAGACCCTGAAGTTTGCATTTTCATACTAATATTTCCTACTTGTCAATTGAAAGTGATGCTTTGAAGCAAAAGGTTAGAAAAGGATTAAAAGCTCTCTGCTGGTTGTCTTTTAAGAGAAAACTTTGTCTTCACAATCCTGTCACAGAACTCACAGAAAAGCATATCACATAATGGGTATGGAACTTAAAATACATTTATAATATAATAAAACATATTTCAAGGATAAGTCAATCCTGCCAATTTGCTAATGGATTTTTTTACATCTAATTTTCCACACCTGACTCTAATGTCGTTTCCCATCAAAGATGAAAAGATACATCTCAGTCACTTTGCCCTCACTACCTGATGAAAAGGATTTTTAAAAATTAGAATATTCAGCAATACATATTAAATGCTTTCTAGTTGTTAGTAGAATAAGGACTTCTTGAAAAATCTGTTATCTTTGAGAAGAAATATTGAAGTCCTTAATTTACTAATGTATGTGTGTATTCGACTGCAGGCAAATTTTGTTATAGTCCTTTCCCCTTATAACTCATGAAATGAATGTACAGTTTTGCAGAGTTGCTGAATACCAGATAGATTAAGCTCATGACACATGTTAAATCTTCTATTAAAATCTTCACAAAGCTATAAAATGAAATTAATGAAACAAATTAATGAGTATAATTCAGGCCATTAAATGTGCCCTTTTAACCTGTGTAAATAGAAACTCACTGATTTTTATGGCAGTAGTTTATAAACCCTAATTGGTGGATGTAACCTTTTTGCAATGATTGTCTTTTTATGTGTTCAACTGTTTTATCTTAGTTTTATTACCATAGTGATTTTTTCCCCATGTTCAAGCCATCATTGAAATATGAAATTTGTTATCTCTACCTTACTATCATCAAAGCATCTCACCCTGAGTGCAGAAAGGTTCTTTATCAGTGCAAGAAGAAATCAAGCAGGAGTTTACAGCCTGTCTCTGTAAGGTCATCAGCACAGTAAACTTCAAACCATGTGAATAGATACCCTAATGAGCCTGGCAGGTTTAAATTTGGATGATTTGTAAGTTGTTCCTGGTTCTTTAGAGGCAGATTTTGTTCAATTTTTTTCTCCCCCAAGGAAAAGCCTGGCATCCAGGAGTTCATTTAAGGCCTTTCAGTGCCCTGAATCCTTGGCATTTTTGCATTTTTAAATTCAGATTTTAGGATGTGAAAAAGGTAAACCTGTTCTGATCAGCAATAAATGGCAACTTTTGAGACCTTGGATTCTGCAGGTTGTGGATAGTAAAAAATTCAGAAGTAATTATGGGAAAATTTGATTCATCATTTATAGTCCCTCTATGCCCAATCATCATAAACAGATAGGCAGAGGAAAGAAAAACGTGCAGAAGGTCAATTAAAACCTCAGTGTCAGTTAGAAACAAGTATAATCATAAAGATTTCTATTAAAAATAAATTCTTAGGATAGAAGTATTCCCTAAATTTCTAGTAAACATTTTTCTGATTTTGCATCCCTATTTCTTTTTTGCCCCTAGTCTTGGATAATATTTCTCATATGCCTTTTAATTTGTTCTTTCTTTAAAAACTGTCCTGACTTACTATAAATGGATATAGTTCATGGGTGATAATGAAACATTGACAAGAAGTTTGATGTTTTGGCCATTATCTGCCCTCACTTTGTTTCCTACTTCACTCTTTATCCTTCAAAGAGGACACAGGACTGTACTGGCTGCAGTCACAGTTATGCAAATATGCACTGAGACAGTTTTTTCCCATTCCTAATGCCTTTTGTATTCCTCACATAAATACAGATATACCTAGGCATGTGTGCCTGCAGGATTGAGCCTCACTGAGCTCAATAAACAAGGGAAAATTTCTGTTCAGATAGAATTTGTCTGTTCTCTCATGATGTCCCATCTCTTTAAACTGGGTTAGTGACACTGGGAATAGGAAAGGGAAGTGGAGAATCTCTGCTCTCTCTTCTGAGGCTGCTGAAAGTGCTCTCCCAGCAATGTGGGTATTCTCTCTGGTCAGTTCATCAGAAGGAGCTGAGTCAGATATCATAAAATAACCAACCCACATGCACTTGTTAAAAGCTCAGGCACATTATACTCATTGTTTAATTACTTTAATAGCTACAGGTTTATTGTAGTAATAAAATATGCTATAGCTGTAGCATGTCAATACAAAATCACTGTTCCTTCCTCATAAAGAGGCTGTCCAGAGATTATCAAACTCGTACTCAAGAAATTAGATCACTCTCTGTTCAAGACTGAGAGTTTTCATCTACAGTTGCAGAATTCATCCTGGAGAAAATTGTGATTCGGGGTATGTATCTACATTTTAATTAAACATGAAGATGTTTTAGTCCTGGCTCTACTGAAATGTCACTGAATTACTGTTTGAACAAATACAGTTGATGTCAACAGTCATTTTTGAAAACTGCTGCAGCTAAAAGAGGGGCAAGAGATTAGTGAGAAGTTCCTAAGGGAACCCTCTTGGGCATAGCTGAGGATGTTAGAAGTGAAGGATTCAATCAAAAAAGAAAACAGATCTCAGACCAAGTGTTTATGATTACTGAGGCCAGAAATGAAGTCCAAAGACAACACTAAATAATAAAATCTGAAAGTGGTCATACAAAATCAAGAGAGCAAGTTAAAAACAAGGTGGCACCAGAGAGAGTAGTAGCTCAGGAGAGACATCTGAAAAAGAATCTTATTGATAGGAGATTTTGCACTGCCAACTAAGGTTATTAAATCAGCAACTAGAGAAATCCTGAGAGAAGAAAAGCGTGTGATTGATGTGAGTAAAAATATTTTGAAGAAAATAAAACATCGTTGAATAATATTGATTGTGCACAGAAAATAAACTGTATTCATGAAAATGTGAAGTAACATCTCCCACTGAAAGGGTCAAAAATACACCTTTCCAAAGTGGGTGGTGTGTTAACAGAACTCAAAGTGGATTAGGGTGCACAGAGGGAGACTGGACAGTGACCTTCCCCATGGGTGAGACTGACAGTGCAAAGGAAAGGGGGCTGGAGGAGTGTAGGAATTACCCAGCAATTTCTGTGGTGTCACATGTCAGTTTGTTAAAAGCCCTCTGGAAAGGACTTAAAAGAAAGCAAAGTGAACAGACAGGGTAAGGAGTGACGGGCTCCTCAATGAGTGGATGGCAAACCCTATGCCCATAATTAATAACTGTGTGAGAATGAGTGACTGACTCCCTTGCTGCTCTCTGAGATACTCTGGTGGGAAAGATTTAACTATGGGTTTATGAAGGTGGTTAAGATGAGACCAGTGCCAGAAAAAGAGGTTAAAGAGTAGTTTCTTTATCACAATTAGAAGGCAGTATTAGCTTTGCAGGAGTAATGCTTGAGTGAGTTGTCTGATAGGTGGGTGGTGGTTTGGAAAATATTTTAAGATTAAAATTATCAAAATTATTTGGTTTTCCTTAACATTAATAACCCAGCTGTAGGGCACCTTTCTATCAGAAGATGCACAACTGTGTTTTTAATTGCTTGAAAATTAATTTCAGTTCTGTGTTGGAATAAAACTAAACCTTTTGCACGTATTTGTAAAGCAGAATCCCTCTGAAATGCCTGGACAGAATAAGCAGAACAGAGCTTGTCTGCCCAGCCACTGGCATTGCAGAGCAGTGTTCTGCTAAGGGAACTCTCCATGTTTTACCTTGATACTTTTTAGTTGAGAAATTTTAAAAATTACTTGAGTTTCTTCTCTATCTAATTTTTCCAATTGCTCATATTGCATATATGATGACCTTTAGAATTTATTCAGTGATTACAATTCCTTCCCATCTGAAATATGATTTATTCCTTCCATAGAATATTCCTGATTCTACAAAAAATGTGAACAGCATATTCAATTTACTAGTCATACTCATCATTGGCCAAAGAGACACCTCAAAGAAAATGACAAACAGCAGAAAAATGGGAATTTATGCTATTAATGTCAGCTGCCATAATCTAGGAGACACCTTCCTGCACAAGCCCCAGGAAGCTTCAGCCATTTTTAAACCTGGATTACACAAAAACCTTATTTTGCTAAAGTTTTGAATTTCTAATCCATATCTTTAGGATTTTTGTAATTTTAATATTTTTTTAATTTGTTTGATTTTTTTTTAATTTGGCAGTAGAACTAAAGTATTGTAAGAATTCTTTCCCCACAAGATTTCAATTCCAGTCTCCAAAATCCAGTAGATTATCACTTATGTTGTGCATTTAATGGGCCCTGTGGTTCCACCCTCTCTTTTTAATCACAGTTTCCCTGACCTTCACTAATAACTTACATTTTCTTCTACTTCTTTATGAAGGATCTGCATAAAAGCCTGTCTCATCTCAACCAGACTCTGAAGCCTTGGGCCCATAAATACTGAGAACTTTGCAGAAGGCTAAATTCCTTCATTTCTCCCATGCCATAATTGCTTGGCTCATTAAGAGGTTGCTGCATTACATTTATATTTGTATTTTTTTTACATCCTATATTTGAAAACATGAATGTCTAATGTCTCACTGGAACTCTGCACCATTATGATGAAAGATACAAGTGGAGTCCAAGACAGACATATTTAATTAGTGAGAAAACTCGACATTTTCAGTGTTTAGATTAGACAGGAAAAAGCCAAGAGCAAAAAAGTGTTTGGGGGGAATTTTTTTTATTTCAGATTGCTGACAAAAAATAATTGATTTAACACAAATCACAATGAAACTTCTCTACTTTTGTAGTGTATAGAAGGCCATTAGAGTTCAGATTCAATGCTTAATCACAAATCTAAATATTTCAAACACATAAGTAGGAGCAAATAGTATATAATTCTTGAATGATAACCACACAAATTCTGTGTCAATGGAAGACCTACATCTTCATTAATAAATACTTTATTCAGAATCAGCCCCTATACAAATCCAAAATTACGTTCTCAAATCTATTTTCTTCTTTTAATCAAAATTCATTGCAAATCTTATTATTCTTTATTTGCTCTGTGATAGCACAAACTTCACTGCATTATGTAAAGCTGTTAACATGGGGCAGGAATGGAAGTGTTCAACTCTTTAATTGATGATTAATTTCACTGAAGTCAATTGGGACTGCCTTTTAGTTAATTTTGAATCTTTCACCCCCAGCCTCACATATATCCCTTTAAATACAGGGACTAAGAAGTTTGATTTTTATTTCTTTTTAAAATTCATTGCTTTTTATACAAACGTCAATCCCAAGCTCAGTTAACAGAAAAATTATATAGGGAAAATATTCTTTTGTTTCAGATTCTAAGAAATTCTTAATTGCCCTTAATATTCATGTCTGGATTTTTCATTGGGAGTAGAAAAAGCTGATCTTGGCTACTTTGTCCGTGGCATGTAGTAAAAATAAAACATTTCCTACCCCACAAGGATGATCAGTGGAGTTAACTGACATATTGGGAAAGATTGTTTTGGTGAGGACTGAAGTCGGCATAAAGCATTCACTTGACATTTTGCAACCTGATGAAATAGCAAATGTAACACAGAAACCCATCAAATTCATCCAGAGCTACATTGCTTGTTCAATAAAGTTGGCACAGTGTGTTATGGTGCCACATAAATCAATGCCACATTGGTTGAACGTTCCATGCAGGACTATTTTCAAGCCAATACATCTGTATGGTGGCATCATTTGATCAAATTCCAAAGAAAGATGTGTTTGTTAAAACCAAATAAAACTGGAGAAACCCTCATGTTAGAGACACCGATGAGTCAGTTTGTCCACCACAACTTTGTTCTTCTCAGAAGCTGCTCCATTCCAAAACAGGAATAGGAATTAGGACAAGCATTGAGGAACTGCTTCCAGGATGCCGGTTGGAATGTGGTCACCTTAGCTGGGTACACTCAGCAGCAGGTGGGGGTTTCTCAGCTGCTCTGTGTTGACCTCGTGGGCTGTTTAATGGCACGAATCAGCACATCTCAAATGCAATCAGTGTAATTGTTTCTGACCTGCACATTGTTCATTGGCTATCAGTAGACAAGCTGGGAACTAAATGAAAAGCAACACTGTCAGTTTTAGCTAGAGATAGTAAAGGAACATGAAGTTCTTTTATTTTACTGCTGGTTTTACTAATTTAACAGTTTTTAAGTCTAATATTTGTGTAAATAGTTCTAATTTATCACAAAACCTATCAGAAAACAGAGTGGATGCTGTTTAGACTGAAACAAAGCCTTTTGTTCTGATTTTCTCCTGATAATTTTGCCATCTTTCTTCCCTTTCTTTCTCATTTTGGGAGGTTCTTAATCCTTCTGCTGTCTTACTTTGCTGCATTAAACCTTCTACCTTGGAATTAGTTTATACCACCACACAATATTACGGAATCAGGTCCATGAGGTGTTATACAAATTACTGAGTGACATATTTGGGCCGGCAGATTGAACATGTTCATCTGCATCTACTTTGCTAGTTCTATATAATATTACCTGGCAGATCATTAAGGTGGGTGCTCAAGTTTTGGTTTCCACTGCTAAGGTCATTTCTTTCTCAGCTGGCCATAGAATTTTCATTCTTTTGGAAGCCTGTTACTCTTTGATGGGTAATGAGTGATTCAGTAGAAAGAAGCAGGAATGGTTCAATGTCACACAGCCTCCTAAGTCAGGGTTAGAGGATGAAACAGAAGAACCTGCAGAATCTGAGCTGGGGCTCTTAGGATTTAGCTAAGGCCAACTTTCTCATCTGTGAAGTTGTGTTTTTCATTACATCTGACATTTTTGGGGAGTGAGTTTTGATACAGATTATTAGCCTATGGCACTGGGCTGGGAAGATGAGACTTCACTGAGATACAGAACACATAAAAAAAAGAGTGAACAATTGAAATTACAGGGTTATTGGTATCTTGTTGTCAAGGTAGCTTGAGGTTGGTTTTGCACTGAGAGGAATTCAGCTTGCTTTTATGTGTGATACTATGAAATGAATTCAGTGCCCAGTATGCCCCAACACTAATTATAAAACTTTCTAAAAACAAAGAATAAACTCAAACCAATTCTTTCTGCCTTTCTTTCATTGTTTAACTCTTCTTGTACATCTCTGAAACCACTGTATTGATTTACAAAATTGAGGGCTTTAAATGCAATTGATTACTGTATGTATCCTGTTCTGGGTTCTGTTTGTTCATGGAAGGAACAGAAAAGACAATTTTGCATCAGATAATTATCTCTGGGATGTTATTTAGAACGTTTAGGGATAAAATTCCAGAATTCACTGCCATTAACTTAGGAGGGAGTAAGCCCATGTGAGCAAGGAGCTACTACTCAGGTAAGAAACATCACAGTCATCAAATACTACCAGCTTGTTAAATAAAGGGAAATTGAAGAAAGGAAATTTCTAGGAGAATTTAGGGAGAAGCTTCAGAGAGGCCTTGAGACATTTTTATTCAGCCTTCCCTGATACATGCAGGGGACTCAGCCAGTGGCAGATACCTGGTCTCTGGAGATCTACCGTCAAGGTAGAAAAGATTGAAAACAATAACAATTGGAAAAAACCAGAATGCAGTCCAACATATATATATTCAAGGTGCTCTGTTCAGGCAGGATTACAGCATGGGAGTAAATGGCTGGGTAGAAGTTCCATCTGCAGGCTGTAAGTTTGATGTGAGTGATCAGGAGTCCTGAGTGCAGCAGGTGCTCCATGACATGGATGAGCAGGTGCAGAACCAGGACTCCAAAAACAATACTCCACTGTGCTTGTACTTACTGAATGACTTCACCTACAGAATGATGTCTGTTTGTAGTTGTTCCTACAGGTTAAATAAATAATTATGGGCCACTGGAAGAATTTTTACGTATTTAAAGATCTGTCTCAAACTGCTTTAGTTTTCTGTAAATTTGAATGACTTGGTTCGCTCAGCCCACTCACAGTTGTGTTTACTGGATCTCTAATTTGCTTTTATACTCTGAACTAAGTCTTTAAATATGTATTTTTAAAAGGTCTATAACAGAAACAAAGCAATCTATTTTCATTTTCAATGACGATTAAATGAGCAGTTTTGGCTTTAACCTGCAATAAAGAAAATTCAGATTAGTTATTAGAACACAAAACCTTTTAGAGGTAAGGGTAGCAATGCATTGGGATAGATTGCCTGGAGAGATTTTTGGAACCCTCGTAATTGGAAGTTTTTAAAAAGACAGTCCAGACAAATATCTGTCAAGATTAATATGTTTGATCTTGCCTTGGAACAGAGGATGGATGAAATGACCTCTTGAAGTCCCTTCCAGGCCTGTTATGAATCTATAAAATAATGTTTTAGCTCCCAGGGGAGAAAAGAGCTATCCAAGCACAGAGAATCTGCTACAAATGACCTTTGATATTTTTATTGACAAAAATTCGGGAGCAATCTCAGTATACAGCCAGTAATGATGAGAGAGAATTATCCAAACTAGCATTAGGCTCTAGTTTCTTCAATCAGAATCCCATATGAACACATTTCTAGGTTAAATATGTATGCCCTGTGACTTAAGACTTCTTGTAGCAAATGAAACTGGGCTTCTATGTTTGCAAAAGGAAGGTCTTAATTTAAAAAGTTAAATAGCATATTTGTTTCTCATTGCCACAGAATTTCTCCTGCTCTCTCCAAGGCAAACATATCAAGAAAATACACTGATAAGCTGAGTCAGGCTGGAAAATGGCCTGCTATAGAATACTGTAAGACTTATTTGTGAAAAGGTCAGTGTCCTCACTTCATGTCTGCAGACACAGCTGGAATTTGACTTTAAAAAGAGCTTACTTATAGGGGTCTGCTCAGTAAAGAAACTCATTTCTTTCTGGAGTTCTCTAGAGCAAGGATTTTCAACCTTTTGCAGTTTTAAAAATGCCTTGGAAGACATTGGCTACAGAACAGTGATTGCAAGGTTTTAATTCAAAAGTCTGGTGTTAAGAGAACTGTAAAAATATTCACTTGTATCAGAAACTTGTTGTTTTCTCTGTGCCAAGGCAGGTAAGGCTGAATTTTTTTTTTTTTTCAGTTTCATCTTTTTGGATATGTGTGTGCTCCTATCTATGTATGAGACTGTTTTTGGAAAACCAAGATCGACTTCTTCCACACATGGTAATGGTGTTCACCTCCTTTATCCATATTATAAAGGATAACCTGAAGGTAAAAGATGTAACTACTTTTAAATAACAGTTTTGCATGGTAACACTGCTGTATTTATACAAGAATGAGTGAAACGTGTGAAATGAATAAACCACAGTTTGCCATGAACGAAAAAATGCACTAAACCCACTACTATATATTTTGTGCTTCAGAACTCAAGAAGTAACACAGAAATAATTAATTTGCAGAAGGATTTGGGATATTTTTGCGCTTTTTTTGTTTTGGTTTGGTTTTGGGTTTGTTTATTTGTTTGTTTGGTGTGGGGTGATGGGCTGATTAGCCTTGATAAGGTGAGGGAAATGCCTCAGCCCCCCTGGAGGAGTGCTCCCAGCAGAAGACAAAAGCAATGCAAACTGATAAGTGGTGGGTGTTACAAAAGAATGGAATGCTATCAACTTAGCATGGCCTTTATTTGCCTCACCCTGCCTCTGTAGACTTAAGGAGCCCACCCCCTCTCAGGCATCTGCATCACCCCCCAGCCAAAAGATTGACTTCAGTCACACAACCACCTGAAAAAAAAAAAAACATATAAAAAGAAGTGCAGTTTAACTGCTACTTCGGGAGAAAAGCTTCCACCTCTGGGAGGGCAACCTATGAGCTACCCTGTCTTCCCCATTCCATCAACATTGCAGGGGTAAGCAACGGAATTCTTACTTTATTTTCTTATGCCTTACTAATTATAATTTGCTATAGCTCACTGGGTGTATATGTGTTAATCAGAAGTGGCTATATTTTTCCTGTTGCTTTTCTTTTGGGTTACTGAGTGTGTTTACATGTGATGTTGAACTGTTGTGTTTCTGTTTAGTAATCTTCTGTTAGTTAAGTTTGTCATGGGAGTGGTATACTGCTGGGGTGGCCTGTAAAATGTGTGTTGTGCCAATGTCTTTTGGGCTATTTTGTACAATCCTGCAGCTGAATGTTATCACCGATTAAGTAACCCATATAGTCATTGTCAAATACCTGTATTATTAAATGTTATTTTGAGAGCTATCGGGAGGAAAGTTCTTTTTTTTTTGCTATTAAGTGTTGCCTAAATAGCAGAGGTCAGAAACCCTTCCAACCTGTGTGCTATCCCTGTCAGTAGGCAGTGTTGGGGAACACAAGGATCTGATTGCCTGGAGGCGCTTATTGCTAATAAGTTCTCCCTGACTTAAGTGTGGAGTCAAAAATCTTTCCAGCCTGTGTTCTGTCCAGAGTCCGGCAGGCAGTGCTGGGTTCATAATGCTTTGATTACTCCGAGGGTGCTTATAGCTAATAACTTTTACTTAATACAGGTAAGAATAGAAATCTTTGTATTTCTGTCTCTCCTCCCTTTGACGTGACAGTTACCCTGAATTTTCCCTACTTTAAAGGAGAACTGATTGACCCTCATGGTATTGCTAACAATGTTTGGACCAATTTCATGCATGAATCATGTTATATGAAGATTTTGTCACCACTTTAGTCTACACCCACTATAGATTTTGTTTGCTGCATTTTGGCACTACGAAGGAGTTTATGCAGATTGTGATTTTCTCAACTAGGTGTATTACTTAAAACTATTTGACAAATACTTCTGCCAAACATCTTGATCTTAAAACAATTTGCTAAAGATGTTTTCTTGTAAACATCCTGTCTATGAGGTATGATTGTAATTTCATTGGTTTTGACTTTTTTTTGACAAATCATGTATTTTTTATTTTATTTTCTGATGTCTTACTGTATGACACATAATTTGGTTTCTGATTAAAAACCTCTCATATGCCAGAAAATAAGTATAATTTAATATTCTTTGCAAACACTTTCAATCAACATTGCTTCTGGTAGGTACATTCACTAGATTATTCTATCTTTATCAACTTTGAATAGCCATTTATGCCATGGCAGCCTTACTTGCCTCTGTGAGAAGGCACGGAGAATGAGAACTTAGTCAAACAAGTGAGCGCATTCCAGCTCTTAACAACTGAAACATGTAATCATGGCATTTTCTGGTCTGAGTAGAAACTCTGGGAGCCCAGCACTCTGAGGTCATATAAAAAGGGAGCTGGAAGAAGGGGATTTGTGTGATGACATGGTCAGTATCCAAGTGATGCTGACTGTGGATTCTGTGGTAGGATATTGAGAACACACTCCATGAAAAATTGTTGTTTCAAAATAAACAACATGCAAACTCCCTGGATGCATATATCCATATACACTTACATAATCATACCCACATATGAACTTGGAAGAATTGTTATACTAATGAATTTTTGTCCTACTCATTCTGCTTATTAGGAATCCTTAGGTAATGAATTGAGATTTAGAATTCAAATCAGATTGACAATATTTTTATCTTTACTGACCTACAATTGAAAGGCAGAAGGGACAAATATCATAACATGTAAAAGTGTTTCTGGACTCAGTAGTAACCCCATTGATTTAATTCATCCCACTGAGGTACTACTATAACAGTACAAAAAGTGGTGGAAAGTTCAGAGACATTAATCTTATCTGTGCACTGAAACTCTGAAAAGATAGAGAAAGGAGAACTGATGAATGCTGCTTCATTAAGAGAATTTTAAAATGCAATTTGTCTTCATGAAAACGAGGGATTACACTTTTCCAGCTTTCTTCTGAGCCTGTTGGAAATATTTTTTAAGCAATTATCTTTGATGCAGAATATTCCTTATGGTAGGATGGTAATTATTATAGAAAAGAGGTATGTCCTGGTCAATCTGTTTGTGAATCACAGCAGCGGAAAATCTTAGAACTGCAGATTCAGATTTCCTAAATATGATTATGTGATATCAGAAATTAAAATGTCTCTTAACTAACTCGGGCCTATGTTCAGTAGATTACACAGAAGATTTTCATAGTGCTTAAGGCTAATGGTGCAGGTGATGAGCTAAAACTTGATTAATTCTTGAAATTTGCAAGAATCCAAAAGCTTTTTCCTAACGGAATATTGGATGTTAGAATAACTTTCTAATAGAATAATGGATACTCTTGCTGTTACTCACTCCTTAATTCCAGACTTCCTAAGAGGTTTATGACAGGAGTGTGCAAAATGTGGAAGAAAAAAAGGAACTGCAAAGGTACAGGTATGACATCAGGAAGTAGAGACCAAAACCTATCTGGGCAAACATATCTTGCTGGGATAATGAGGTTTGAAAAACTACTTTGCCTGATTGCTCATTTCCTGCCTTATCATGTATAACCCTGAGACATACAGGGATCTGAAACCAAAGCTGATGAGACCAATGGGCAGATTCTTGTTAATGCAAATATGTAATAGACTAGAACGTAGCAAAGTTTAAGAGGAGGAGTGGTAGACTTGGCAGTGCTGGGTTAATGGTTGGACTCAATGGTCTTAGAGGCCTTTTCTAACCTAAGTGATTTTCTGATTCTAAGAGTATGCTCTTGTCTATCATGATAAAAGCTTCCTGTTTTCCCCCTTTTCTAGACTTGGATTTTCAGTCTTCTGCTCAGAGACACCTTTCCATATTACTCTTCCTCATCTCTAATACAGTTGTAGTGGCAGAAAAGGCTAAGGGAGAGGGCACTAATCCAATATGTCTAATGGAGTGGGCTTTTATGTCCCTTTTCTGCTTCTATTATTTTTTTTTTCCTTTTTCCCCCCCACCTTTTGTATGCTCCTTTTTTGTGTATCAGTTCACACAAAAGAATTGTTTCATTCTTCTGCTAAAATTCTCAGTTCTTCTGCATAACATAACAGTTTATTCCTAAATAACTGCACTAGCTCTGCTTGGTACCTTCTCTTCTCATGTTTTTCCAGGGCATTCTGCATAGCAATTCACTGTGCAGACCGAAGTCTGTTTTTCTAAAAGTCAGAGTCCTAATGCTGCTATCCAGCTTCCCACCTTTGTCTTGATTTCACCTCAGTTTGGAGCTGTTTTCTGTGACCACTGTCACCTTGGTTTTCCCCATTTTTTGAGCAGTGGGTCAAGTTCAGCATCACCCCTGATTGGTCGTTCAAGCATTCATTTAAGGAAACTATTACCAGTGTGATCTTGGAGCCTCCTGAACCATCTACCCAGTTCTATATTATCTCCATAGAGATGTCCAGTTGGTTCAAAATCCCTTGTAATGAGAGAATCTGAGAGTGGGAGACTGTTAGAGAAAATCCCCTATGTCCTCATTGTGAGACAGTCTGTACTACATCCACATGTCAATATCATCTTCATGACAATTATTCTTCAGGTCCAAAATTTCAAAAGGATAATTGCATTTAGTACATTATTTCAGTGGGATTTGGGTCTGGTTTCTCCAGACATCATTAAATATACTTATAATGATAATCTGGAAAATTTTAGACTTCCACAGTTCTAGTAATGGCTTTAGTCTGTGGTCTTCGAACCAGCTCTCTCCTTTCTGATTTTGAGAAGCCTAAGTTTT
>JAOXXN010000162.1:13265258-13287495 GCA_026770055.1 Myrmophylax atrothorax | reverse complement strand
GTTGTAGATGAGTCCTCTATGGGAACCATTATTGAAATATAAGGGTGAATAATTAAAGTGAAGGATTTCTCCAGAATCCCGAGGTGTTTCAGATGGGCAGAGAGCCTGGGCAGTCTCCAGCCCAGCCTCTCAAAGTACTGTTACCTATCACAGACTAGGTTGGTCAGGGCTTTGTCCAGACGTGTCTTCAACATTTCCAAGGACAGAAGACTGCACAGCCCCTCCTGGCCAACTCTTCCCCAACTTGACTTTCCTCTTGTTTGTGGGGTTGTGCCATCTTTAGGACCACTCACACTTTCAAGGGTGAAGGAAGATTTTGTTCTTAGCAGTGACAGTGTCTATGCAACACCAGCAACTGCAGCTCTGAACAGACTTTAGAAACATTAACCTTTGTTAACAAATGCTTGTGACTTCAGTCTTTCAACTGCCTTCCCCTCATCTGCACAAAGCAAGTATAATGCTTAGTTGCCTTGGAATATTTGAGAACCTTTGCTGAAAACTTTATTTATGTTCATTAAGATGTTTCTTACACAAATAAGGAGACTTTACTCTTGGATAAACAAAACTCCAACCCCATTTTACATTTGAAATGTCCAAAAATTAAAAAAAAAAAAAAATTAGCTCAAGGGCTAATTTAATGGGAAAATGCAAGTACCATTATCTTTTACTGAATTAAAGGACATTGAGACTACCAAAAAGATTAATCTACTATGTTGAAAAAAGCTTACACATTCATCCCATTGAAAAGAGTTGTGCTATTGATTTCATTGCTTTCAAATAATTTGGTTCTAGAAATACAATTAGGTATCAACATGCAGAAAAAAATAGCTTATTTTGTGTCATCAAAATGAAAAAACAACAAAGAATTGAGTATACTGCCCATACATGTGAAAAGCTTTTTCTAAACAACTAAATTAATTCATCTCTATCAGAAAGCAGCAGAGATAAATAGTTCCTCTATCTTCAAAGAAAACAACTTTGCAGTAACTAATATTCTTGAAATAAAATTGATTATAATTATTTTTTCAAAGAGCATAATATGATTTTGGAGAATATTCCTTTTCCTGAGTAATTTGCATAAAATATTAAGTTCAAGCAAATTAATAAAAACAAAAAAAAACCTTCTTAAATTCTGTTTCAGTGTTCTTATCAGTCACTAGTGTAAATGAAGATGCTATGAATAAACACATGCACATCATACCCAGGATGCAGAGCAGCAAAGCAGTTCTGGAATGGTGCAGTGAGGGAACTGTGGTGGGTGTTCCATGGTGACTGTAGGACAATGTGCAGTGTGAGGTGATGCCCAGTGCTTGTCTGCTCTGTGTGTTATCGGTGCAATTGTATCATGTCACAGAAAAACATGGAACATGAACTACAGCAGACATCGCCCTGCTGAGCTTTGTCCCCACCCCCACCATTCATGGCAGAAGGAGCTTCGCTGTTTAAGAGTCAGCATGATATTACAGCTCCCCTGGTAGGCCCAAGGACAAGCCACTCTAAGGAGCTCTTAATTTTGTCCAAGAGTCAAGATCTCCCACTGAAGATGGTTAAGGCTCTTATCTGCAGATGTGCATGGCCTGGTGAGTGACCCCTTTGAACGATTCACATTGTTTTCTAAGTATTTTCACATTTGGAAGAATTCCTCTAAATTTTTGCAAATCACTGAACTGAACTTTTGTCTTCCTGTAACAGTGGGAGAAACCTCCTGTTTGCTGCCAGCCCGGTGCTGGCAGTGTGCTCCTTGCTGAACAAATGGATAAGGACTTTTGTCCTTATTTATTCATTGGCAAGAGTTTGAAGCAAAACCGTAACACCCCACACACACACACCTTGGGACACTTGACAGGGTTTTTCCATCCCATAAAGCATGTTGTGGAAGCAGCAAAATGTCTTGCCAGCTGAAACAGATGTAATCTGCTGCTCTCAATTTGCTGTGCCCTAATTCTTCTGCTTAAACCATGTGAAATTTGGTACCTTTGATAGCAGTCTCACCTAGATCTTTAAAAATAGCTCAGAATATGACTTAACATGTTCATCTTCTCTGTCCTACTACTGCAGCTTATATCCTTCTCTGTAATATATGTGGGCTTTTAAATTATTTATGACAGGCAACATTGTGAAGAAGAATGTGAATCAAAATGGCAGACTTCGATAAATAAAAAAGACTATTTTTCTGTCTCTTAAGAATCACATGAATGTATCTTTATTTGCTCATTTTACCAGAGAGGAAAGAGACATCAAATGACTTTCCTATGAAGAACTCTGTCAGAGTTGATGTTGTAAAGCATCAACAAGACTGTGGCTTTAGGTACATTTAGGTATATGATTAGCTTTCTCACAACAAAACAAGGCATTTGCAAGAATATTCAGTGCCCTTCAAAATGAAATCTTCTTTGATTTGGATTCTGGTAATAACTTGAATAATAATATCAAGTGGAAGAGGAGAACCTACAAGAATCCTCTCAACTCACACTTACATTTTTCTCTCTTCTTTTTGTGTCCTCAGGCTGAGCGTGAGAAAATGGCCAGTCCTCAGCAGCTCTGAGCGCTTCTTCCATCTGATAAATAGACAAATCGATGGGGCAACACTCTTACATCTTACAGTTCTTTGGCTTTACACGGTAAGAGTTTTTAATTTCTCTCTCTATAAGCATTGAGATAAACAAATGTGTGTGTGTGCTGTGTTTGTTTTTCCTCCTCTGCTTCTCTTAAAATCCAAAACTGGGGAGATTTACCTGTAGAAAATAATATCAGTGAGTATTAAGGAGCATTAGGAGACTGCTGTTGATGGAGGCTGTGGATCAGGATAGCACAGTCAGCAGCTGATTTCATAATTAAGAGAAAAAGAAGTTCAAGGAGACAAGGAGTCTCTATTTCTGCTCTTTGCCTTGCAGTGGACTGTGGCCCCAGTTATTCATGATAGACAAAAACGTGCCACAACAGCCCTCATTCAGGATCTCTGTTCATCTCACAAAGGCTGACACATGTAGGGGTAGGATTTCCTCTGCTGTGACATTTCTAGGCATGTAGGACACAAGAGATAAGCTCCATGAGCTAAGACAGCTTTTGCAATCAGACCCTGGAGCTTGATGAATGCCTGGCATTTGGGCCTATTGATCAGTGACACAATAACAAGGAGAAAAGGCATTAAGATATTTTGTTGTCAAAGCTAGACAGAGGTTTCTCTTTTCCTTCTGATAGCGATGTTTAAGCAGAAAACTTACACAATGTAATAGAGGAAATGCTTGTAAAAGCATAGCTTATTAAAAAAAAAAATTGTACTTGTGGGTTGCTCCAAGAAAAAGAGTTTTAAAAACTTTTAAAATGCCAGCAATCTCAAATGTCAGTACTGAGCCAGGCTGAGGAAAAAAGCTCTCCATGTTTGTGCTCCCTGCACTTAGGAACACAGGAATACTCGTTAGCTGGGGTGGATATTTTGGTCATTTGCCATCAATTCTAGAATATTGTTTGCCAAATTAACCTATAGCTGTTGAGACCCCAAGTGTCAATTAGTGTGCACTGAGATGCACATCTGGAGCAGTTATTTCTTGTCACTTACTGGGATACAGGTGGTGGTTGGTTTTCCTCTTAGAGAAGGATTGCCTCTGTAGCACATAGGTACAGTACAATCTCTGGATATACTGCTAAGTATTTCTGCTTCCTGGCAGAAATATGGTTATGGGTTTGATTTTGATGACAATCATTCCCTTACCATTCCCAGGCAAAACCTGGAAAATGAGAGGAACAAAATGAGGGACATTTTATGCACTTTTTTCTATACTTCACTGCTTTTTTTGCTGATATAGATGAGATCAACCAAATTAAATAAGACTTCTTTCTCTCACCAACATAGAAAAATTATATTTCCTTCTTTCTTTATCAAACTTGAAGCCTTTTATTCACTTGAGTGTGCAACAAGAACCTTTTTTTTTGTACCACTGTTCTGTATTGTAGTGACACTTTATATTAGTGGCTAGTTTACCTCCTGTACTTAGAGCTGCATGAGCATGGCAACAGCTCAAACGATCACAATTTAGGATTTTCTTCTCTCTCTCTCTCTAAGCAATTTCTGAAGTTAACCAAAAGGACAAGTTAAGTTCCTATAACCATGGATGAATTAGATAAAAGATTTCCACGTTCTAATGTTTGCAGCAAGCATAGTAATGAAACTTGATATAGAAGTATTCCTTGGAGAAGACTAGTTTTTCTTAGTTTGAAAAAGAAATATTGAAGGAATGTTTTTTATGTTTTGTAGTAACTGCAAAAAAACCAACTCCTAAAATAAGCATGTACACTTTTCTCACACTCTGGAATTTTGGCACTTCTTTTAAATTTATTGATTTGTTTATTTTATCTTTAAAAAGAAAACTCAGTGTCATGGTAAAAGTAGATTCCTTGGCAAAAAACAGACTTGAGATCACCACAAGTATCAAAGAATCTCTGTCTTTTCTTTTCTAGGCCCTTGGTAAGTGTATCACATCCTGTGTGTGGCTACTCTGTAGAGAAAATTACACACACACACACACATATATATATAGTTTATCCTTCTGTTAGGTGCCTATTGACACCCATAGTAGTGTTTGTGCTCCTGACTCCTGGAACTGGAGATGAGCTCACTCCACCCATCTGTGTGTGTAGCTTCCCTGCCCCTGCCTCATCCTGCTTTAAGAGCCGAGAACATGGATTTGGGCTACTTTTTCTTTAAGGAAAAGGGTAAAATACAATCGAGTGGCATTTGGAACATTTCTATTTGTATAAAATAAATTGGGTAAACCAAGACAATGTGGAAGCTTCTGGGGAAAGTAGTAATTTAAAGTAGTTGTGTAATTGCAGCACTTCAGCACTTGCACCTTTCCCCTCAGCCATCTGCCCCTGTCCCAGTACTCCACTGGCATCAGGACAGGTGTTGTGGAACCCACGAGCCTGGCACAGTGAACAGGTGCAGCCCAACTGCTGCCTACAGCGGGACAGGCTGGCAAACCTGCTGGTTTGCTGGAGACTCCTCAGGCTTCCCTGGAGAACCAGCTGTGCCTGTGGCCCTCCCGTGGACACAGCCTGGGACAGCACAGGGACTGCACAGCATTGCTGTTCCTTGAGAGACAGTCTCTTAGAGCAACAAGCCCCTTTGTTTTGGCTGTAGTTGGGTTGTATTTCTAAACCAGAGTCTAGCAGTGGAAGGATGATGGTTATCCATTTCCTTCCAGGTGTATTCAGCATAATTCTTGTGCTCTGTATGGTGCTTTAATGGTGTTTATTGATTCAGTGAGGAAAGCAAACACAAACCACCCAGTAGGTAGGTTAATAGGTAGTTTGCATTAGTATATGGAAACAATATTTCATGGATTTGACTGATGAGGAGTAGAATTCTCTGTTCTGTCTTTGTACCCTGGAGTTCCATGCAGTCAAGAAATCATTAGCAGTTCACTAAAGAGTAATTAAGATTACATAACACAACAACCAAGACATGAGTGAAACAGATATAAATTTTTCTCATCCTTAATCATAGCCCATCCTTTGACTGATGACATATAAGAAATTAGTGACTTACAGAGTATAATTTTTGAACACCTCAGAAGATTATACACTTAATGGATTTAGAATGAAAACTCTTGAATTGTTTTTTTTTGGCCATTACAAAGAATGTGAAATAAACAGAAACGTTCTTTGCTTTTTACTCCAGAACTTTAAATATAACTGTCTGCTGCAGGTTTGAAACCTACCTGAATACACAAACACACACATGAAACCATGGCAATGATGAATGCACAGCTTTGCACTACCTTGAAGCTCAGAAAAGGAAAAATGTACTTATTGAATCAAAAGATTACAGAGTTAGTAAGAGCTACACATGGGAATCAACTCCTGAAAAAGGAATGGTTTACTGTCACATTGTTCTGTTTTCCTTTGTCACCTAAAGGAGTGAACTTTGGTTCACCGTAATTACATTTTCAGTTGAAAAAGTACTGAGGAGTTTAAAGCTTTGTGCAACTTCCATTTGAAGTAAATCTTACAATGTGGCAAAGATGTTCAAACTATACACTAAGCATAAAATGAGAGTAAGTTCTATACTTGCTGCAATCCATAAATGATACTGTGTAATTATTTCACCACATAACTGAGGATATATTTAGTCATATGTGTCCATATTAAGTATATACATCCAGCATGATGTTAATGTTTAATGCTCCCCATTAGGTACACACCTTAATTATTGAGGCAAACACTGTAATCTTACCCCTTTTGAACAATACTCTTCCCCATAGCTTTCTGTCCTTCCATGAGCTGGTTTGCCTCAGTGCTGGCTTTATGTGCCAAAGACAAAGGGGGATGCCTGTTTATTGCTCAAGGCAGGACTCAATTCACATTGTTCTAGGACTTCAACCTTTATCCTAACTTATCTGGGGAATTTGCAGAAAAGATTCAGGTAAGAAACTGTTGTACTGCTGACAGAGTGTAATTCTGCTACTTGTGGAGAATAACTTGTTGTGTCCTGGTGTATGAAAGGAATATTAATGCAAATAGAAAGGACATTTTTAATTTCTAATTCATTGTTCATACAACAAAAAATGCAGAATAAGCAATTTACCATATTTTTATCCACTGTGCACAATATTTTTGCTATATATTCTATGCATATCATGGAATCATAGAATGGTTTGTGTTGGAAGGGGTCTTAAGGACCATCTAGTTCCAACTCTGCAGCCTCTTCCCCTAGTCCAGGTTGCTCTAAGCCCAGTCCACCCTGGCCTTGGACACTTCCAGGGTTGGGGCATCCACAACTTTTCTGGGCAACTATTCCAGCCCCTCCCTGCCTTCACAGGGAATATCTGTGGGTATTCTCTATGAAGCCACTCAAAATGCGGCAACTCAGCACCTCATTTGTACATGTTCAGCGTTCCCTGCTGCCCTCCCTTTGGAGCACGTGGCTCCTGAACAGGAACAATTGTGTGTCTACAAATCACACAACAGAGGCAGAACTGGGAAGAAGTGCAGATGATGAAAAACTAGAATTCCCATTTTGCAATTCAGCCTGTGTCCCATTTTCTCTTTTTACTTGACCCTGCTTGAATAATTAATGTGGGACTGGCAAGGAGGTATCTAAGGAAACATACTCAACATGATGTAATTATGGAAAAATCATTATTCAAGCATCATATATTTTCTATACAAAACATAGAATAGTTGGCAATGTTGCACTGAACTCGACTCATTGGTCATGATGATGGATTTGTAGACGTTGCCTTCTTCTGGTTTGTTGTTTGTTTGTTTTTATTGTTGTTGGTTTGTTTGGTTGTTTTTATTTTTTGAGAGGGGAGTTCTTAACTTTTTAATTAAATAATATGAAATTTCTGCAACTCTCTGGAAAATTATTGTTGCTTCTTTCTGAGGTTCCAAAGTAAAATAGAGATTAATAAGTTTGGAGCTGAGTATTATTTTGTCATTTTCTGCTGGTTTAAAAAGTCTCATTGTCTTGAGGACGAGCAGAGCTGTGTTCTCCTGTGCAAGGAGCATTGCTGGCAGAGTGCAGATACAGAGCCCACAACACACCAAGATACTTTCTGGAGGAATTCAAATAAATGGTTGTTACAAGAGCTAAGCTGTAAAAAGGCTGAGTGAAATATGGCATCACTAAAATGCACAGCAAAACCCAGTGTGATTTCCATGCTGCCAGAATTTCATTTAAATTCAGCAGAAGTTTCCAGAGTGAGGGAAAAGGTCAGACCCACAAACCTGCATAAAGCATGAATATAATACATTTTAATCAAAGCTTACTTTTATTGACCTGATGTTTCCCAACTATTAACATGGACATAACTCTTATACTCAGAAAATCTTGTTTGAAATAAGATTTAGAAACTGTCAACGCCTTTCCATAACTAATCAGAAATAATTTCTGAATCCATGGAAAATTAAACTGAAAACTGTATGACAGGTTTGAAAGATTTCTACATCAATGCCTGAAGTTGAAGGTGGAATTGTTACTCTAAGAGCAGAAGAGCAGCACTTCTGATCTTCTGACATCAAAACCAAAAACCCTTTAAGTACACATTGCTGCAACTCATTTTACCAGTTGGTCCCTCTTGCACACTGTGTGAGAGAGAACTGGATTAGTTACATCTAACATTTACTTTTCTGTAAATGAACCTCTGTGGGGATGTCTGTTTTAAGAGTTCACTAATATGAACCTAATGTTATTCAGAAGGTTACATCACTCTTCCCTTTCCAATCAAAAGGATTAAAACAGAAAATAAAAGTTTATCTTTTGCTGAAGTGTTTCTTAAATGCCAAATTATTCTTTTTTCTTATTTGTTTGTATCTACAAATGCCTAACAAAGATAGAATCATCCTGAAAAGGAGTTGATTGGGGGTAGAATAAAATACCTTCACCATTGAGGCACTGAAAAATGCCCAAGGACTTACCCAAAAGTTATGGGACCATTCAGAATCTTTGCAACTTTAATGGAGTAATTCAGCTGTGTCTGCACACAAAGGGTGTGTTGCTTCCATTGGGATTTGTCACTTACTCTGTAGTATTGCTGCAACAAGCTTTAAGCTACAGAACAAGCCCTCCAAAGCAGCCAAGACTTTTGCTTGTGTGGTTCTTGCCATTTATTTGGCCTGAGTACTTCTGATGATAAACCCAAGTGTTCCCATCAGGCATACAGTTATGAGGCTAAAATGACTCTTGCAAATGATTGCAAGAACATGTCAGTGACTTACTTGCCCTCAGGAAAGTCAAAGTCAAATTGTTCCTTAGATGGAATCCAACAGAGCTGAAGGAATTGAAATGTTCAGAGCAAGATCTAAAAATCCCCACTTCATTTTTGTGAGTGTTATGAAGATTTGTTTGACCCTTTCTGCAGTATTTCCTGAGAGTCCTTTATACTGCAGAACACTTTGGAGGTCTCACCTGCTCTGATGTACAGAGCCTGCTGAAAAGAACCAGTGTCCATGAGGCTTAGACAGTGTTTTGTAGGTGGATCTTCCTGAGCAGCTGCCCTGCTGCAGGACAAACACCACCGTGCCATGGGAATCACCCGTTCCCAGCAGTGCTTGGCATGTCTCTGTATGGTCAGAATTTCAGACTCTGGAGAGGAAAGGTAAGGAGAAGATATGTAAGCAAACTTGAACAAATATCTCTATTGAATTCTTAAAAATAATCCCAGTCTTTTACTCAGCAGGTGACTTTCAAACCTGCGTGTCTCTTCCGTCTCTTCCTCTTGCTTCCTGAATCCCTGCCTGAGTCGCTCTGTGATCTTCCTGTAGGAGCATTCTATGTCAGACGGCAAAGAGGGAATTCTTAGTATTTTTCTTCCTATTTTATTATAATTACCACTAGCACAGGCAAAAAAAAAAAACAACAAACTAAAATTTTGGATTTGTGAATGTTCATCTTTCAGTAAAGTAGACATAGTAGTGATGGTTGTGAGAACAAACACTCACCGGGTTTAAAAGAAAGGAAACACCCAAATGAGTCATTTCATTCTGAATTTGCGTCAAGCAACACAGGAGGTACTGAATTTCTCTCTGCTTCTTTCTCTTCTTTTTAAATTTTTTTCCCTAAAGTGATTATAAAACTCAGCTGACGACTCCCAGCAATTTTTATTCCACATGCTGGTTTCCCAATAATGCTCAGATTTAGCTCTCTGAATCTTATTTTTTTATGGAATAAAATATTGGTGCTGCTTTCCACTTACAAATTTTACAGAATTTTAAAGCACTTAATCAGTTGGAACAGAGTCATAATATGCTCTGTTTGCTGAAATCTTTTTGGAAGCAACACCAGGGATACAAAACTCACTTCCAACCTCTCATTCTGTAGAATGTAATCTTCACTGTTAACTGATCACTATTGCAGTGGTATGTGAGAAACAACCAAAAAAAAAAAAAAAAAGGAAATAAGAATACTCCAGCATCTACCCCTCTTCTGACCTTCCCAGTGTTTATGTTTCTAAATTAAATTTCTGAAGAGTTTTTTGGGATGAGTGACAAGAGCCATATGGTATAGAGGAAATCTTGCACTTAGTTCTGAGCTTAAGTGTTCTCACCTCCAAAGAGCCCCTACAAAGTTTGTTTTTCAAAAAAAATAAGAGCTGTGTCCCTTAGACCCTCACTTTTTAAGAAACAAGATTTTATTGCTACAGCTGTGCTCTGTTTTATTCTTTTGGAGTATGTAAAGATGGGCTGCATTTCCCTCTCCTGCTGTTGTTATCTGAATATTTAGTGCAGAGCTTCCTGTACATAGAGCTGCCTGACTATTTATTTGAATTCCTAAATTGTGCTGTTCTTCCTTTAATAACACTTACCCACACTCATTTACAGCTTCAAATTATAAAGTTTATTATGAGAGACCGCAAACAGTAAGGGCTCTCTACAGATTATTAAATCTTTGTTCTTCACATAAGCTGATCTATAAACACTGCTGCAAAAATCTCTTCAGGTTCTGTGACATTGTAGTACTTCACATGTCACTTGAACACGGATTGGAAGTAGGTCAGTCTTTTGTAATCTCATTTCTTTAGATTTGCTTTGATCACAATAGTATTTCAAAAGAAGAGGGTCTTCACAGGAGCAAGTCAAGTTTTAATGAAGAGTCATGTAACAGAGAGAACTTGGGCTTTGCCAGTTAATTTTACATGAAATCTTTGTGCACAGGGACTTCAGGACTCCTGTGCCTCTACAAAAGTCAAACTCACTTGTTTTTGCTGAGGTTGCCATGTTTTGGCAGTATTTGTAAGATATTTGGATAAATTATTTTAAAAGGGCACTGTTTAGGGCTTCTTAACTCCCTATGAGGTTCTGATGATTCTGTTCACATTCTTGAGCTTCAGTACCTGTATTCTGCTTTTCCTCTCAAATTTCCTTGATTTTGGTTGCATCAGCCATGCCAAGCTACCACCACAGGTCTCATTTCAAGGATAAGAGAACCAATGCAACAAAACATATTTAGTCTGATACCACAAAATCTGTAAGGCAGCTCTACTGGAAAGTAAGCAGTGATAGTTTGTAAACCTTGAGAAAGTGATGTCACTTCTGACAGAATAAACTTGTTTTTTTGTCAGGATTCTCAAGAATTCAAATAAACCTGTGGTGAAGATGCAGAGGATGCATTGGGTGATGTGCTGACTTGAACTGTCCTTCCTTCTGTTACCAATGTTAACCGTAATGACTCAGGGATGCTCCATTTGGATACTCAGAGCAAATTCCTGCAGGATCCTGCAGCATCCCAAAAGCCAGAAAACCTTCCAGCTGCCTTCTACAGGACTGACACAATTGTGCTACTGTTGCCACAGAAGCAAAACAGAGGGTGAAATTAAAGAGGAAGAAATATGGAGGGGTTTGAGTTGGTTTCTTTTCTTGGCTAATCAAAGATGGCATCAGCATCAGGACTGCAAAGCAGTTTGTTTAGTTGGTGCTGCCATTAATTACACTGTGCATCACCTGAGAGGAAGCTTTTCATTTCATGCTCCTCCACACTCACAGCATCAGGAGACTGTAATCTGTTAAGGCTGAACTCTGTTCTAGTGCTTTCCTTTCACAATCAAATGATTTTATGTAGTAATTAAGGTCTTTTGCAAAAATCATAAATATTAGCATAGTGCTAATTGAAGAAGCAGCTACTAAATAAATCTATCATGCAGTGCACATGTTCCACTCCACACTTTGCTTATGTTGAGACTGCTGTTTCCATTTTTATTTCAGCTGAGTAAGAGAAGTCTACCCAAAAACTTGCTTTCTAATCATGAAGATGGGAAAAAGGATATTTAGGCACATAAATTGCAGAACTGATTAAGGTTTGCAGCAGTTCAGTTACAATCCCAAGCGATTTCACTGTGGCATTTCCTGGGCACTGCACATATAAAACCAGGGCTATTCCCAGGCAGAGAGAACTCACTTTCATGTACAACCAGTGGTACAGTTCTAGAAAATGTATTGCACCTGAAGCTTTCAGAAATGTGGGCTTTTATAATTGTAGGGTTTATGTTTTTAAAACTAATCAGGGGATTTTGCTGTCAAATTCTCATTTAAATCCATTTATTTCTTTTGAAATAGCTTGTCTTCGGCAACTATTGATTTTAATAGCTGAAATAAGTAATTAGAGGAAAAAACAAATCAATTTTCATGAAAGTTTTATTTACTAACTTAAGTTTTGTATATAAATAGAACAGTATTGCTGTGACAAACCACTGGTATGTGACTTGTTCTGATTTTACCTATCAGAATGCTATATGGTCATAATTTATTGCTTTTCTCCCACTGTAGGTTAGCACTTTAAGATAGACATTGCTAACATTAAAGCTAATATTGTTTCAAAGATCCCTAATTACACAATAACAGTCTGAGACCTTGCTGACCCCTGTGATAAATAAGATTTCTGAGGATCAGTTTAATTTCATGTATTGGAAGGTAGAATCTGAAGTTAAATAGGGCAATTAATAAATTGGTAAATTCCTTCAGAAATGTTAAAAGTAATAGAATCAAAGTAAATTCTAGGAACAGTTGGGCTTTACTATTGGAATAAAGGACTGCATAATAATGTGAAAACCTGTATGCATGTTTTTTGTTGGAGAGACCTCAGGATGGGTCTTGAATTCTCCCCTGTGATTATTTTGATTTCACAAGGAAAAAATTATCCTAATTCTAAAGCAATTTCATACATTTATTCTTTTAATTCCTAAATAAAACACATTGTCAGTGTTTTTAGGAAGGTTATCTGTTGCTAACATGGATCTCAGTGCTTATTGAAGATACTTCTTTTAACTTGTTCCTTTATGTCTAAAAGCACGCAGGTTTTATTAAATGTAAAATACTGAAAGGAACACAGAATTCATATTACATGGCATGTCCTGCTGTGGCCTTGCTTTGCCAAAGAAATGTAGCAAAAATGTGCTGGTAATATCCTTTGTCTTCATTATAAGAATCTGTGTTAGTACATTCTTTCTGATGTAAGGCCATTTACCTTGACTCCCAACTACATTTAATCTCATTACACTCACTGTCATTATAGCAACATCTTTATTCCACTTGAAAGACTTTAAAGCTCTGGAGGATGATATTACAGTAAGGGCAGAATATGCTTTATTGAATAGGGTCCTGTGTAAATTCCAGATATGATCATGCCATCCATTTTTATGAGCCTGCTCATGTGATTCTGGGTTAATGCAGCAATTGTGATTCTTCCACTTAAACACAGGGATGGAAAATCAGACCATGAATAGGCATCTGAAATATTTTGATATTGAAAGGACCAAAGAAAGATGTGTTAAGAGAT
The DNA here is from genome assembly GCA_026770055.1 of Myrmophylax atrothorax. NCBI lineage: Eukaryota > Metazoa > Chordata > Aves > Passeriformes > Thamnophilidae > Myrmophylax > Myrmophylax atrothorax. Next base: position 13,274,222 of record JAOXXN010000162.1, on the reverse strand, counting down.
CTTAATATAGATCTTGACTGAAAAAAAAACCAAAAAACCTTCTGTGCTTCTCAGCAAAAAAACTTCTATAAAATGAAAAAAATGTGTAAATACAAATGCTAATGTCAGAAATAAGAGTAAATGAATTCTGAGACAGAAAATGATATCACTGTAACTTATCCTCAGTATAGAACTCAGTATTTCAAGGATCATACTGGGGTTTGTAATATTTATAACAAAATCTACAGTGCTGAGCTGAGTAAGCTTTACTCACTAAAAAAAAAAAGAAAAAGAAAGAAAAAAAGTCTGATTCAGGGTACTTGACAAGGGATCAGCATTACAGTGGAAATGTTCATGGACTAAATGCTTCAGAAAAGTAAAATCCAGAGAGGCAGGCTTGGGAATTTCAAGTCTTGCATAGCTCATGAGCAGCCCACAGGGCTGTTAAAGGTGTCCGAGTCCCAAGGGCCAGCAGGACTCCCAGGAAGGTGTTGGAACACAACAAGCCACTCTCTCTGCCTCTCTGCCCTGTCCAGCTCTCTTGGGCCTGTAAGGTACATTTCTGAAAAAAAGCCTTTTTGTTGGATCACCTCTCTCATTTCCTGCATTCTTGTAGGTGGTTATATGGAATAACAAGAACAAGGTGCATGCAAGACTTCTTTGGGATCAGATAAACTAATTTCTTTGTGACTTGTTCTAGACAAGGAAATGAATAGCTATGTGAAACTAATGGGTCATAAAATCTTCATGAAAAAACAGTAACAATTTCTTAGTGAACATCTGAATAAACCATTCTTGAAGTACTCAGCGTGACCATGCTGACAAATAGACTTACCAAATAACTGAAGGGCAAATTATTGGTTCTTGCCTTTGTCAGTGATAATGTTGTATGATCTTGTCATTTATTATGGTGGATTTTATTAGGTATGTTATTATAGACTGCCCATAAGATTTTATGTACTAGCAGAAAATAAAATTAGAGTTTATCAGGTTATTTCTCTGCCTCTAACTGTGCTATATGGGTGAAAACAGAGATTTGCAAGGTGTAGAACTTCTTAATGAATACAGATGTAGAGGAGGAGGATGTTAAAGATGATTCTGTCTGGTCTTTAGCCTTTGAAGCTGCAGCATCCAGTGCTGATCCAGGGACTGACCCAAGGGAAAGGTAGCACTAAAACCTGTTAGTTTTATCATGATGGCTTCTAAAGATTTGATTTTCCCTTGAGAATGGTTATGTAGTGTAAATACTGGGTATGTCTCAAGCCAGTACATGCAGATTGTATTTTTTTTTTTCAGGGACAAGCTTTCTGCCCTGTTAGCTTAAGTAAATATTCATGTTGCTAATCAGTTCAGATAATTTAGGTAAACGGTGGGTTTTGAAGATTACTTACAGTACAAGATTAGTCATATGAACAGAAATAATTGCCTATCCAGCCATTTCAGTAACCTCTGCTATTCTCTCCTTTTTATCTCACTTTACAAAGCAACTTCATCAGGGCATAATAAGCATTACTCAAACAGAGCCTGGAAGCCTTGCTTTGAAGGGGCACATAAATGATGAAAGGAGAGACAAGACAGGCAGGAAATAGAACTCAGTGAGGTTACAGATTCTTGCAGATTTTTCTTCCAAACTGTTTTTCAGTAAAAAGGTTTCCCTTTCCCTCCTGTCACAGAACCTCACTTCTGTGCTATCTGTTCCTGGCTAATCCATGGCCCAGATCTTCATCATTTCTATTGAACCTGGGAGACATCAGATCAGGCTGACACGGGGCTTCCTCACAAAAAGATGCATTGGTTTTTCCCCTGAACAGAGTTCTCATTACTGAGAAACACAATCTAATTTCCACTTATACAATGGATGGGTCCCACAGTTCACAAAAAATATATGGAGGGAAAAGGTGTCTTACAAACCTATCACTTCATCTTTGGTTTCTCAGAGTTTATCCCCAAATGAGTTCAACAAAATGCCATTTGTTTTTCCTTTTCATGTGGCATTCCATCCAGGCTTCTGTAGAAGTGACATTTTACCAGGATGCAGAACCAAATATTTTCACACCACTGTATTCCTGGTGCACTGTGGGGTCTCTCAGGGATCCTCAGAGTGATGGCTCCCCATTGCAATGCATTTTGATGAGCCTGAGAAATCTTTTCTGAATCACTGTTCTCAGCAATGACACTTTAAATTTTGTATTTGCTAGTTATGTCATCAAATAGTTTTGCTCCACAATTAAGGTAATGACTTCATTGCTTTTCTCCATTCTGACCAACCAGGAAAAGAATTTTTCTTTTGGCATTCCCACTCAGTTATATTCTGCTTTTATCTAAAAATTAAAAGATTTGCTCTTGTGTCTTTTTCTCCTGTATTAATCAGATCAGTTTAATGTGGGAAGATACCAAGTAATCCCTGTTTAGAAAGTTTTGTGTTCCAGAAGTGCTGCTCTCATCACTCTGTAGCTATCAAATAGTAACAGGCCAGTTGCTTCTGCCACTGGCTCTCCAGCATGCTGGGAACTGCTCCTACTGCAAAAGAATCCAGGAAGGTCTGTGGTTTTGTAGTTCTAAAACTTGAACAGCTGAAAACAAACAGTTGTTATAATTTGCTCTTTGGGGAAGAGAAAAACTAAAAATGGCAGGTGAACAAACCTATATCAGAATCCTTAAATCTGCAGAAGAAGCTTTACCTAATCTGATTTTTTCTCAGACTTCATATGAATTTAGTTATGTAAAAGATGACAAAAGGAGACATGTAAGGTATTCCTAGTAGATATGCTTTGACCTACCTTGGTTGTTTTAAATTATTCCCAAATTCATCATTCTGAAGGAGCATTTTTTGGGGAAAAAAAAAAGAGAGATAGATAAAACATTCTTCAGAGAAAATATTTGTAGAATTGGAATCCAAATTACTTGATGACAGAGAATTGTTTTTGCTGCTCCTCCTCCCAGCTGGATTTTAAGTCAGCAATCAGAGATTTTGCAAAACTAATCATTTGCTTTGATCCTGTGAATAGATTCCCCTTGAATCAAGACAAAATCAATAGGATAAAACAATTGATGAGAGGAAGAAAAACCATTTTCCTGTTCCCTAAGAGTGTAGCTGTCCATTGACAAATGGTAGCATGTTCTACAGTTGGCTTACAGCAGAACTCAAGGAGAAAGATGCAGAAAAAGCTTAGGAGGGTCTCCCAGGAACACGTCCCTGTGTAGTGTTGGGGGTGACTCAAGTTTGTCCTTCATCACCTTGTCATCACTTTTTTACCTTCAGGTATCTGCTGGAAACAGTTTGCTATTTGCCTTTGATACGTGCAAGTTGAGACATGAGTCTGCATTCCAGAAAGGGTGCATTCTGGAAAGGGTGTTCCCTGCTACCAATACCCTTTCTCCCATCACTTGGAAACGTACGGACTGATCCTGTCTGTTATTACTGTCTGATCCCCCTGATTAGAACAAAACTACTTAATCTTTATGTTTGTGAACTGTTTGGGCTTTCCATGGAAAGGCATTGTTGAACTCAGGTGACTACCTTGGGTTTAGTCACTCCAAGTGGTGTCCTGGAGGTTCCACAGACATATCTGTACCCACACAGATTGTTCTAAACAATTTATAAGCTTTCAGTAAAGTTTCAGCAGACATTGTAAGCTCAACAATTGTAGTGTCAGTACAAATTCTTCTCTAAGCATCACTACCTCAACAGTGAAACTTCAGGTTTAAAGACCATATTCTTTTCAGAAAAAGAAAGAAATTTAGAAAATTGCATCTAGCAGCATCTTTTGTGCACAGCTACCAGAGGAATATTTTTGCAGATAAAATTTATTCAGTATTAAATGGAGCTGAGTGCATATAGTCCTTTGCCAATTATGCATTGTCATCCTGCTGTGCTATAGAGAATACTTTTTTTTATTACTCTTCATATATCTCTTGGGGGAAATATGTCATGATTTTGGTTGTCAGTACTGATTCAAATAGCTGAATCTTTTACCTACTTTTTGATTGCTCAGGTATACTGAACAGTAAGCACAGAATTCACCCATCTGTCTTCAAAGTCTATAAAAATTTCCATTGGAAATCAAGTTTGTGCCCTGAAACACATGGACAATTAAGAAAACTATTTAGTTTTTGAAGAAACGTCTAGTATTACTTGATACTCTACCAAATAAGATTTTCTCCAAAATCTATTTTTATTTATTAATTCTTTACTTCAAGGGTGTTGTCCCCAAATATAGGACACAGAGGAAAACCAGAACTTTCCAGCCTAAGAGGAAATGACTTTAGTACAAAAAGCGGGGAAGATTTTGTTTCTTTATCCTGCTTCCTCACCTTTTTGATTTTACTAACCTTTCATAGAAGCTTAACAGAACATCCAACAGTACAGAGCAGTTTCTAGAGTCAGCATTAGCAAGAATGTTAATTTGTAAGGGAAGACATTAGCTCCAGCAAGTAAGGAACAAAACACAGAAACTGTAAATTTCTTCCTTTTAGTGCTTGTGTTTCATCAGCTTCTTAGTTTTCATTCCCATGTGATATAATGTAATTATGTTTTCCATAACGTGTGATGCATTTTTTGCACAGTGTTTCCATTAGGTACCTTCCTTATTTTCTGTGCCTGGCCTACTCTTATCCCTACACCCACCATCCTGTCTCTGCTCAGATCTGAGCTGCCTTCACTCCTCCAGCTTGTGGTTGTTGCCCTTCTGTGCCAACTTCTGCCTTTCCATGCTGCTCCTGTAGCTCCCACTACTCCAGAAAGTTCCCTCTGCTGCCTGTGCAGTCCCAGGAGGAGGCAGGAGGCAAAGCCTTGGCAGTCCTGTGGGTGCCATGACTGGTATGTAAGTCATGAAGAAGCAAGTGTGAGCCAGGACATAACAAGGTTTTCCTGGTTTGTGTTGAATCCCAGGTTTATTGGACAACAGTACAGAAATTGTAGATACACTGCAGGTCACTTGGGAAGAACTTAGAAGTTGATGCCTTTCCTGATCTAATCCCTGACAGTGTGTCCTGAGGACAAACTGGTGTGTAAAAATGTGAAACTGTCCTTAAAGATGAAGTACAGTCCTTATATTCCTAATGATCTGACAAGCTGCCAAAACTTATGCAAAAGCATCTTCAAAGTTTTCACCAGAAATCCCTACCCAAAAGAAACTGTGTGGCTAAAATTCCCAGTCCTCCAGGTATGTATTCTGCCTATTTCTTCTGAAAATAGAATATAAGGATTCATTTCTCCAATTCTCTAGGAAAAAAATGAATTCACAAGATATTTTTAAAAAAACATTTTCCCTTATTTTGTGTTCCTACCACAATCTTGCTATTTGCAGAAAAACTACAGATGTTTTTGCTTTCACCGTTATTTCTTGTAGATACTTTTAATTACAACCTTATTCCCCTCTGAGGCCTGTGCAGGTATCACCCACAGCAACATTTTAGCCACTACATTTAGACTGAGACAAAAGCTGACCTTCTATGTCAGAGTTTACTGTACTGGATTTATCAGCACCTTCACAATCTTCACCAGTACTTTAGAATTCTTCATGTCAAGTAACTCCTAAGTGAACTCAAGCATAATGGATTTTCAGCCTGCTGTCTCATTCTGGGACAGACAACAAATTCTGGGGTATAACATGAAACTACAGAGACATGTAACTGCACCAGAAAAATATAGAGGTGGGCACAACAATTATACACTAGCAATGACCAGTGAATAAATCAGGAATAGACTCCAAAAACAGGATCCTCAGGACCAGGAGTTGAGTCAGGAAAAAGACTATATGGTGTGTTGTACAGTGAGGGATATTTCTGTGATTTCTTAGTGAAAGTGCTCCAGACTGTTTCCTCTCTGTTTCAGAATGTAGCTTCCTTTTATGTTATGTTTCATTAACTCTGTGAAATATGTGTGGAAGTGCCAAGAAATTGATTCCTTCAGCTACGTTTGTGTGGTATCATTGATCTAAGGAGGAACCACATAAAGTGCCAATGATTTCAACGGAGGTCAGGTTGAAACATCCAAGGGAAGAATTTGATACTGGAATTCTATAGGAGCAAAACACCCACTAGATTAATTCATTTACATTCACTTTTCTGAGGGAGTCACAAACTATTCTTTTGTTCTGAGGCTTGAGACTTGTCTGTTCCAATAGCAGGGAACAGAGCCACGTGAGTCTTGTGTTTGTTGCTGTAGTGAGCATTAAATTAGCAAGAACTAATATAATATTAACCTCTTTTAATTGCAGTCTCCTTGTCTGTTTGCTCTACTGTATATATTTAGTTGCACAGTCTCTGGGTGCTGTGGTGCTTCCAGTATGATCACAACTAAATGACTGTGCACTTCATTTTCAGGCATCAGTGATGAATTTTCATCAGCCTTAATGCTTAAAGAAGAATTTGAGTGTTTCAAAACATTAAAGCAAATGCTTGGTTCATATCCTATGACTCTGTGTAGACTCTTTCAGGCACTGGTAAGAGGTTAGATTCAGACTACAGATAACTTACAAAATACTATATAATTTAAGAGTATTCACAAATCCAGGACTGATCAAAGACAATGGAGAGGGCACAGATGAAAATGCAAATAGAAATCTAGGACTCTGATGAGTAGAAAAATAAGTGACTCGGCAAGAGGCACTCCACCAATACCCAGATGAAATTAGAGAGTACTTCAAGACTGAAAGAGGTTAATATTAGATGAAATGCAAATTTAGGGTGCTCAAAACTAGCATAGGTGGGGAATTCCTTGAGTTTTTAATATTTTCCGAACAATGTGCTGTGTGTAGACAACTCATCACAATGACCCTGATCAGAGGGCTGTATAATGCCATTCTATCTGAACCAATTCATCCTGTAAACTTATTTATTTCCACTTCCTATTGTATAGTACTGCTGTCCAAAATTAAATCACTGCTGTATTGTGTCTAGAACAGGGAACAATTTATTTGTGACTGAAAGAATGTAGTGTCATCACAGCTGTTTTTTTGTGGGAGTTTCATGAAGTAAAATCTATATCAGAATCAGGTTTGGCAGAGCCATGGCTTTCTGAAAATGCACTTTGCAAATGTAAGGTGTGGAGTTACTGTGGAAAGTGATGCACACCTAAAATTAATTGCTGTGTAGCAAAGTGTTTTATACTTGGCTGGTCTTTAAACAAAAGTTAGCATTTCAAAAACACTTACTGAAACCATTAGCTTTCTTGCAGTGTGTTCCAGTTCAACGGCTTTAATGAAGAGAAGTGATATCTTCACATTAAAATTCTAACAAGGAAAACATTTTCTAGTCATCTCCGACTCCATAAGGTTGGTTTTCTTTACAGAGTTGTGTTGTTTCACAGGAGTAAGTGTCCATCATTCGTATACAATTCCTAACCTAAAAAAGACCTGATTTATATCTGCCCAGACATCTCCCAGGCTGGGGATATTAGTGGGAGATGACTGGAAAACAAGTTCTGTTGTCTTATACACCGTGTTTTTTAAAGTCCCAAGCCAGCACAAGGTCTCGTTTTGCATATGCATTACTGATTGTTATTGCCTCAGTGGGTAATTATTCTTGCAGTGTTCATTTAACTGCTCCACACTCCAAGTCCCCCAGTCCTGGTGCCCAGGACACAGTTGGCAGAAGGGCTCCAGCAGCAAACATGAGGGGTTAATTGGCTTTTATTGGAGCAGTTTGGAGCTTGCTCTTGTCTTCATCCTTAAGCACTGCTGATCCACGATAAACTAAGATCTACTGGGACAATATATTTAAAGATGTTTAGTTTTCCACTAAACTATATATTATTTGTGTTTTATTTTCTTCCCCCAAGATATGTTACAATAAAAAGGATAAGGTCACTGGTACTGAGTCTCTTTTACTTAAGGTGAACCTATTAAATTCTCCTGCGCATTAAAGGGCAGATGTTGCTTCTTTTTTTTTTTTCCCCCTAGATAAATTTACGTACAGTTCAGTTTGTGGAACAGAAATTGCAATAATTCAGCAGGTTGCTACATTTGTTTAGCTTACATAAAGTGCTGTAAAGAGATCTTAAGGGAGAAGTATTATCCTTTAAATGATTTTTAAAATATCAAATTTTATTTCAGTTTATTCTAATGGTTTGCTACTAGTAGTGTTTTACTGTTATCACCGTTCAGTGTGTTTGAGCTCTATGAAAGATTTAAATGAAAGTTTTATGTAATACACTTCTTTAGAATTCAGAGGATTTTATGGATTATTATTCATAACATCTGCCACTTACAGGGAAAAAAACCACCTTAAAATGCTCCTTTAATATGTATTTAATGCAGGCAATACAATTTTATATTAAATGAGATTTGTTTCATTTTAGCAGTTGTGTTTGTGGGAAAGATTTGTTTGCTCTATAAACCTTTAGGTCTGAGGTTTATAGCTTGGCTACTAAAACTGTCACTATAAGGAAACTCGATACTTGTCGGCAGATAACGTATATGCCTTTTGTAAAAGCTATCATGAAAAATAGGCATTTTAATATTAATGCATGCTCACTGGTAACTAAAATGGATTAAGTGCGTGTAGATCCTTTCTGTTGTCCTGCTGTATAAAAATTACATTCATGAAATCATCTTCTTAAGAAGCAAAGCTTTGCTGGAATTTGAGCACTGAGCCACAAGAGAGATCTTGGAAGGTATTCTAAAGGCAGATGACTCAAGCTTAAGTCCTTTTTTATTTTTGACTGCAGGAAACCCCCATTGTTTGGTTTTGTGCTTGACATTGAACCGGGCAGGTGTGTCCACATAAGGTGCAACAGGGAGGATTTGCATGCTGGCTGCTGAAGTGACAGAATTGTGCAAAATAACTGCAGTGGTCTGGCAAGCTTCAGCAAGCAGGTGGATCTGAGGTACCTGTCTCCAAAATTCCAAGGCCAAAAATGCCTACTGCCTAACCTGGGAAGCATCTATGTATTTTCCCCCACATTATTATTCACCAGGCTCCCCTCATGAAATGCCTAGACCTGCCCCACTGTTGGTGGGTTTGGGAGGTATAGACTATAAC